>VZRL01004011.1:732845-803626 GCA_013397895.1 Origma solitaria
CGAGCCCCGCCAGGCCGCCCCCGCTCCCCGCGCCGGCGGCGAGGGAGGCACCCGCGGAGCCCCGGCCCCGCCCGCCGCTCTCACCCTCCGTGTTGCTCTCGGGGTCGAAGCGCTGCCCGCAGCCCCGGTTGTAGCAGAGCAGCGACATGGCCGCGGCACAACGTGCCCCGCCGCCCAGGAGAGCCGAGCCCGGCGCAGCGCGGCGGAAGGAAGGAAGCCGGGCAGCAGCACGGAGGCGGGGCAGCTCCGCCGGCGGAAAGAGCCGGCCGGAGCCTTCCGGAATCTTCACGAAGCTTCGGGGGACGGCAGAGCGGGCGGGCGGCCGCGCAGGCGCTGCTGTGAGGGCCCAGAGCCGCCGGGCGGCTGGGCCTGGTGGTGGAGCTGCGTCTGCGGGTGACTGCTCGGCCTTGGGCCAATTTCTGACGCCTTTTTTTTTCCCCTTTATTTTTCTTATTTGTGAGAATATAGGTTTTCTAACTCACTTCGTTTAAAAAAAAAAAAAGGGCTATGTAAAAAGCCAGTAATTAGAAAGGACTGAGAGGACTGATGCTTACTTCCTTAATGCCTGTGAAATAAATGTGTGTTTGTGTATGTATTAAATGGCTGTCTCATCTGCGCTGAAGCACAGATGCCAGCATCAGAAACCCACTATGAAGAATATTATTTTATGTTCTCTTAGCTCTCTGAAAGTTTGCCTGGCTGCTCCTGACAGGTGGCCAACTTATGTATCCTCAGAGTGTGCATTATAGAGGTTATGTATAAAATCATAGAATGGTTTGGGTTGGAAGGGACCTTCAAGATCATCTGGTTCTAACCCCCCGCCATGATAGGCAGGGACGCTTCACTAGACCAGGCCACTCCAAGCCTCATCCAGCCTGGCCTTGAGCAATTCCAGGGATGGGGCATCCACTGTCCCAGTGCCTCAGCACCCTCAGAATAAAGAATTTTTTCCTAATACCGAATCTAAACCTTCTTTCAGTTTGAAGCCATTTGTTGTCACTACATGCCGTTCTAAATACGTAATTACAGACGTCTGTATTTCTGCACGTAAGTACAAATTGATTTCTCCCTGTGAAACATCTTATGCACAGCTTTTAAAATAGAATTACCTAGGTGTTTGTGCAGCATATGACAAATCCTGAAGCATGCGTGCACAGAATGAACCAAAAAAAGTCCTTCTTTAAAGGGAATTTCAGGATGTAAAAAGGATAATTGGGAGACTGCTTTCCATGTAGCCTTGAACTTCTGCAAACTTGTGTTTTTATGTCTGATGCACTCCGCTGGCGTCTTTTCCTGTGTGTCTCACATTAAGATACATATGTATTTGAGCCGTCGAATACCAAGTGCTGCCTTCTGATCAGTAGTTCCCATTGAGGCCCATTGTGGTTTCAAACAGAAAAGAACCCCACTCTCTTGCTTGTTACCAGAAGTATTTTAATGTATTATTGCATGTGGTGATACGAGTTTGGAAAGAAAGGGGACACGTAAGAATGCTTCTCTTTCTGTATAAAAGCATTAAAGTTGTTTCTGTTTGTTAGATGTCTTACTTTTTAAGTGGAAGATGGATGGAAATGTTGCACATTTAAAGTTAGTGTATATGCATCATTACCATAAGATGAAGAATTGTTCTTAAAACATAAAATTCACCTGTTTCCCTGTCAGTGAAAGTGCTGCATGAGAATAAAATGTTATTTGTATCCATAAAATAAGTTTTGTGCTATTTCTGTGACCGTGGTTGCATTTAATTTGTGGTGTGCAAGCATACATACGTTTTAGGAACCAGTATTTTGTTGGCTTTGTGCAATACAAAAAAAGTTGTGCTTCTGCAGAGGCAGTGTCAATTTCTGTTCTAAGAATATTTTTTAAAAATTCAAAAGGTGCTATTTTAGCAGTATGGTATTTACTGGATTAAACAGTAGCATTCCTATGACATTAGTAATGGAGTTTGGTTCTAACACTCAGAGAAGACTTGTGAAAAGAAAAATACAATCCATGTATTCCCAAAAGGTACCGTGTATATTCCACTCCTAATTACTGTCTCACTGATATGGAGACATGCCTTTATATCTTCCAGGCAGAAATCAAAAAAGAGTGTATTTGCTTCATAATTCAAGATTCTATAGCATATCTCATTAAAGAACAGTCATTTGAAAACTTAAGTTGTTGTTAATTTAAACATGCGCAGTCAGATCTCTGAAAGTTACCGAGCTGTGCCTATCATCTTTGTATGGGACGTTAAATAGAATGAGGTTTTTAGTTTCACAGAACACTACTGAAGCAAATAATGGTTTGTAATCAACTCTCGAAATTGCATGTATTTGGCCTACACAAAACCCTGCAAATTGGCAGTACGTAAGAGTCATTCCACAAAAGTCTCGTAGTTTCAAAAAGGCATTTCTGTGCTTGACAGGAAGGCATAAGAGGCTTTCAACACAGTTTTGGAAAGGTAGAAAGTAACTTGTTCAAATAAGATTTAGATAATCATCTTGTGGGCATAATAAGACTTAAATTTAATTTATTCCTGTATATTTTGTGTGGAAACCTTTCATTTGAGATTCAGAGTGATAAGGAGTAACGGTGTAATGCATAATCACTGGATTTTAGTTCTATAGAACTTAAAACATGAAAAGTACAAATTTTCATGGGTTTTGTCCTTGATTTTCAGTTTGATAGTCTTCCAGAGTGTTAGATTCCACACTGTTAGACAAGCTTTCGTGCTTTCATGGTGCCTTTAACAGCTGGATCTTGTATTAGATGTTCGAAGACATCTTACTTGAGAAATAGTCAAAGATTTGTGAACATGCACTTTTAATTATATCTGCTCTGTTTTTCTCACGTCAGAAATTCTACAGTTAAAAAAATTCGAAAGCAATGTTATTGAGCAGACATAACACAGCAGAATGTATATTCTGGACTTTATGTGTGCATGCACATGTCCTGACCCAATGAATGTGTTTTCTGGCTGATAGCAGAGGGATTTATATCCCCCTTTTTTAAATGTTTTTTGCACAGAGCTAGATTCTGTGCAAAGATTTCCTCTGAGAAAAGCCACCCTGAATTTCTACCAGTCAAAAGTCCATGGTTAATGGGACTTAGGCTTATTTCCAAGCATTGCAAATGGTGTGGTTTCCCTATGGAACTGGGACCTGTAAAGAAACAGCATGTTTCAATTCACTTCTCAAAATGCAGAATCTGCTGATTTGCTTGCCAGTTTGTTGGGTGAGGAGTCTTTCGTCCTGCTGTCTTCAAATCAGGACATTGGTCATGCAGAACTACTAAACATGGGACTGCAAAAAAGCCCCAAATTAAACCAGTTTTCAATAAATCTGAAGAAGGGTGAGGAAAAGGTTTTCAAGACTCAAGCTTCAGGCTAGAGCTGTTGTGTTGGTGCCACCTGTCACACCAGAATATTTTGGCTTCTAATTAGAGGCAAAGGGCATTTTGGGCTCTCTCAACTTGGAACAGATAGGCAGTCCTTGAATTTTAAATGGATTCTGAGGATTCATTTAAAATCAAGGCAGGTAGCTCTGTTTCAGATCTGGAAATATCAAAATGTGAAATAATTAAACAAATCCTTTCTTTAGGAAGCTTAGCAGAGGTTTAAAATACAAATGTAAATCCCTGTAAAGCTAAAAGCCAAAAGCCTGCAGACTTTGCAAGAAACTGTCCTGTTCAACTGAATGTGTTCAGATTTGATGGGCAGAACATCTTAAAATGTCACATCTCACAGAGATGCAGAACAACTGACTTTTTGGGAGAGAACACTTTTCTCCCCCTTCTGTGATTTTTTAAATGCCAGGTTTTCCCAGGAGGTAAGAGAGATTAAACAGCATCCGCTTCTAATAATCCACCAGAGTGCTTGCTGCTAAAGCACGACCTGAATTTAAGTAGATGCTTCATTAAGGCTCACCAACACCTTTGATATTAGATTTTAGCATAGGCCTGCTGTGTGTTGGTTGGAATTCATTTAAGGCAGAATTTTCAAAGGTAATTTTCTAAGTAACCCAGGTGCCTGCAATATCTAGAAAACATTCTAATATTTTAAGCAGTTTTCAAAAGCCTACTATCAGGTGCGACTAAGGAGACTGGAAATTTTCTTACTGAGTTCAATAGGATATGGGATAATATGTTGATGCCTCCCCATTTTAATTTTTCTGTACCTTTGACCTCACTGCAGAAAGTAAAACCTGTCTGATACAATCTGTACAGCCGTTCTCCAGAGTGCTGCTTTGTCATAACTTGAAGTGATGCGTGCATTATAATGACCTTTTTCATCCTTCCTGCAGCTGAAACAAGATTGAAATACTACACAATCTCTGAATAATTAAATAGTGTGCAAAGGAGGGTACAAGAGAAGTGGAGAGAGACTTTTGGAGAGGTATGTAGTGATAGGACAAGGGATAATGGCTTTAAACTGAAAGAGGTCAGGTTTAGATTAGGTATTAGGAAGAAGTTCTTTACTGTGAGGGTGGTGAGGCTGGAACAAGCTGCTCAGAGAATGGAACTGTTCAAGTCTAGGTTGGATGGGGCTTTGAGCAACTTGGTCTAGTGGGTGACATCCCTTCCCATGGCAGGGGGTTTGGAACTAGGCGATCTTTCTTCCAACTTAATGGTTCTATGAGTCTCTAAATATAGATCAGATATTTGAAAGTTACAGTATAGTAACATGCTCACTTTAATTTGGTGGCTATTTTCATGGAGTGTTTGAGCTTCTATCTCTAGCTTTTTGTCCTTTTTTCTTCTTTTCTCTTGGAGGTGACAGTCACAACTAGATCTGATTTTGTGCAAAGCGAGGGGAAATTTCAAGCATCAGTTTCAGCCATAGAAAAAGTTTACATTAGAAGTGACCTGGTCTTAGTTCTGAGAAACAGTGATGACCTTTACTTTGCTCCTGTATGCTTTCCTCACGATTACTCTCACTTGGTCAGTACTACCAAACTCATTAAGGTGCTCTCTTGGACTGTTCCCCACATCTGATGGTGTTTATAAAAGTAAGGGTATTTTAAATGTGTAAATACACAATGTAAATTTGTTTGTCATAAGGGTTCTGAAACTTAAATCTAACAGCTTCAGGCTTTTCTGGAGCTGATGTCTAGCTACTTATGAGCAAAAGAAAAAAGTGCTGATTTTGTTTGGCAACTACAGAAGATTTAAGAATAAATTGTGGCAATGGTAGAAAAAGTCATAACACAGTTAACCAGGCTATTGATCTGGTTATGCTCTTTTTATGCATTCAGTTTACTGCAAGCCAGTGTATTCAAGTAAAAGCAGCTATCCATACTGATCACCTTTGTTTCTGATGCTGTGAAGTTAATGGGACTGATTGCACATGCAATGGGGGAGGAGTGCAAAAGAATTTACAGGACTGCACTTTTTGTGAAGTATTTTTCATAGTGATGTTAACGATGGATTTCTCTGTTCATTGACAATGAAATAAATTGGTTTGAGTCACAACACTTTTTTGGGAGGGATAAGATGTGGGAAAAGCCTACTTAGTTTTATGTCAAGGAGTTTAATTTTGGTTACAAAAATTTTAATTCTTCCTAATTACATAACAGAAGGGTCTGCAAAATGACAGTTGAAGTTTTTGTGTGTATTTCCTGTTTATATGTTAAAGAAGATAAGGCAGTAACACGTGAAGAGTGCAGGCTGAAAAACAGCAAACGCATTACAAACTCAGTGTATGCTGGTTAAGTAAGTGCTAAGAATTTCTGTCAGCCAGAAGGTGGTAGCAGAATTCTCCTGTAACAGCTCTGAATTGTGTTCCAGAAGACATTCTCAATACAAAGTGATTTTGAAATGCAATTCAGAAAACATATTTTTTTAGTAGCAGGAACAAATAGCACTGACATTTTTTTCATTTGGCAGCATCTTTGAGTAGAAAAGTGTCTGCACTTATGCCTGAGATGTCATGCATTGGGAATGCATGTAGGATCTGTTACTTGGGTTTTGTCTCTGTTTTTTTTGCAATTGTAATTACAGTTTTTACAGACTTTTTAATGCCAAAGGGAGCCATTTATGGGCTGAAATGACAAGAGATTTATTTTCCTCATAATATCACAAGACTGGAAGATGTCAGTACCATGAGAAGCCCAGATAACACATTATTTCCATTCAGAGGAGCTCTGTCATTCTTTCACAGATACAAACACAAATGCAAAGAGTGATATCCATCGGCTGGGACTGATGCAGCACACCAGTCATACTCTTATCAAGTGTGACAACTTGGAAGTGTAAAGGGATAAGTTTTATTACTCTGTTTTATTGTTTTGTGATAGACCTGTGATACTTTTGTGACCCCCTGTGCACATAGCATTTTCTCTTTCAGCAGAGACTCTCTTCCTCACTGCAAGAAACTTGTGAGAAATTCAGGCTCTGGAGCACAGCCTGTCCCTCATTTTTTCTTAACAATTGTGTCACAGCTGTGATGATACTCAGTACTTCTCTACAGACTTCTTCAAGAAATTTTTCTGTATCTTAGAGATAGTTTCTATGGTAACTATGTTTGTGATTTTTGGGGTTTGTTGGGTTTTTGTTGTTGTTTTTTGGTTTGTTTGTTTTTTGGTTTTTTTGGTTTTTTAACTTTCTGGATAGCTTGGAAATAGAGGGAGCAAGGCTTTGGTGTGGTATTAGGAAGAGTCACCACAATAAAATAAGCTAGAAAAATAAAACATTCTGTGCTTGATTTAGCTATCAGCAAACTGAAACAGAATTTCAAAAGAACATCAGTCTCTTACTTATCAGCTGCCTGGCTTATAAGTAAGCAGGCTGGAGCTGCTGGAGCTATGCAGGAAAGAAGGAAAAAAAAGGAAGAGGCCCAGAGCAAGCTCTGCCGCTCTTACAATTTTGCACCTGATGGTCTTTTTAAAATTGGCTTTTTACAGTGACTGCAGCTTTCAATAGTCTCCTCTTGCTGAAGTTCTGACTGAAAAAAACATTCACCCAGAAGATTACAGCAACAGACCATTGCATCATATGAGCTCCTCTTCCCATATACTGTTTATTGCAGTACAAGTATGAAATTGTTTGGAGCACTGTGTATACAGCAGTGTGTACAGAATTCTAGTGGAGCCATAACAATGACAGTGATGAAGATATGAAATGAGCTGGTTTAGAACACAGCAAAAGATGGCAGGAAATACAAATTATAAGTATATATAGATATCAATAGATATATAAATGTTAGAATACGGATGTAGAAAATGCGGTAAAGACCCAGTGGGTATGTCCTGTGTGAAAAACCTGCCAAGATATTGAGATAATCAGAAATTTCAGACATCCATTTTGCACATATGTGGGGAAAGCATATTCATAGGAAAGGTCTCTTTTAGGCAAACATGTAGGTGTTGTAAAGATGCCAGAGGTAAGATTGTAGGTTACACTGCTATACCTGGCCATTTAAAAAGCCCCACAGTAGTTTTGCCAACAGCCCCATTTTCTCTTGAGGCAGATGCCAGGAGAGGTTTAACCCAAAATGAACCTACTTGATGTTTATGTAATAAATAATAAACGTCCTAAAATTATATTTGGAGTTCATTGCCATAATGCTTACTAGTTCTCTGTCTGAATTTAACTGTTTCATCTCAAAAGAAGGAGACATAATGTTTATTTTGGGCAACCTAAACAATGATATGAAATCAGAGGAGCTGATAAGGAAAAGATGCTCTTAGTGGAGTTCTTTAATATTTTGTCACTACTGTTGAAAAAATACACTGTCCTTCTGTTTTGTTGCAAAATGGGGGAAAAAGGGCCACATTATTAAGAAATGCTTTGCAGATATGGAGTTCAGTTCAGCACATTTCTGAAGCGCACAGTGATTGCAATTTCAAATGTGCAGGGTACAAAAGGGTAATTTCTGGATAGGCACAAGCAAATCTTTTAGAAATAACATATGATTTTTTGATCTCAAAGTCTGAGTAGTCCTATTGAAACCCAAAGATGTTCCTATTTACTTTAAATTGCTACTTAGCATCTCCTTTGAGATTATTGAATATTATTTTATCTTCATATAATGCTGAATGATTATTTGCTGAAAAATTGAGGTTCTTTTAAGGTGCCTTATGACTGACACTAAATTAATTGGGTTATCTGAACTCTATTAGTCATCTGAAACAACGTGGTCTCTATTTCCTGCTCTTAGTGACTTATTAATGTGGCTGTGGCAGGAGAGGAAAAGGGCAAAGGAGAAAATGTCAGTGCAGTTATTTGTGGGTAATGCTTCCATCTGAAGAGCAATGACCACCACAATTCTTGCGAAGAGGCTGGATTGTACAAACCTTCTGGAGAGCCGCTTTCCTAGAACTGAACTCCTGTTGCAGTAAAAAGTGGAAAAGACCACATTCTGTAGAGTGTCCTATGTTGACTCCTTTGAAATTTTCCATTGCTGGCAGTGAGAAGCCAAGTGAGGAATGAGGACACCCAGCTGCCACTTGTCCTTCACATGGCTTGTATTTCCCTTTATCTTCTTGCAGTGATGGAAGTGAAGTCTGCAGCCTGGGTCTATTAAGCTGTAAATAAATGGATCTGTCAGCCTGTGAGAAATTTTTAAAAGAGGAAAACCGTGCAATTGATCATATGTAACCACTAGGAGAAACTTAAGCACTGTAACTGCTGACACTGACCATGTTCTCAGGCATGAGTTACTAGAAGTAGGACCAGCAAAACCACGGTATGTATTTGTAATTTCAGTTGCTGTGCTTGTCTCAGAATTCTCCAAAGCAGCATGTTAGTAGTCATATGACCAGTTGTTTAAGCCTAAATCCGTAATAAAAATAATTACTTATTTCAAAATATATGAGAGCAGGCAATTAGTTACTAGAGGTCTTAAAAAAGAAATAAATCCGTATTTGTTGTGCAAGAAAAGCTGGAGATCCTTGTCTTCAGACCTTTGTGGCTGTTGAATAGATCCCAGTGGGTGCAAATGCAATGTACACTGAACTGGTGCTGGCAGTAGAAGAGCAGAGGGGCTTTGGAGCAGCTCTTCTGAGTGGATGCTCAGCTGGAGAACAAGTGATGATATGGCCAGGTCTGCCTTAGATGGTCTCAGCACCAATGATCAAAGCCTCAAAACAGGAGGAGTGCCTTGCAGTAATACCTAGTGGCAGATAAGCTTGTGAGCAACTGGCATATGTAAACTACATGCACAACAGCACCTGACAGAGTATGGATTCTTGGTCTAGAAAGGCTGACCCACTCAATGTAAAACGTGTGATACTAGACTGACAATAGATTTTACTAATTTCAAGCTTAGTTGGTGAAATTGTCTGTTTTGTTGGTTTTGTTTTTTCCCCAGATTGTTGCTCAGATCTGTACAGTTGATGGCAGTTTCCTTTCTGTGTCATTTTGCCTTTATTACAGTGTGCCATAATCCTTGCTTAACATCTCAGTAGAAAACTATATTAGCGAACAAAATATTTATCCGCACGCTACAGCCTGTTTCAGAGCTAAAGGTGATGAGATGTGTATTTTCCTTATGGTTTTCTAGGTATTTGCATTGCTATTCCACGTTGGAAAAACAATCTCATCAGTAAGAACTGTGAGATTTCCTTGTTTTCACAGTTATATGAATGCCATCCTTCCTCAAGTAATAATCACTTGCTAACCTTACATTTGTTGCTCTTTCAGATTTCGCAGCCAGAACTGACACCGCTGACAGCTTGATAAACTGTTTGCCACTTATGATGGCTTTGCCTCTTCCAGGAACATTCTTTCCTGTGTACATTCACTTTGAAGAACCACTCTGATTTTAATCTGAAGCTTCTGCACAAATTAGGCAGCCTTTGCTCTTGTAAAATTACTGAGGGGAAGAAAAGTGAAATAGTGGCTTAAGAAAATATTGCCTGTAATAAAAGAACAAGTTCATGTGGAAGAAGCGTTCTGTGGCACTAATAATGTAGGTGCCCCTTGATGTTGGTCCTAGTTTCACATGGGTCTTGGCAGTAGGATGATACAATTGAAGATAAAGCTTGCAGGTTATAGCTTGCATTTCATTTCATGGTCTGCTTTGATAATTCTCTGTTTACTTTTTAGGTAATTTGGTGACGAATTTACCGACAGGTGGTGCTGCTGCTCTAAATCCTCTCTGTTCAGTCTTGATTTGCGAAAGGAGTGCTGACACCTGTATTTCAGCATCCCAGGGATTTCTCAGGCTCTAAAGAAAAATAGTATGAAATATTACTCAGGTATAATCTTTTCTGTGTATTCCTGGGAAGATAATTACAATAATGAATCAGGCTCTTTTATTATAACAATGTAATTGTGCTTGTATATAACATCTCTCAAAACAATTAGAATCATTCCACATTTGAAAGATCTTGGACCTTCTGACTTTTCTTGCCATAGTGTCAAGTAATATGCAATGAATATTTTCTTAATGCACACTGAAGTAATTATTTTCATACATTATGCTTGGGAACAGAGGGATGTTAAAAATGACTTGTCTGAGTCATGTGGGAGGTCTTTATCATGGCAGGGAATAAAATCCAGGTAATTTATGTCGTACCTAATTTACTTGCTCTTGGTCAGGCGCTCCTTCTTTAAGGAGTAATTGGAGAAAGGATGTCTGTCCTGTCTGACACTGATGGAAGAATCACGGTAACATCAGAACAAGCAGGAATGTGGTTATGCTACCTCTCTTTTCTGCAAGCAATGAGGCATAGCTATTTTATTACGTTTGTTGTCATTAGTCAGGACTACTGCTTGTTTGTCTGAGGCTACCAATAAACACACTGTGATTCATGCAGAACTGCTTAAGGGATGGCTTGACTCCAAAAGCACAGTTTAGCCTTTATTTGGCAGTTGTTTGCTTAATGCAGAAAAATGTGTATGAAAGCTATGAAAAATGAATCTGTGCTGTAACACACAGCTTGTAAAATCCACTTGATTTATCCTGTGAAGATATTGCAATATAAAGGAATAATGAAGACAATGCCTGCCTTCATTTTCTTTTATTTTTTGGTTATGCTGTCATCTTCCATATTATGACAATGGATTCAGCCCTACATGGAGTCATCATGACTAATAAAATGTCTTTAAAATCAAAGATGATCTGTGATGCTGAGCTTTGAAAGGGCATTTTTAAAAATCTAATTGTAACATATGTGGAATTTTCTTTCCCTTGCATGATTACTCTGATTTAATAATGAACTGTAAGGGAGAGATGCAGTGGAACAGAGTAGTAGAGCATTTGAAGAGGCATTGTTGCCTCTCCAGAAGTAGGTCATCCACCATAAATGCTGTGTTAGTGTCGTAGGCTGATTATTGCCTCTGTCCTTTCCTCTGTAGGTAACCTTAAAGCAGTGGTTTCCTTGTTGGGGCCTCTGAATCTCTGGAGATCTTTGGGCCACTTCCTTTGGGTCCTTGGTCTTGGAGAAGGTATCAGAAAAACGCAAGTGTATTTCTTTAGTGTGATACACAGGGACTGCCATTTCCAATAAAAAAATAAATATATCAGGGACAAAGTAAGAAAAAGACAAAGTAGGAAACTTTGAAATCATTGATAAGAATGATGGTCCCTGCAGAACCTGGGAGCATGAGGCTGAGGAATGAAAAAGTAAAAATGCAGAAACTAAAGAGCTTCATGCTGGGAATAAAGCCCAGATTTTTCTGACCCAGGTGAAGAGGGCTAAGAAAGCAATTGCCTGGAAACTCTGAGCAATTGGATTAATCTCCATTAGCATTTAAATTTGGATCAAGGGTGCACTTTTGAATTGAACTCCACCATCTACATTTTCTCTGCTTTGTTTCAGAGTGGTCTCAGAGCACCTAAACTAGAAACAGCTCAGGTGAAACCAGGATGGAAGAGGTACTCCTGGAGCACACCTGGTCCATTTTAGTTGGTAGTGAGCATGCAGGAGACAGGACTGAACTAGATGTAATCTGAAAGAAACCCCCTGAAATTGTGCAGGCATGATAACTATCATATGAAAGCCTTTGGTGACGGAGTTTATTGTCTGCTGATGGTGGTCCCTGCTAAGTGGTAAGGACAGTGCAGCTTGGTGGTTAACATGGGTGGAGGGTGGGCACCCCCCTGAGAGACAGGACAGCTGCAGGGCCTGAGTGTACCTGGCTGACCAGCAAGGGAGCAAATGTCCTCGGAAACTTGAAGAGTGTGGCAGTCTCCCTGCTGGCGTCCTAGTTATGCAGTACAATTCCCCTAAAATGTTCATATTGTCTTGCCAAAGTAGTTCATTTTAGCTTTTTTTATTTTTTTTAATTTTTTTTTTTATTTGCAGGTCGTGTTAAACACAAATTGGTTTAGCTCTACTACATAGTATGAATTACTCTGTTCATTCCTTGATATTGCTTCCTTCAGGTATTTAAACTGCGTTATCATCTCCCTTAGGCTGCTTTTATCTGACAATATATATTAGACTTCTGTTTTCTCTATTTTGTGTGTCACAGTCTCAAATCTTGTCTTCATTTATTTGCCTGTTTCTGTCCTTAAATATGTGGGATAAGCTAGCATACTGAATAGAAAATTTCTTATAATTCTAGGTAGGTTATTATTGCATTATATAAAGCTTCTCAGGATTTGACTTCAACTGTTTTAAATATATCAGCTGCTCCAGTTTTTTTACACACCCAGCTTTGTTAAATTAGGGTTGTTAAATTATATATATCTAACGGAGCGGTTTTTAGGGATTTGTTTTGATTTTTTTCTCATTGTTGGGGGTTTTCTTGTTTTTTTGTTTTTCATTTTGGGTTTTTTTGTGGGGTTTTTTTGGTTTTTTATTGATTTTGGTGTTTGAGTTTTGCTTAGAAGTGACATCTGTAGAAAATGTGCTTGTTTAAAGGCAAATTGAAATTCTGTGAAATATTTTTTAAACTTGATATTTGTTCTCCTTTGCTTACACAGAAGGTCTGCAGAGTCTGCAGTTCTGCCCTAGGTATGGATGCCTTTGCACTTGGGCATAATCTCATTAGTATCACCAGGACTCTCTAGAGGCATTAAGGTACAGCAATATAAATCCAGTTTAGGGATTAAAACATAGTTATGACAACACACAAACCAAAAGAAAAGCCTTAGCTGAGGAAGTGATGCATGGTTGGAGGATGAGGGACAGTGGGAATACATGGAAACAAGAGATTCACAAGCTGCACAGAGGCATTGTGCAGCCTCTGTGTCTGGAGGTTTCCAAGGCTAGACTGGATAAAGCCCCACACAATGTGATGTGATATCAGATCTGGCCCTTCTTTGGGAAGAATATTGGACTAGACACCTCTTGAGGTTCCTTCCAACCTGAATTTCCCTATGATCCTGTGAAAAAGAATGGTGATGTATGAGAAAATATTAATAACCCCCAAGAGTAAATCAGTGTTTACTGATCTTCCTTCCATAGTTGTTATTATATTACGTTTGAACAACCTCAAGAAAGAACATATTTTCATTTTTTTAACAGTTGGGATCAACCAATTGCTCTCATAATATACACTATAGAATATTTTCTGGTCATATCTTCAAGATGGCAGAATCAAATTTACAAATATCTATAGATGTTTATGGTTGACAATAGATCCTGATTTTGGAACCACAGCATATTTTATAAGTAGCTTGCTGAAGCAAATACACTTTTATGTGACCATTTTTATCAATCATGATTTGTCACTGTGAAAGGGTCAGGACCATAAAATATAACAGTATATGTACTCCCTATTGAAGAATCTTCCAATCTGCTTTAAAATCTTATAACATTTTATAATCCTATAGTAAATTCTATAGCACCTTTCTGTAAATGTTCAGAATGCCTATTCACAGAACCTTGTGTTCTGAACTACAAAAATTACTATGGTGTTTTTAAAAAATTTTTGATAGATATATTCTTTGGAAGATCTTACATTTTAGTATAAATTTAGTCCAAGGCTGTTTGGCATATGAAGTCAGAGGAGATCATGACACTAGACAGTACAGAACAGGTTTGTGACATAATTCTAAATGTTCTCTAAATTAAGGAGAGCTCAAATATTTACCTACATCAGGTATTACACCATGGCTGAATGAGATGAAGGATATTGATGTCTTCAGTATGAAGCCACTGAAAAAATCAGTTGTTAAATAAACACAAATAAGGCAGATTTATCAGAGAAAATAAGTTACATGTAAACATGCTTATTATATACAAGTGCTTCCATTGAGGAGAGCTGACTGAAGAAAACACCTAATGACTTGTGCTTTGACCTCAAGAATTCACTCAATTTCCCAGTGCAATCAGATGTGTTGATTCCTGTAGCCATGGGGTAGCTGCCCATTTTCCTTCCTTCCTCCCTCCCTTGCCCCCTTCTCCCTCTCAATTTTCTTTTACTTCCTCTCTGCTTTTTTCTCTCCCTTCCCCTTCCCTTCCCCCTGTCTCACACATCTGGAGACTAACAGCCTACAGACATGGTTTTCCCAAACATCCAGTATGTTAGTACTATAATAATACAGAAGGAAAGGGAATGAACCATAAAATCATTCGCAGATAAAGAAAAAACCTGGTCTGTATCACATGGGAGCACAGGACTCGGAATAATGTGAGGGTTTTTATTTCTAAGGAAGAATTGTAATGATATGTAAATTAATGGCAGAAGAATGGAGGCCCAGACTGCTGCATGAATAATACTTCTGTAGTTCTGAACAATGAGGATAAGAGTTTTTCAGATGGCTCTTACAGCCACCTTTACACCGATTACTTAGAAAACCACATCCAGTTTTGTCCAGACATTTAAAGTGTCCATTTGGGGATTTTGTTCAGGAGGAGTTCCTGATGACCTAACTCATTGGTGAAAGGAAAAACAGAAAATTGAACACAGACAACATTGTTGAGTCCACCTGAATGAGTGTAGAAGTTGTAGTTGCTCACTTTTCAAGACAAGTCAACTGTGAACATCAAGTCTAATGTTCTTCAAATTATGAAAAGAATTATTAATTGTCTTGTGGTTAAAGAATATTTATTGGTGTATTCAGTGGCGGGGCTTTTCATTTTCTTTTTATATATAGTGCAGAAAATAATTGAGGAATGAAAAATTCTTTTTAGGACTCTAATAACAATTAATCAAAATTGAGCATATTATAAAATATGGCTCGGATGTTCCTCTAGTGCAAATAAGCTCTTGTTTGAAATCAATAGAGCTGTGGCAGTTTATGCCAGCAAAGGGCTTAGCTCTTTTTCTTTTGAATGAATAATATACCCAAGCATTAATTTTTCTTTCTTATATTTAAGTGCCAGATTTCAACCTGTTCATTCACAAAGCTGTGGAGCATAATCAGTTGTAAACTGCCCTGTCTCCCATAATTCAATGCTTTCTAGGATAGGGTTTGTCACTGTCCATTTTTCTCTTTGGTGTCAGCCAGCTGAAATAATGTAATTGTGAGTTTAGTCATGCTGCTATTCTGAAATTAAAAGTTGAATGGGACTGGCATTTCTTCTTACCTGTGCCTCCAAAAATCTGGTTTAATACTCATTAAGTCTTTAGTGTTACAGTAGTGTCAAATATTTCCTGCCCTTGGATATTTACTGGCATGAAAGCAAACAGTGGATCTAGGCTGATGAGGAGATGGTTTTTGACAGAGAGGTACTTTGTCAGAAACAATGCTGCAACATTGTAGCCACAGCATAGGAGATCTCAGCAGATCTTAGAGAGGGGAGGGAGATTATATTTTAAAAAAGATCTGATTTCATTCATTAATCCACGCATTTCAACAAGCGTGTGCAACACCAAATCATGTATGTTCAAATAGTCTGTCCTCCTTTGCCAGCACCAAGATGCTGATGTGCAGGCAGGCAGAGATTCCCAGTGGTGCCACAGGGACACAGTTTTATGTCACTGCCTCAGGTTACAAACAGAAATGGTCTCAAGTTTTGCCAGGGGAGGTTTAGATTCAACATTAGGAAAAATTTCTTCATTGAAAGGGGGGTCAAGCATTGCAACAGGCTGCCCAGGGAAGTGCTGGAGTCACATTCTCTGAAAGTGTTCAGAAAAGGTGTAGATGTGGTGTTTATAGACATGGTTTATTGATGGACTCGGCAGTGTCCAGTGATCTAGGAAGTCTTTTCCAACCTTAATGATTCTATAATTCTATGACACAGAAGACAAGAGAAATAGGACAGGTTCTCTCCATGTCTTTTGGGTTTGGTTTAGGTTGATGATTTTGGATGTGCCTTTTTTGTTACCCATATGAACTGAGGATTAGTCTGTACATCCTGTTCCACCTGTGGGCCCTCAGCATTTACATGCTGTCTTTTCTTTCCCAGTTTGGGTATCCTGAGAAGAAACACAGAGACATGCTGGGATCTTGATGACGTCCTGATCTAGGTGACACAAGTACGTCATTCTTCTAGCCCTCCTCCTGCCACGTGATTCTTTGTGGTGCTTCCACACCTGTACATTTTTATCTATACCAATTTAAACACCTCTACTGCAATTCGCTACACAAGACAGATGCTGTTATCCTAATATTTAATATACACATGCATGATGAACTGTGATGCTGAAAAATACCTTAATAGAGGCATTACAGAACTGATATCCAACTCTTGTCATAAATTGTCATATTGAATAGCAATATATCATCAGTGGTGTATTACTTCCCGCTAGAAGAAATGTTGCAGTAGCAGGACCATTATGGGCTTAAGGGCAAAGGAACATTAAGCTTGTTTTTCATGTAATCCACAGCTGAGCATACCTCATAATATGGGTAATTGTTATTAAGAGGTGTTAACATAATCTGCATATCTTCTTATCCTTGGGACTGAATTAATCTCATCTGACTATAGACATCTGCAGTGCTGACATTTACTTCTGAGATACCCAAAGTTCTATGCTACTGGTGAAAAGATGTGGACACTTCTAACTAAGGTGGAGGTTTTTTTGCCTATTTTAGATGCCTACTTTAGCATAAGAAAAATAACAGCTAAATATGTTTATTTCCCCCTCTCTTCCCAATTATGAAGATTATAGAGAGTAGTTGAAATATAGAAATCTACATTTAGTTAGTAAATACCGCCCCAGATGTTTACTTTCTATAATAATGGCCCCACAACTGCTATTGTGACCACATGCTGTATAAAATTTGCTTGCTGGCCCCCAAAGAATCAAATCAGTGATGGAAATAGTCCCGGAATATAAAGAAATTAAAATATTTTTTTCATGTGTATAGAATTGAGGGATTGACTTCTTTTGGGATGTAATTGAATGTATTTCCATTTAGTGAGTGGGGACAAAATCCATTTTTATACAAGGGGAGAATTTGATCCAGCATCGCAGTTTTTCACCTGGCACGTGATAAAAGTCAATCAAATGTCTTCTGCACATGACAACATTTTATATTCCATTTTCTTCTTACTGATAATTGAGTTGATAAACTGTTTAGCTCCTCTAATAGGTAAAGATCAGCACCCAACACAACCATCCAAGGCAACTGCGTTGAAGCTGCTGTATCTTTAATATTTTGGTTTTCAGCCATTTTGACCTACTGCTGCTCTTGCAGGTTTAAAGGCTCAGATTTCAACTTTTCCAGACGACCAATGACTCTCTGTTATCAATTCTGGTAAGTTGCAATGTCTGTCCAACTCCTGTTCAACCCTCATGACCAAGGGTTACAAATGTGACTACTAATTTTCAGTACTCCCTCTGGAATACTTGAATCCAGCCAGAGTGGCATGGGTCTTCCCGATGACATGGCTGACAGCTCCACAGTGATGTTTCAATGTCCCAGTGGATACAAAATAGTGCTATATGCTTAAGTTTAGGCATTTGAACCCTGCTCCATCTGGTTTTGAAATTCTTGGACTAAAATATGGGATGAGATTTTTTGAGCCCCATTTCAGTAAGGTAAAGGAAAAAGTAAATAATTCCTTTTGAATGACTCAAAGCTTATTTGTCTACTGAAAGCCACCTTTCCTGCCCTCTCAAAGCCCCAAACCCCAAGCTCTTTTCAACATGTGTAATTGCTATTAGATCTGATCCAGATGTTAAGAAATAACAAACTGGTATTAAAAGCTCAGTGGAAACATTTCAGCAAAATGCAGTGAAGATGGTCACAAATGTAAAGTGTCCAATGCTGCATGGCAGGTGCTGAAGCATTTTTCAATTTCTGACTGCAGCCCACATTAGCAAGCCAGGCCTGATACTTTCTTTTTTCTTTCTTATATTTTTTGATACTAATTGCTTTGTACAAAAGACCTTAGCAAGTCGTGCACTTGTGATGTTCAAAGAGCTTGCCTACAGGAAAGACTTGTGTTCTTTGAAAAAGCATGTAGGATCAGGAACGTTGGTTAATATTTACTGGCTTACAACTGCAGATGCTAAATAATAATCAGTTGCACAGCAACATGAAAACCAGAATATTTCACAGAGCTACAATTAGTCCTTGAGCCTTTCCTCTGTTCTAACAGGTTCTGTCAAAGCAGATAAAGAAGAGACAGGATCAGAAACAAGTGCTCCTTCAAAATAAGAGTTTATAGCAAAAAGAGTGATTGTACCATGTGCCATTTGAAATGGAGAGGAAACACGTAAGAAGTGTTTAGCTTATCCCTAAGACAGAGCTCCTAGAAACAGGCTCAGTCCCAGAACTCTGCTGTGGAATCAACCCCTATGAAGTGACAAGGGACAGCAGAACAGGCATTCAAGTGCAATGCCCTTTGTTGGTGGCAGTGTGAACAGTGTATTTGAGAGGGAAGCCCAGCAAGGACTATCCAGTTTGCAGGAAGAGCTGCTAATATCACTGCATGATGGGAGTTTGATGATGACTTACAGTCTTTCTGTAAAAGGATGAGAATATGCCATGGCTCTGTTCCTTGTATGGCCCAGCTTTCCAAATGAGTAACACATCTCTGTATATAGATGAAAAAACATGGTATAACTTCCTTATCAGGAAGGTCTCCTGTCATTTTTCATTAATCTCTCTTTACAGAACAACTTGCTACATCTCCTGAGTGGAAGCCTTGACAAAAAATAAAAAAAAAAATTGGGAATGAGGAAGTCCTTGAACTACCATTCTCAGTAATGCTTCCCATCATGTTGACTCTCTTGTTCTAATTTGCACTGAAATTGGCATACTTCTTTTTGTGCTGATTTAGGCCCCTGTTCTGCTTGATTACAAAGTTGAAAACTATGGCTTGAGCTACACCAGAGACTTCTGATTGCAGGTTCTGTTACATTATGTCAATATTCTCATGTCATTAGTGCTGTGCTTTTATATTACTTATTGTAATTATCCCCTTCCTGGAGTCCACTGTGAAACTTTGCACACCGGCCTTACTTTCCTTACGTACGACAGAGCATTAGAGCCAATGGGTTGCATTCTGGCTGCAAGATAAAGCCCTGAATTTTGAAATAACCTTTGCCAAATCTGTAGTCTATGAAATCAACACTATTAATCTTAAAGTACCTTCCATCTGTAACCAAAAGTCTGAAGTGCAGATTTGGGATAGTGCAATACTTAATGAAATATGAATTTTACATGTGATGGATAGTGTCCCAGAACGAATAAGGCAGAACAAATTCTCAGGCAGAACGTGTAATTGATATGGGAAACAAATCTTCCTTGACTTCAAGACATCTATTGTAGAAGTTGTATGACAGTCTCCCTTCCAAATATCTATCATTCTTAATTAGATTACAGTGAATATTGGTGGGAAATGGAATAAATATCCACATGGTGGTGCTTTATCAGGACTTCTTTGAATCTGTATCTTCATTACATTCTCAGTTTTGCACAGTCCAATATGTAGAAAGAAAATTCTTACATGCTGTTGTGCTGCAGATTTCATGTCAGAAATGCTGGGAAAATATGCAGGGGTAGAAGAGGGGCAATTCTTTGTTCTGCCAGTAGCCAATATAAGCTGTGTACATGCTACCACCATGAGTTAAATAACTGAAGGTCCTCTCCCAGCCATATTCATAGAGTAACAAATTTTGCCAGCATCATTAAAGTGAGCGTTTTAAAGTGTGAACGGGCATTTAAAATATGGCAGTGAAGCTTTTACTCTGCAATGTTTCACAAAACCCTGAATCTGTGGAAGTAGTAGAATGGTAGGAGTGGAAACGGGGTAATTTCCTTGTCCTAACTCAAGCAGCTATGAAGACCAAATCTGAATGAATCATCGCAGGCTCCTTCTATAGTTGGTGTATGATTCATCTCGTGCTAGCACAGAAACTTAAAACTAGCTCCAGAGTTTCAGAATTCAGCTGTTTGCAACTTTCAGCTCTGCATATTTCCAGTAGCCTATCATTACATCCATTACGAGCTTTTTAACAATTTCTTTTGAGTTCTTGAAGGTAGTTATTCCATAATGTTAGTGGGCAGACTTTCCCTGCTGACAGATGTGATATGACTCGAAGTTATTGAAGACTTCTGAATGCTTTAGAAAGTAGGCACTCTGAAGAACAGGTATTTCCATGTATGACACAAAAGAGTGATTTACACAAAGGCATTAGAAAATAGAAGAAGGAAGCAGTCTAAGCCCAGTGCATGGGCATGGTTCTCTTTCATTCAAATCACAGATTTTGCACGTCTTGCAACCTGGTGTCAGTAGCAAGAGAGCCGGGGCCTCTGTTTACCACACACCTCACCTTTCACACCTCACCTTTCACAGGGTTTTTCACAGTGGTGATTGCAGTAATTTCTTATTGCCAAATATCAGCAAAGTGTCTTGGGGCTGTACTTTGCCTCTTTCCAGGCTCCCTAAACAATGTGTTGCAAGAGAAGTCTTGCACTGGGTGCCTTGCCTCAGAGGCACTGGGAGTACTTTTCTGTCTTCACTGTATATGGAGCCAGGATCTGGAAGTTGAGGACAATAGCATAGGTCAACTTCCTGTTAGGGTGTCACCTGATTTTTTTTGAGCTTTAGCACCTCAGTGGTTATGATGACAAAGTTCAGCACCTCTGTTAGGTGGGTTGCAAGTGGTCTGCAGTGCCTTTTCACTTGAAAATCAGTTGACAAAAGCAGAACTCCAAGGTGGACTTCTCTTCTCTTCCTCTTAATATTAAACTTTCTTGCTTTAGAAAACTAGTTTTATGGTTTAGTTTGTAATAATAACTCTTTTTCCTTTTGATGTGATTTAGCTCAGCATTTGATTTCACCGTACCAAAGTGAGCAAATGCTGTTGTGCAACAAACCTTGCCATACAGTAACAGTACCACCAACTGTTTTTTGAGAGGAACAAGTAATTGAGAAATGTTTACACAACAAATGAACAGCAGAGCTATATATTGTTTCCTGGTAAACAGAGACATAGCAGCCTCATAACACTATAAATTGGTTTCTTAATAGTAAATAAGCCAATCTCTCCTTTTGTCAGCCAGAAGTACAATCTAGTATTCTCTGCACTCCAATTCTGATAATATTGTTATCATATATCCCAGAGGCTGTTTCCGTGCTGATCTCACAGGCATTAACATCAACCAATCTGCTCGGTAAATATCTCTGAGATGCTTTATTGCTCAGCATCCTGTAGTCTACTTTACTTATGTACTAACACCAGCTGCTTTTAACCTTCTACTGACAGTGAAAATAAGTCATGGGAAGTCTGTTTCTCAAACAGGGACATGCTGTTTGCATTTAGTTTCTTTTGGAGAGTAGTTTGATGCCCAGAAGTGTTGGTGTTGGAAGCAAAGGGGATACCCTGGCATGTAGCAGCCACTGGGATAGCCCACAGCTCGTGGAACAGGAATGTGCTGCTGGACTGTAGCACTCCAGCCTTCCTCTGCATGTTCAATTCAGTGCTGGTGGCAGCAACCCTTCGGAAGAGAAAACAGCTATTTCCCATCTTCTCATTTCATGCTCTCCTTGCTAAGATCACTCACAGGAAAAAAAAAACCAAACGATTTTTTTCAGGCTGTAGTGTGAATAATAGGGTTTGCAGAGTGAATCCTTGTTGCAGAGTACATTTCCCAAGGCATTAGGGAAATGCCCTTCAGCTCCCACACATTAGCAGTGCTGAATGGAAAAATGCTCTGTGTCATTGGAAGAAGGGAGCACTCTGCCAAGGTGTCATGGCTGGTTAGGAGGAGGACAGAAACCTAATCTAAAGGCAGATGGAGGCTTATGGGTAGAAGAAGGGTAGAAATGCCAGTATAAGGCTGGATGACTAAACCAATGCAGACAAATCCCTTTTATGAGGGAGGAAAGGAAACAGACATATCTCTCTGAACTATTATAAAATGAATGTTTGGAGCAAGAAAAAAAAGAAATCATGGCCTCAGTGAGGCCTAAATTAAAATTACAGTCTGTGCTAAGATCCATTTCTGTGGGGGCACAGATGGAAAGAACCTTAGCACCAGAGCGCATGTCCTTGCTCAGGGCTTGGCTGTGATGGGGGAAGAGATCACCATCATTTCCTTTGCTGGTGGCTGTCATTCCTTTAGTTCTGCTTTTGTGAAATAATTGCCTTTAAGCAAAAGTATCTGGATTACAATAAACAGTGCTATATCCATAATCAGTGCTACTCTGAATGAAATTCAAAAAGGTCATTTAAACCTTTCAAGTGGTGGATGGAGAGGACAACATACAGCTGGTGTGTGGTGACGTGCACCCGAGGTAGCATCATCCATGAGGCAGCTTGTCTGCTCTTGGCTTTGAGAGTCAATGAAATTTAGAAATTAGCTAGGAAATACTCACTTTGTGGTGGAAAGGCTGGTAGAGGGGACAGCTGGCTGAAACAATGAAATATTCATGTTGTTTGGTCTCATCTCCCATGTTTGCTTTGTGCTTCCTTCCCGGTCTCTCTCTTTGATACAACCTCTCCTCTTCCTGCTTATTTAGGAAATGTCAATGTCTTTGAAATCCTTAAATTAATATTCTTTTTCCACCTTTCCCTTTCTCTGAGTTTTTCTGCAAAGAAGGTAATCTCTTCTGTCTTCCCAAGATACCTAAAATTTCTCTGCTAAAATGAGCTGTTATAAACAAGACCTTTGTTTATTTATTCTTTCTAATTTGTTTTTCAGAGCTAGGACGTAGCTTGATATAAGGCCTCTATAAATAACAGAATACAAAGACAGTCCCTGGTATTTACTGACTGCATTCAAAACTGTCCTGACTGGAGAATACCGGTATATTGCTTGGGGAGAAAAAGAAGGAAAAGAGGGAAATCTGGTTTTGTCTAAATAGGTAATTTAATTTTCTGTAGGAATATGGTAGACAGAACCTAATATGTTTAAGCAAGTGCTACAGATAGAAACTGAATACCTCTAGATTTTTAGAAATCAGGTTTCAAGTTGTATTTGACTAGGGAGTTTTCATTCATGGAATTTCTTGGCCATACCAATAGATGGCAATCCGCCTTCACGTCCCTTTGCTTCTTCAGAAGTGAACTAAAAGGTGCGGAGGAAAGAGAGAAAACAGTTTTTCTCAAATGCTTTTTTTCCCTTTTATGTGTCAGAGTTTCAAAGCTAAATGTTCAAATGCCCTGGAAATGAGAAATTATCTGAAAACTAGTACACTGCATGCTACCACAGCACAAATTACCCCATGCTATCCTGTCAGATTTAATCTGCCTGAACCTTTTTTTGAAGGGATGATATGGGATTTAGTTTCCATGTGAGCTAGTAAACTGAGATTAACACTGTTCTTGATACTATTGCATATTTTAATCTAAGATTAAATTTGTTGCCCGAGTTCCACATTGTGAAATCTTCAATAGATATCAAAAAGATAGGAAAAAAAGAAGAAAATAAAAAGAAATCTCAAGTCATATGGAAGATACTTGATCTTCTAGTCTAATTGTTCTTTGTGCTGCAGCAGTGTAATTCAGTAATAACTGCAAATAAAATATCTCAATGTCAGATTAACAAATGTGATGGTAAAATTAAACTCTAGTTGTTTCTTTTGTTTGCTGCCATTGTGGGAGCATTTGCGGACTTGGGTGATAGTTTTTCTAGCAAAATTGGTCTCTGTTTTGATTAGAGCAACTGATTGTTGAATTAATTTAACCTTTTTATGCCCTGTATTTACTCAGATACTACCGCTGCTGCCATGGAGCCCACAGGCATATGCAATAGTTTTTTAGGAGTTATTTCCTTCAAAAACTAATTTAATTGCTGTCAATTTGTTTAAAAAGTGAAAAATGAGGGAAAATGGATGTCTTTGCCTTGGCTGCACAGTTCTCTGCACCTAGGAGTGGTCTGGGACTGGCAAGTTCAGTTCATTTGGCAAATAATACTTATTTCAGCTGCATTGTCGTGTTGATCCAGGGTGTACCTCTTGCTGCACAAAGGATAGGACTTTATGTGGAGAGCGGCTAAAGAGGGATAGTAGTTGCTCCCTCTGGCCTGAGAGCTGGGACAAAGCTGCCAGGATCCCAGGAGGCAGAGACCTCACTGGATAAACAGAGCAGCATCGCAGGGAGCCACAAAGGCCTGGGGCTGCAGCAGAGCTCAGTGCTCACTCCGCGCTGCTGCATGAAAGGCTGAGCTCGGCACCCACTGCCCTCTGCCTCACCCAGAGCCCTTCTCCTGGCCTCCCCTGGCACTCCATGACCTGCTTCCCTCCTGCAGCGCTGCACCAGGCTCTCTGAAGATGTCTGTTTGGGTCTCTCATTCTGTCTGTCACCGCCTGAAAGCTCCACACTGTTTGGGAAGAAACCCTGTGCTTTTACAGTACTTACTTTTTCCTGAGTTCTTGGCATCCTGTAATTTATTCTGTCCTTTCTTGCGCTAGCAAACAGAATACTGCAAGTCAGTAAACAGGCCTTAATCTAGCGGTATTGTTAACTGATGAATGCAGGTAGTGTTGAAAATAAATTGCAGTGCGCATTATGAAACCAGGCATTTTCTATGGGATCCTCCCCTTTACCAAAAATAGTGCCTTGAGTATAAAGAACAGCTCTCTTATTTACAATGCAAGTATTTTTTTTTTGGGGGGGTGCTCATAGCTGACAAATTGAGTGAAGGCTCGAGATGTTATTACGGATGCTAAGGATGGCAATGGGGCAGCCAGAACAGCAAGCTAAAAGAAGATGGAGTTTCACTCACTAATTACCCATTCTTCTGGTTTCCAAGTGTAAACATGTTGTGCTTCCAGGGGCCAAGGGCCTGCAGGTACAGGAAAGGGCATAAAGTACCTTGCACCCTTCTTACCTTTCATAACATTTCTACCCTGATTGTATGCTCTCATTTTATGTAGGCATTTTATGTATTTTATGTGCTTCAGAGGTTAGGGTTTTTGTAGTAGGGCGTCCATTTATTTCCAGAGGGAGTATTATTCTGCCTCTTTGCATCTTATGAAGCCTTTTCCTTTAAAAAAAAATCTGCCCCAACCACAGTCTAGGATTATGTGAAATGGGGAGAGAATACACAAAACCCAGCCTTCAGCCTCAGGGATGAATCTTCATAATCTGAAGCCAACGCCAGATGAACTGCTGAAGGGTTGCTGTTTAAGCCTTGATACTATTACCTCTCCTCTTTGACCTGAAGGGATTGATTACCTGCTTCTGGAGTATTAATGAGTTTGCTGAGCTTCTCTGCAGCAAACCTGTGGGCATGAACTTTCTCTTGCCTGAAAGAATGGAGGAGAAATCTCTGAGTTTATTTTCATGGCTCCAGTTTAATTGCTGATACAGGGGGTTTTGTCATTTCTTCAGTGAACAGCATCAGAATCTATGAAAATTGTATTTCTTAAAAAAAATGCAGGGGTATTGGGTAAATGTAAGGAAGGAATGGGAAAAAAGGGGAAAGCACACTCCCGTTGTTTTCCTGCTCTCAGAAATGCATTTACGAACAGAGTGAATAAATAAATATTAGCAAGGCACAAGTCTCTCTGCAGCCCCGGCCAGTTCCCCAGTAGATCCATAGCACTCTGATCTGAGTGAAAGGGTGTCAGCTTCATTAATGGCAGCATTCTCCTGATACACACAAATTAATCAAGCATGTATGAGAAGTTAATGAGTATAAAATTAATGGGGTATTTTTGATGTCTTTTGTAGACATTTGAGTAAACAGAGATGCTTATTTCTGGAGCTAGAGAGCAAAGTCAGAAAACGACTAAGTCAATAGCTTTTTTATTCATTTTCAGTGAGCTTCTGAGCAGGATCTGGGTCCTGACCCATAAAGGACCCATCCATTATGGGTCACTTTACCCTCCATGCCTCAGTTTCCCTCCAACAGCTGCTGTCTTTCTTAAGGGTGGAATTTACTCTTCCTGATGGGGATTTGCTGAACCCCAGTTGTGAGAAGGACATGGAGTTCTGGGAGACCATTGGGGTACTGTAATGCAGAATGTCTGACCTGTAATCGCAGGACAGGAAATTCCTGGGCATCACTAGAAGCCCAGGGTGCATGGCTGACATCCACATGCTCTGTTTTGTCTCACTGCAGGCCTTTGGCATTTCCTCTGTTTGGATTCTGGATCCTTTCTGAGCATGGATTGTCAATTTCTCCAAACAAGGGAAAAAAGACTAAATATAAGCAATTTTCAAAACAAATGCTGAAAATATCAGTTCATGCAACATTAAGTTCGCTATTGTGTGGATGTTCTTGCAGCCACACTGTGTGTCCAGTTTATTTCACAGCATGCCTGCACATTTAATGTATGAGTTTGAAAGAGAAAAGGAGTATAACTTCACCTGTCACCTGGGGAAAGTTACCTTGTTAATTTTCTATTGTTTGGCATTCTGAGCTCTTGAGAAAAAGCATCAGGAGATTTATCCCTGCCAAAAGATATGACCTTTGGTGAACTGAGAAACATAGCATGCAGGCTCTGTCTTAAACCAACTGTTGCATTGCTTGTCATATTTATTTAAATGTCCTGTGGCATAGCACAAGAAATGAGGAAGGTTCACATGCAAACTCACCAGGATTATGTTGGTTCATTCCCTAAAGAAATACATAGTTTCACAAAGCACAGCTTTTCTCATAATGGAAAAGTAGGAGGAATCCTTGTTTTATATTAGAATGATTGTCAAATGGAAGCTACATTTTCCACTGACAGGAGCAATGGGGCCATGTTTGGCCCCACAAGTAGTAACTGGATTTATTCTGAGCCATCACGCCTTTTGAAACATTTCTGTTTAGCCAAGGACCTGTATATGGGAAGGGGAATGATGGATAGTCATATTAATTCTATCTTTAGTCTAAGCTGAGACCACCAACATTAAAATGCCACAGAATTTTTTTATGTAGCATTTCCCTAGGCTAAGTTTCTGCGCAAGCCCTAAATGTAGATTTCCATAATATAGTATATTGTGATGTCTTTAACATGTTGCCTTGGCACTGATCACTGAATTTTCTGGGTTTATTGTATTGCTGGGCTTAGGGAAAAGTCCCCTTAAGGAAGAAAGCTCTATAGAGAAAAAGTAAAATAATGATTCCTTAAGAACCAAAAGGGCAATACAGGCTCCATTGCAATCCCTAGAAAGAGATTATGCAAATCAAGGGAAGGAGAAAGGAAGCATTGCAAGGGAGCTGGCAAAATAGCTTAGGAGAAAGGAAAATTCATTCTGTCATGCCAAGACCAAGCACCTTTTCTTTCATACTATCCCATCAGTGCTTTTCCCAACTTCCTTCTTGATTTCTTTGTGTCAGCAACAGGTCAAAATTTATGGAGGGTTTGGATACAGTGAGTATCCCTTTATTTTCCCTAGTGTTTTCATGGTTCAGTATAGTACATTCTGCCTCTTCAGCCTTTAAATTCTCTTCCCCTTCAGGAAAACCTCTGTTGCTTTCAGAGAATCTCTGGAGGGTTTTCCCAGTCTTTTTTGGCTGTTTTTCTCAAAAAGACTGTCTCTTGCATTAATATCTCTGTCCCCAAGCTCCAGTGAGTAAACTTAAGGTGGCAGTTTATGTCCAAATAATTTTGCAAAAGGGTCTTATTTATGTGAACCTCTTCTGCCTAAACTTCAGGACTCTAAAGCATCCAGCAAGGGTGGAAATACTTCAGTTATGGAGATGGGATCCACAATTTGCTGGTGTTTCATGTTTTTATTTTGCTAAGACTATCTAATACTTTTATTAATAAGACTTTTCCTGGCTGCTTGGGGACAGGGTGCACAAAGTACCAGGCATGAAAATAGTGAGTCTCTCCTGAATTCTTTCTAATGGCCTTGTACCTTAGTAGTCCTCAGGTCAGCAGCTTCCAGCAGACCTGCACTGGGATATGGAGAGTGAACAGAGAGGGAGCAGAATTATTGAGCCTGGGCAAAGAGACTATGGACAATGAGTGAAAACATGACCTGAACAATATGGATTGGAATTAGAGGGTAAGGAGTAGGTCAGTGATGCACTGGAGGTGAGATGGGAATGTCTTGGACAAGGATCCAAGTTGGGAGGGATCTGGAACTGACTGGGCAAGGAATGTGGTGGAACAGAAGGAGCAGGGAATTGAGAGCTGAATGTGCTTGATGTCCGATGGCTGGGATTGGGGTGAGAAGCTCGAATGGAAAATGGTGAGGCAAGGATTAGGAAAAGCAGTGAGGATGAACCATGTGGAGTAGGATGGAGAGCAGGGTAATGTTGGAGTGAGTGAAGCTGGGGCAGGTGAAGGGAAAGGGCAGACACTTCATTCTCCCACTGCTTGCCTTCCCACACCAGGCTAGGCTTTCCACACTATGTTTCCTTGTTCTCTGCACATGTGAAGGCTTCCATCTCCCCTATGAGAGAATCTCCCCCCTCTCCGTGCTGATTCACACCAAAGGTGACAATCAGCATTTGCTTTCAATTACTTCATTAGCTTGAATTAGTTGAAAGCTATTTTTATATTCTTCAGGGATTCAGCCTGGCCTGAGTTCTATGACTGACACCACATGATAGAAAAGCTTCTGCCTTTTACAATTTTGCAGTTTGTCTGCATATTGCAGTAAGAAATACTTTCCCCAAATTCCACTCTTTCTTTCACACATTTCAAATTAATCTCTTAGCCATTCTTGCAAGCTGAGTCTGGTCTGTTTATTTAGCTGGATAAATGTCTGATATAAAATCTCATTAGCCCAACAATTACCTTAGACACCATAGATGAATAAAGTCTCTTTGCCATGTAAATTAGGAAATCATAGTGAGTCCTTTCCAGTTCTGAGTAGGCACAGTTTTGAAAGACATTCAAACTGCAGAAAATCAGTTAGACTCATTAATATTTCTGCAGTGGGTACAGTTCATATCAGACATCCCAGATACCATCAGACACAGGATTTTATTATTACTCCCCAGGATAAAGCTGTCCCTACACATCATATGCAGACCGAAAGCCTAGTTGCAACATTAATCATTCCACTTGATGATGCTGTCAGCTCTTCCTGTATGGCATTTCTATGGAAAATAGCTAAAAGAATGATAAGAACAAGAGCTGTTCTACAAAGGAAAGGAAAATCAGAAGGTGAGTACATTCATTGCAGAGCTTCTATTATCAACCTTCTTTAATAACTAGTGTTAAGCACTATTAAGGCAAAAAAATATTTACAGTATTAATGTAAAAATATTTGAAGTGCAGGACATTTGGATTTAGGTTTGATTTCCTCCTCCATTTCTCAGGTATTCTGTCTAATGTGGTGAAAAGACTCTCTACTTAGTGAATGTGCAAGAAGCTCAAGGTTTGTGTATGAGGGACCTGGTAGAAGTTCTCACTGAGCCACTTTCCACCATTAGATTCGATATTAGGAAAAAAATTTTCATGGAAAGGACTGTCAAGCATTGGAACAGGCTGCCCAGGGAAGTGGCTGAATCACCTTCCCTGGAAGGATTTAAAAGAAGTTTAAATGTGGTGCCTGGGGACATGGTTTGGTGGTAACTTGGCAGTACTGGGTTAACTGGTGGACTCGATATTAAAGATCTTTTCCAACCTAAATTTGATTCTATGATTCTATGATTTCAAAGAAGCCCAAATCCCATTCATAGCGAATGCCATTCAAGTGGCTCTGAGACTTGGATGTTTTGAAAATTTAGTTGAAATCTTTCTGAAGTGACAGGCATTGGAATCTTCAGTGTTTGGTTTCCCAGTCCCTCAGGTCCTTTTACAAATATTGTCCAAGCAGAGTGTTGCTTGGAAATGGGAGCTTTTAAATGGGCTATGTTTGTTCAGAGAACCTGTAAAAGCGAACATGAAAGTGTGCATGCACAGAAGAAAAAGAGCTTTGTGTGAAGTTTTCCATTTATGCATCTGTGTTGTGTCATCCTTTCATAACAAATGGAGCTATGTAGGTTTTCCTACACAGTAGAAAAATAATTGGATTTCAAGTAAGACATGGCAGAGCCTTGTTTACTCAGACGTCATTCCTTTATGACACAGCTCGTCTAATTCTGTAGGGCCATCTGTAGGGCCATCCAGGTCACCAGCAGCCTCATTATTGTGTACAGGTATGGCATGCCCAGAGTCAAAATTGTGACTGGTAAAAAATCCACATTGTAATTAATTAACCCTAGCATGGTTCTCAACCTGGGATGGTGGTTTTTAATATGGAAATTAGGTTTAACCACTCCAGTAGAGACGAGCAGAAAGCAGGAGACATAGAAATAAGCAAAATAATGAAGTGATTAATATTCACAGTATAAGGAATTCACTCTTCCCATCTGTTAGAGATCACTGTGCATTCCATACTTATCTGTCTGTAAATCAGAAGCAGACTGATGATTTGTAAAAAAAATAGTTATTTATTCAGAGGCCTGTGTGTCTCTTGATATTTTAGCTGGTTGCCTGTTATCTGGATTTTACAAATGTGGTTAATTGTCCATAACTCTACTGATTTTTTTTGCAAATATATCTTCAGCTTTGGTCAGAAAGTGTTGTGCCAGATTATCCTAATAATTATAGTAGAACTTGACTGCTAAGTGCACCTCTAATTTCTGCTGAAGGCAGTGGGATTTACAGCAATGAGCTTTAAAGATGGTTCACCTGGATCACTTGCTTAATCTCCACAAACTGTATGGCTTTTGCTAGAGTAATTTCTTTGATCACTACCCTCTGGCCCAAGACATTAGTAGTTGGGGACTGGCCAGGTTGTTTCCATTAAGAGGAAAAATTGATGACAGAAATCAGACAGATTTTTTGATGCTGTCCTGCTTATTTACAATCAATATTCACAAAGTTATGCTTTCCTGAACCTGTCAGAAACCACTAGAGGCAGCTCTTGAACACAGTTTAAAAATCCAGTGCCTCAAGTGCCTTTAACTTTGTCTCTTTTCCAGGGTGCCAGCACAAAAGTGTTTTTTTTTGGTTCACCATTTTCTTTTGTATTGCTCCTTGGTGTTTCGTGTTCCAGCTGAACGTGAGGTACTGTGCAGGTGACTCAGCCCTGGAACAGGCTGCCCAGAGAGGCTGTGAAGTCTCCTTTCCTGGACACATTCAAAAGCCACAAATCTGGATGCAAATCTAAGTAACCTCTTCTAGGGGACCCTGCTTGGGCAAGGAGGTTGGACTACATGGCCTGCTGTGGTCCCTTCCAACCTTACCCATTCTGTGATTCTGGGAATCTGTGATTCTGGAATTCTGTGATTCTGTCCTTGCAAACACTGTCTTGTTGCCTTTAGGGTCAGACTCAGCCTAAGTACACCAGTTGAGCCTAGGTCCACTCTTGCTTGTCTTGACCATCAGCTAGCATGTCCACCAGGTACCATCTTCCATAAAACAATGCAATTTCTTCCCCTGTAGGTGAAAGAACCATATTTAACCAATGTGGTAGTAAATGGCAGCTGCTGAGACCTTTGAGCCACATAATACAAATTCTCTATCGCTCACACATGCATAAAAATTGGTGGGAAAGGAAAACAAAGCTGTAAATCAAGACTGATTTTTTTGCTTCTTTTAGAATTTCCAGCTAAAGAGGGTTGCAATTATTTTTAGATGAAAAATGCTGTTTATACAATGTCAAAATATTATGCGGGGTTTTTTTTTAAAGTCTGTTTAAACTCTCTTTCCTTAGCAAGAGTCTAATAGGATTACTTTAGTTTGGGCTGGTTCAGCACAGATAAAAGTGTTTTATTCTGATGAGTGGACGTGGAAGATTTATCTTTTTCTGTTTAGTAAATTTTTATACTGCATTTCCACTCCATGCATGAGATGGCAGCTTGAGATGTTATCACTCCTGATGGTCTGAAGGCCTCCAAAGAATAGTTTCCTTCTTTCACAAGACAAAGTGGATTTCTTTCCAAGTATGCTCTATGTCTCAAGGTAGAAATCATCTGACTCCAGTGCATAATAATAGATAACAAAATAATCCAAGTTGTGAAAGGGAACATGGTCATCACTCTCCTGAGATAGAAAGCCTGTGCAGTGAGGTGGTGTAATGAGAAAGCCCTACGGGTGTTTTAAGCTAGTTCCAACCAAATCATGTGAGACCATACCAGTTGTCAACAGAGAAGTCGTTCAACTGAATTTTGTCAAAATATTTTATTCCAGATAACAATGTCAAAAGAAAAAATTGATTTTAATTTAAATATTCTTAACTCAATTTTTTTTGGTCAGTGTGCAGCACAAAAAGCCACTGGCATGCCTGTTTTTTCCTTCCAGATGAATTCCAAACTTCTTTCTCATCTGAGTGTAATTCCTTATTTGCAGATATAGGCCTATTGACTGTCTATATTTTAGTTTATTTTTACAGTAAGTGTTGACATGAGGTGCAAGTAAAATATAGGTTTCAGATGAATCTCTGAGTTGTTACCCTTTTTTTTTTTCTTAGCCTGTGATCTTGACATTCCTTGTGGGTCCCTTTCAACTCAAGATTTTCTGTGATTCTTTGTTTCTCAGGTTGGCACTCATCTTTCAGAAAGTGTGTATATACACTAGTTTCTCGCTAAGGCTTTTGGATATTAACAATTTTATAACTTACATTATCAACCATTCTGTCTCTCCACTCCTGTGGCTTTCAACTTCTTTCAGTTTCAAACTCTTACAAGTTTTTTCTGTGGAAGTGTAGACCTCTGTATACCACATTCTGGCCTCCTGACAAAAGCCGTTTATTTCTTAGTTACCCTTTGCAGATCCCTTAGAAATTTTCTTTGGGCTGCCAGACTGAAAAACCACAGATCTGCTGTCAACCCAAATCAGCTGGACTGTCCTTTCCCTACTGCATATGCATGTTTTAGTTGGAGTATATATTCTTGACAAATGCGAAGTTTGTCTCCGGCCAAGTGATTCCAAAAGAAAAGCCTTTACCACGATTACCCCTTTCAGCTTGTATTGATTTTGAGTCTTGAGAGATTTCCTCCTAAAGACTACTGAGGTCTTGTGCTAGCTGAAAAAAAAAATAAAAAAGAAAAAGAAAGAAGATTTTTTTTTTTTTAATCAAAAGAAAAACCAAACTTGAAACAAACATCAGCGCTTCCAAGGCAGTCTCAGCACCAAGAGACTTGACATTGCTCAGAACCAGTAGGTTCAGTTTTCAATTCTTTTTTATACTATTGTCTTCAGCCCAAACACTGCTCTGCTACCACAGTTGTTTTCTACATCACTGCAAGGTGTCGTATGCTTTCATTAATATTAACAGGGATTCTCAGGCTCTGCAACCCTGTGTCTTACTGTGAGGACTCTGCCCAGACACCTGTCTGAATCAAGACCACACTGAAGAAATACTGACATCTCTGTGTCCGTGTCAGGTGTCTCATCAGTAGAACTTCAAAGGGCTTGCGAGACCTCTAATGGTGCACATGGCACTATATATATTATAGAAATAACCAGAAATAAGACAAGAGAGATTGAAACTGTATTGCTAGGAATGGTACGTTTGTGTATTTGTTGTAAAAAGTTATGAGCTATGACTATGCCCTTGTGTCTCCTTTGCCTTGATTTTTTACTGTGCAAACAGCAAAAGACCACAAATAACCTGCCTTTTGTGCACCTGTTTTATGGTGAATCCTTAAAAATGATACAGTATATGGCATGTGGGATGATTTTGCAGGGTTGTAGGGACTTCTGTTCTCTCCTTTGGGTCTCTCCTTACAAAAGGCTACTACCATATTGGCTAACAAGGAAAGTGCTTGAAACAAACTGCATATACCCACTCTTTCTGTTTTAGTACAACAGAGGGGATACTCCTAGCTGCAGTTCCAGGCTCTGCCTGAGCCCTCTTTATCCAGCATTAAGTCTTTTGAAGTCCTCCTCCACAGCATGAACTTATTGGTAGTTTCAGTGCTCTTTATTTCTGAATGTAAGAAAGTTACTAACCATGAACTGGCTTCCCAAACAATATCAGGATGCTTCAATGCAATGTGTGCAATTCACTGTAGCTATTGTGAGCAGCCAAACTGGTCCAAAGAGGAATTTGGAAGAATATGCAGCTCCCCAGGTGCAGAGAGTGTCTCAGAAGGCACTGCAGGGACTCTGCTGATTATTCACCCTGTCCAAGCTTAGAGGGGCAATTCAAGACAAGATGGTGTTTGGAGCTTTTTAGTGAGCTGGAGGAATGGTGGTTCAGACGTATGTGATTATGGTGACTCTGAATCCTTGACACAGATCTTTGAATCAGGCAAGTTGCACGGAACACTCGTCGGACCCCACGGACAGTGGCTATGAGGCAAATTCTGATCAAGGGGAATACAGACTCTGTCTTTGCATTGGCTCAGAAATCTTCAATTTTGCAAAATGGAAATATGAAAAATTGAATGGGAAGAAATCCAGTTTTGAATCTCTGAGAAGGGAATTGCAAAAGAACTGATCTGTTTTTAAAAGCCTTAAATCCCCCTAAGCTTCTGATTAATTTATTGAAAAAGTGTTCATAAAAGATGTAACCAAACCCATATCTGTTGCTTCAGTAAAGAACACATTCAGGATGAAAAGCCCAGGGCATTGCCCTACCAGCACAGAGAGAGCATTTCAGCTGTCATCTGAGCAGGCACCTGTCACTCCCATCACAGCAGGAACAGCATGATTTCTGGCCTAATTTCTGGAACATCAGTGGTGTTGAATGGAGATCTCAGACACTATGCAAACCAGGGCCCAAAACTACAAACGCTGCTTCTTTTTTACTTTTTCTCTTCCCCTGTGAAAGCCTCAAGGAGTATGAAGTCATCCTTAAGTCTGTTTCTGTTCCCCAGGCTTTTCTTTCCACAGTGATGGGCTGATCCTCATGTATTTGCATTGATGGCCTGACCCACTTTGAACAAAGTTATATGCTGATCAGTGAAAAACAGAATATGCTTTCCTGGCTTTTGGATTATTATTCAAAAGGAAAGGAGACCCAGAGCAGCATGCCATGTTCAATGCTGCATTACAGCACATCTGAGTAGCCAAGCTTTAGTAAAAGAGACCCATGGAGGAGCGGGAGTTTGCCTTAATAGTACAAAAAGTTTCTGCAGGCATCCAGCTTGGTATTGTCTGGAGCAACTCTGTGGCAGGAGCTGTGGAGTGTGAGTTCTATGTATGAAAATGAAGTTTGCTCTTTGGTTATAATTGTGGTGTAGCTGTGTGTCAGGGCTGTGGAGTCAAAATGCTCTCAAGACATTAATTCTGGGGGTAGTCCAGCAGCTCCTCCTGGTTTGTCACCTTCACCGACAGGACAATTGACAGCATTGTTCTGCACTGAAAGTCTCTTTCCAGTGATCTTGTCCATACCTGCTGCTTGCACTGTTGAGTCACGCTGTCATGTACTGTTGTTCATGCATGCTTGGAATTCTCTCTTGGAATTTACTAATCTATTTTCTCTATTCAATCTGTAAGACTTAAATGAGAATTTAATTGCTAAGAAGCTTTTTGTCCTACCCTGAATTTAACTGCAAAGCAAATAGGGCTCAGTGAATGGTTTTGGTTTCTTTTTTTTTCTCTTTCCCTGAACAGTGATATAGATTTAAAAGCAATATTCATAAATTATTCGGCTCTTTTATGTTTCATGCTGATGATTTTGTGTTATGTTTACATCACAGCTCTCATGGCTGTAATGATTGCAGGGACTTTACAACATCAGATGCTGAACAAGTATATGTCATGGGTCTGCAGTTCACCAGATCCAGTGGACGGGCTGGAAGTCTTCCTTTTGATTGCTCTTATTTTAAAGCAGAAGTAAAGGTACTGCATATAATGTATATAAAAAGGAGATGATCAGGTCTATCTGGAAGGTCCAGTCCTTCAAGAATTTGCCTCCCAGGGGCTTTCTGTGTTGAAGGTTCCACATTTCCTGACATTCAGAGGTCTTTGCAGAAACACATTTAATTGTTGCCTTTATGGGACCTAATCATAAAAATAATAATAAAAGCATGGGTTTATGACAATTGTAATGTGCCAAATATTTGGCAAATCTTTTGGAGAACTGTCTCTATTCGTGCCTTGTGTAGACCAGCCCTCCTCAGTAAGAGCAGAAAACCCCAGCAGAGATGACTGAAAATAAAATTTTAGAGATTGTCCCGAACTAGTTTGACTTCCTACAGATACCAGAGTATTTTTGAGGCAACCCTATGTAGATTACAGCCTCTGTAAATGAAGAATATAATGAAGGATTACCAGGACCAGATGAAATATTTCTGCCCCTTACGCAACATGGATGTATTAGGGTCAGTACCACATGCCCTAATATAGCAAACCCCTTAAACATCTCCATACATTTAAGTCCAAGAACATTTTTGCATCTGTTATTGGATACAGAATAGAATAATTGAAAAATTACTCACAAATAAAATTCATTTGGCAAATTACAAATGGGTATACATAAGCAGGCTATTAGATTTCTGTTTTGGATCGTGAGGTTCAAGGTCCCTTAACACATTCTTTTAGCCTGCTGCATACCTGCCACATACTTTAGATAATAAGGAGAGTTAAGAAAGACTCCCTTTTATACTTACATTTATCCTGCACTGTAAAATTTGCAGTCAGTGCTATTGATGAAAATGACCTCATGGCAGCTGTGATACCATCCTGAGTGAACACAAAATATTGGAGCCAAACAGGAAAGCAACAAGAGGCTCAAGAAACCTCCTCATGCCTTTCTCTACCTGATGCCTTAGGCTTTACCAGCTCTAAATCTTACTGGGTGTTCATTTTGAACCTAAATTTGACAGGTTTTTAAGATGCCATGGGCTAAATAGTTTGAAATGGCACTTCATCTTCTGGCTGTGTTTTTGAGCTCAAGTGCGGTGGTTGTCACGCTTCATGCTGCAGTCAGGGCTGCCAGCAAATGCGAGTGTGATCTCAGCACACCTGTCAGATCAGATCTCTCAGGTTACTTCACACAAAAAGACACAGAGATTTTGAATCCTAAATAGCCAAAAGCAGGAGACCTTGAACCCAAGCTGGGGTGCAGAAGTGCAAGGCCTACAGCATCACAGCTTTAGGCACTTGGCTGTAGGTGGGAAAGGCGGGGCTGTGGGTGCTCAGCTGAAATAACATGTCAATGGCCAGCCTGTTTCTTGGACTCCTGCTCCACATGCCCTCCTGCTCCACAGAAATGAGGAGTTCTTGGTGTTTTTACAAGAAGGTGGCATTTAGCCCTGTGTCTGGCCTCCTCTGGCAATGTTTTCTCGCCAAGCATCAGTGACAGCAACTTCTTGTCATTGATATTCAAGTAATGTCTTGAATGTTCAGGATGTCACATTTGTGCACATCCCGTATATTTTATACTTAAATGTATCAAAATTAACCCCTTCTCCACCTAAAAGAATCATTAAGAGTAGAAGTGAAAATAACTAAGCAACATTTTTGTTAGTTATTAGTTCATATGAATGGCATAAATACATCAATAACATGGCAAAAACAAATATTATAACAATAAATTGATTTTTGTCGTAGTTTGTGCAAAGAGTAAGTACTCACTTGATCTCAACACTAGTGCTGTTGATGAACAACACAGGCAACTATTTATAGCCTCATTTATTATGTGCAACATATAGTGCAGAGACGGTGAATCCTTTACCAAGGTCAAGGAATGAGTAGGGAAGGAAGTTGCATGTCGGGCCAGACATCTTGACACCTGTATGTGAGTACTCGTGACTTCCCTATAATTTTGTCAGTGCCTCTGTTAAGTGAATTAAGAGTGAGATTTTTCAAGTGTCCATAAGACATTAGTTGCAATTAAAACTATGCCTTCCTGTTCCTTTTTTCCACTTAGGAAACCTAAGGCATTTTATTTTTATTGGCATTTCAGTATCTCCACGTATAGACTGAGGGCAACTAGTGGAAAAACAAAATGCAAAACAAACTAGCAAAACCAAAGCAAACAGGAAGAAAAGACAGTTCCTGCTTCCAGCAGCAGCACAGAGCTAATCCCTGCAGTGGGCATTTGTAACAGCCAAAGCAATGAGGGCTTCCACATATTTTAAAACTATTTCACAACCTTTACTGATTTCTAATGAGGCTGAATTAGCACCTTCTTCATTTTCTAGGGGCTGCATTTTAGCATCAAGGTTGTTGGAGTGTTGGGGAGAATGAAATCATGTAGCTGTGCACAGAGAAAGAGCAGCCTCTGAAACTGCTCACGCTTGGCTGGAGTTCACAGAGCATAAGCCAATTTCTGCGCCCACAGAGCAGTTCATTTCTTGGCAGCTGAATCGGAATAAAGCTCCAAGGCTACAGCGGCCCACAGCCTGCTGTGACTCGGTGACCACAGAGCCTAATTTGTGCTGGATAAAGCCCTAAAGAGATTAACTGACTCATAACATATGCTACTTTACCTTCTACAAATGAACCTCAAATACAGTGCCATGTTTCTGATCCCTCTCTAAATTTTGCAAATACCCCACCACTTAGTCACAGATATAGGGGAATCTGAAGAAGAGAAAAAAAGTTATAATTCATACATTTTTTACAAACACTTCAAAAGACTGTATATGCTTTCTCTGCCAGGAATGTGACATTTCACATTGAGGAATCTATAAAAAATGCATACATTCATTTTAGGAAACCTCTGAGCAGCAGCAGTGCAGGTGTATCACCTGCGGCACAGCCACGTAAGAGAGGCAGCTACATCCAGTGTTGAGTTTAGCAAGGGATGGCTACATATATGTCTGTAAAAGTCACTGAATCTCTTCAGTCTCCCCAGGACCATAAAGAGCTCCTTGGAGATGGAGCAGCAGCTTAAAAGACAGACCATCAGGAGCAGGAGTGCCAGCCAACAGAGTCAGGGTGTTTCTAAGCCAGCCTGGTGAGTGTTTGCACTGTGGAGCAGATACCCTCTGTGGACCAGCAGTTCCTGACTCCACACCGTGGTCAGGATGAGTTATTCTTCCCTGGTAGGCCACACACAGCAATATTACACTGGGGACAAGGTGCTGTTACTCGCCCAGATGTCATTCCAACATGGAATTTGAATGTGGGTCCAGGGACATGCAGTACATACAGAATACAAGACTGGGCGGCTCAATTCTTTTCCATGTCATGAAACCCTATCTTCCCTAAGGATTCAGATGAAGGCAACCAGCATGGTCACATATACAGGTCATCTTCCACAAAAGCAACAATCTGACATCATTGGTCTAACATTTCATAAATCCTTTTGAAAACTCAACCACACTGAAGTTAAAGGCATTTATTATCAGTGATTTCAAATGCAGCTAACTTCATTAAATTCAAGGCATTCCATCCTATCAAAATAACAACAAATATCAGCTCAAACAGCCATTTTAATGAGCTAATAAATAGTGGATTCAATAAATGATGTTGCTGATTAACAGGTCTGCATTTTTAGCCTGCTTTATTGTCATGTCTGAAAGCCAACTATATCTGCTGACTTCAGGAGCAGTGTCCAGAGGAGGACTAAACAGGAAGGAATCTGTATTAAATGGCATCTTAGAAAGGTTTTTGGCTCTTGTAAAATAGTTCAGACCTCATGCACTAAAAGCTCTATGTGTCAATCAAAAACTGGAAATTAAATGGTTTTAAAGTTAACAGGTAGGATTCTTCCTGGTGTCTTTTTTTCCTGAGGTTTTCCGGAGGCCCTTAAAAATCACATCATCCAAATCCAAGTGAGAACTGAAAACCTAACATATTTAGTGCCTTTTTAAGAGCATAGTCTTACACTGCTGTTCTCAGCTGATACATGTCAAGAAATTGAATTATTGCCTTTCGCCTTCTAGGCATTTGCTCCAAAGACTGAGCAAAGCGTGTCAGCTTCCATGATGCAATTGCACTTGCTTTGGGGTTGTCATCATGGTCAGTGGCTGTGGGTGAGCTGATGAGCAGCAACTCGTGCTGAACTAGATCAGTTGCCAGCTATTGTGTGAATAGAGTCTGAAGTCCAGCTTAGTGAAGTTTCCAGTATTGATGGAGTTAAGGGGGCAAACTCAACATCATATTCTACCGATGTGCCTCCATGATGATCGAAAACCACAATTAATGTTCTGTCATAGATCAAACTTGTTTTCAGCTCAAACAGACAACCAGTCTGCACAGGCTGCACATTTTTGCACTAACAAAGCTCTTTGGTTTTTGTGTCTGGAATCTTCTTGATTCTTATATTCATTCATCTCCTAAAATGCATAGTGGGCTGGGCAGATCAGGTCCTTACCATAACTGACTAACTGGGGTTCTTCTTCCTCTCCCTTTTCTCTCTAAGCTTCTCCTGCCAATGAAGATCTTCACTCCACTCTAGATCTTGGAGCCACCAGAAAAACAAATCTCAGAAACTGTCAGGCTGGTAAGATGTGTAAAACTGAGTTATTTATTCAAGTGAAACAAGCTCAAAAGTTTCTCCCCACTCCAAGCACAGACCCTGTGCTCCTCAACCTATTACATGCACATATTAAGTCTAGGCCCAAGTGAACAAGTCAGTTCGTCAAAGATCCTAAAATTGGCACAGGCCCATTGGACTCAGTAGAACTACACAGCCAAGGATTCTTATTTAGCTCAAGAGGGAATGATGTAATTTTAATCCAGGAGGATCTGAGTGTTATAACCTCTGCAGTAAAAACCTGAGGAAAAGGAAGGAAAGGAAGGAAAGGAAGGAAAGGAAGGAAAGGAAGGAAAGGAAGGAAAGGAAGGAAAGGAAGGAAAGGAAGGAAAGGAAGGAAGGGAGGGAGGGAGGGAGGAAGGAAGGAAGGAAGGGAGGAAGAAAGAAGAGAAGAAAAAGAAAGAAAGAGAGAGAGAGAAAGAAAGAAAGATTGTAAATGTGATTGTCAGCAAGAAGATTAGAAGCAGTTGTGTCTGGCAGACGCGTTTCATTCGATCAAATAGAGTTGTGGATATTTGGAAATAACCCACATTTACTATGTATTTAACTATAAGCTTTCCATTTGTTTGGAGGCAATCCAGGATTTATGCTCAAGAACTTTTTTCAATCAGGTTTTGTTCAGAAAGCACCATTTCAGAAAGCACATGAGTGCCAGGATGCACATGGAGCACAGACAATCCATGTCGTGGGGAGGGCTCCTGATTTCACAGCTTTTGGTTGCACAGTCCTGGAGGTAAATGAAGATGTTTTCAGAATGTGCCTTTCTCCAGGAACCTAAAAGCTTTCATTAAAGGCTGAAGAAGTGGAGATGACCTTGTGCCCTGGATGTGGTTGCTATTATACCATGGTGCCTGAGAGCCATTCCCACTGGTTACTCCTCGGAACTCCTGCACACGGCATTTCCTGAGGGGGACTTTGCCATCTGCCATAAACTCACAGGGGATGCCAATCAGGCCAGGGACTCAGCACTTATTAAGTGTCCTCCTTAATAAGAACACTGAAAGGCTGTAATTTTTGCCTTACTAACTCTGTCACATTTCCTCTCTATTTGATTGATTTCTTTTCTTTTCAGCTCTTCCCTCTGTTCCCTATGTAAATGCCCTTTTTTTTTTCCATATAGCACACAGGCACTCTAGCATTTTAATTCCAGTATTTAAGGCCTTAAATAATACAGTGCTGCTGCTGTCTACTTGCAGGACTGTCTGTGGTCTCTTATTGTGTCACAGCTGTAAATATCAATTGCAAGGAGAATGTAACATGATGCAATGTAATTACACATCTTGGATGCTTGCCCAGATTGCCAGCACCTGCATTCCCAAAGGAAAAGAAAAGAAAAAAGGAAAGACTTTGGAAAATCAATAAATTGGTGTGGAGAGTACTTTTTGCTAGTCTTCAGCCTGCCACAGGACTTTCGTTTTCAAGTCTTAAGGCTGCTTCAAGAATGTTCAAGATCAGGTTGGACGGGGCTCTGAGCAATCCAATGTAGCTGGAGATGTCCCTGCTCACTGCAGGGGGATCACACCAAATGAGTTTTAGAGGCTGCTCCCAGCCCTAACCATCCTATGACCATGATTCCGTGTGCCTGCTGCTCCCAGCCTTGCTGGAATGAGGCTGTGTGCGCTCTGCAGAACTGCTCCGTGCCATGGACGCATATGTCTCACAGTGAGACTCAGAGAAAACTGCAAATCCCTGTGATGATAAGGGGGGAAAATGGCCTGATGATCTTCTCGCATTAGGATAAACAAAGTGCTAATAGAGCTCTTTTTTTTGTGCAAAAGTAGTGGAAGGTGTTTGCTTTCCAAAACAGATAATTTCACTGATTAGGTTTAGTTCTGTATTGGAGTGTATCTCCATCAGAATACAGGCAACAGGCAACCAGGCACAGGGAAAGGCAAGTATCTTTTATGCTGGTTTTGCCTTATAGGGATAACTCAGCATAAAGTTATGCCCTGAGATACAATAATGTGGAACTGCACTGTCAGGCTCCTGAAGATCACCTCAAGATAATATGAGACAGATTTTCAAAAAGGACTGAAAACATTCCCTCAGCAAAAACCACTCTTGTTTTTAAATTCTCGACTGAATGACTGCTTTCCCAAATGATTACACACACCACAAAACTCTCTTCCAATTAAAAAAGATCACAATTTTGTTTCTCATTCCAAAAAATATGTGTATATAGGCCTGCTTTTTCTGTGTGTAGGCACCATGATAAATCCCCATGAAAATTCACAGATGAGAATAGCAGTTCAGAATTTTCTAAAACACTGTGGTACTATGGAACACTTTCAGAAGTGTGGATTTGTTTTTCACTTTTTTCCCCAATAATAAATGTTAGGCTCTGCAGTGAGGACTTATAACACAGCCACAATAGTACAGTAAAGTGTAGGATTTATGACCCAGATCTGCAGAACATAAATTTTCCAAGGGCTGTAATTGTATAAAATGCTACATGAATCCAACAATGTGAAGAAATCTGTTTTTAGGGCAAATTTTTTCCAGTTATCAGGGTCTCAGTCTTTGGCTGGGAATTAAAAACACTACAGGACTGAGGTGCTCAACAGCTTGTTGGAACTGGGACATGTCTTTTGCTAACTAGACACAAATCCCTCTCCCCTTCCCTGAAATGGTCAGTCCTCGTGTGTCTCTGGTACCAGCACTGGTGTCAGCAGAACAGATAGTCCAGCTTATGGTAAGTAAAAAATTACACCTCATGGAGGGCAGCAGAGTTTCACAGAAGGTGACCTGCCTGAGGTATTTTCATATCCTAGTGGTTCTGGAATATTATCAAGTCTACTGCAGGGCTTCACAACACCTACATAGCTGCAAGTTGTCTCCCTCAAGCAGATAACTGTTTCGCTTAAAACAAGGTCATACTTTCAGATCAGCTTCAAGGAAATGCCAGCAATTCCCAGTGGGTTCATCTCAGTGGATGAAACTCTTCATGAGTTGCTGTTCCTCCCTTTCCATGCGCTGACTCTGTGCTGGCTTCACAAGGAACACACAGATTTTACTGTTCTTCTCTCACTCCAGATCATTAGTGCCTGTTTTTGTGAATATTGATATTGTGCTAGTGAAATCCACTTGAAATAACCTCAGAACTGTAGGTAGCCATTGGTTTCTTCAAGTCAGTTTTCCTAGGAAAATCCAATTATAGCTTTAAAAGTTCACCAGCTGTGTTCATAGAATGCATGAACATCTTGTGGAGTATCTCAAAAAAACCCAGTCCCCTTGCCACAAGCATCATGCTATCATCAGTAATTTGGTGTAGTTGGGGAGTAACCTGTGCTTGAAAAACTGATTTAGGTATCAAAAAAAAGTGCTCTCTATCGAAAAAAGGTCCACCACTCTGTAACACCTATTTTTTTTGGCTCTTGCATGGGCTTCTCTAAGTCACACTGGAGCCAAATGCCTGATGAAAGACAAAGATGGTTGTGGTCATGCTCGATGATGTATAAATAATTTTAAACAAAAAACCAAAGTAAATCTTAAGAAAAAGTGGTTGTAAGCCATGCATTCAGCTTCCATCATGTGCTTTCAGCTCATTCTCTTTGTTTTCTCAAGGCGGTGAGTGCGGGATTGTCCCACCTCAAAGAAAGGTCTTGGCAATAAATGCATTAATGTGTACGATTTGGAAAAATTAGCACAACAGAAACCACCTCATACTCACATACATGAATGCTTGCGTACTTACAGTTTGTAGACAAGCATGTAATAACAACTCCAAAATACTTATTCTTTAAAATTACTCCTTGCTTTTTTTTAATACCAATTTCATAGTTTTCTGAAGCCTAGTTCATGAGATTTAAAAGTGATTGCTCTGTGGTTTGAAGCAACCTTCAGATGTCTCCTGCCAGTTCTTTACACCAGGCAAACCTCTAGTGGAATCTTACCATTGAACTTTCAGAGGATTTTAAAATCTGCTTTTGTGTTCTTTCTTTCTTTTTTTTTTAAAATAATTTTATTCTACCATTTGTCATTTGCACATTTGTGATTCTAAAAAGGCCTATTTGATACTTTCCCCTTAGAAGCTGTGCTTTTTTTTCCTTCATAGATACTATTTGCAAAGCTTATATTTGTCACTCTAACAAAGCAGAGCTGAATGAGCTATTTAACCATATAATAAATGAAGGAGGCAAGAGGACCAATTGAATTGCTGCTATTATTTCAACAAAATCCTTTCAGCAATTGTCTTTCTCTTCATAGAGACCTTCATGGCATTATTTCACTAAATGACACCATGAATGTAATTACTTTGATTCAGAGTGTTGGAATCACACAGGTAACAAATTACACTGCCCCCTGATGAATAATAATTCAATTATTCAGTGGCCTTATAACAGTTTGAAATAGCCTATTCTCATTTCACAAACATCATATTTACTGCTGGAAATAAACCATTCCTCCAAAATGAAATATTAGATCTATATATCTTAGCACATGTAAGCTCCCAAATGGATCACTGCATAACCACATATCTTTGGTGGTTTTAATATTAAAGGGTCTGCAGAGAAGCTGAGCCCCTTGGGTTACTCTGAGTAGATGTGTACATATATTTTGTCTATTTACTACCTGGTGAATCAAGAGTTGATTATATAAATATCGAGCAGCAATTGTGCACTGAGTGAGGTTTGATCTCTGTGACACCAGCACTGTTGGCATTCGTCCCAAACTGGAAGCAGAAGCTAAATGTGCTTCCAAAGAGACATTCCTGGGACATGACTCTGCTGTGCTCCAGCACAAACGAAGCATACAACACTGCTAAAGACAGTATAAAACAGGGGTGAAGAGGGGGAGAAACAACCCTGCTTGCTGAAAGGTCAGTTAAAAGCAAGACTTTTGGGGTAAAATGTGCAAAGCGCGGTGAGATTTTCAAATACACTAAGCACAAAACTGCTAATTACGCAATCTCCAAATCATATTTAGACATATAGGGACCTGTGAAGATCCCACAGACACGTCTATCTTCACTTTCATGTGCTTAGATATTTTTAAAAACTGTAGGTGTTTTAATCTACTGTGATGTGATTTACACAACTTGTATTCAGCTCAGCAGAGCAGCATTCCTTCAGGCTGTCTGCAGGAGGCATCAGTAAGGAATTTCCAAACCATAATTGCTGAGTTTGGTCCTCAATAAAAGCAGCAGCAGATGTGCAGCCCCTTTTTTATCCGATACTTGGCGGCTTGTGATTTTTCTGCAGGATATGGCACATAGAGATTCCATTTCTGAATTTGCTTGGAGATGTACAAAGTTTTACTTCCTTGGGGACTGCTTTGACACCCAGCTTATCAGCAAATTGATTAAATAGCTTTCATTCTTTCCCATGGAAGCTGTGCCATTATACATGAAATATTTAAAGATGTGTTAATCTTTAAGAGCAAGATGTGCTCCACAGGTTCTCAGCTGAAAGACAGCAATCACCACTGAGAGTGGAGGGGGCAGAGGGCTGTCTGCCAGTCACTTCTATTAAATTATTTTTACAAGAAGGAGGTGATTTTCCTCTCAGGTGAGGACTTAGTCCCTAGACAATGAAATCATTCTATCTTTGTCAAACAATTTCCTCAACCAGAACTAAAGTCTCGTATTGTAGTATATTTTTTCCAGCTTAGTTTCAAAGCAGCGGTCATTTAGATGGTTTTGTGAAAGTCAGTGTCACAATGTGGATGTAAAAATATCACTTTAAAACTTGCAATAACTGAATTCTACTATGGAAACCTACCAAAACTTTGCAATAAATTGCCACAAAGTTATAATAAGATGAGGGATGAATCCCTCAAGCGAAAATGGGAAAATGAAAACAGATGAAGAAGAAAATTAAGCTGATTTTCTACCAAGACTCAATGATGTTCACCAGTGTTCACACACATATCACTGTAAGTCTTAAAAAAAAATCTCCAGGACTGTGAACATGCATAAGCACTATATCTGACTGTCTACATATAGAAATGCTAATCCATCTGCAAGGAAGGGTAATCAAAGACCTAAACTTTTTAATGTATTTTTCAGATGAAGACAATTTCTGGTGGCTTCACATTTCCAGTGCTAATGCCAATCATCTCTAAAAGTCTGGCCATCTACTTTAATATTTACAACTCTGACAACCCTTTCTTATATGGTGATTTACAGGCCAAGATCTCAGTACAGGTTTACCCTGAAACAAAATTTAGTTGTCCTGATAACTATATAGTCACAAATTCTGTTAATACTTTAAAAAGAGCAAACTGAATAAGGAAGATTTCAAGACTCCAGCTTATTGCAACTAGCAACATGGAAGAAGGTGGAAAACTCAGTCCAAATGGAGCAGCACCTCTGTAATGCTTCACATTCTTAAATTTAAGTATATTATATGTCTTTGTAGGGTTGGAAACGGAACTTTTACAATGATCTGCCATGCTCAGATCTCTGTTTAGCATAGAGATTTTTAAGTAGCACTCCTCTTATTAGAGAGGAAGAGCTAAGTCACTCCTCTAAATGTAAGCCCAACATTAAATCACTCCATTAAAGGCAATAACAAAAGTGTGAGTTTGTGAGGCTGTGAATTCATAGAATCACAGAATATTCTGAGTTGGAAGGTATCCATCATGATCATCAAGTCTAATTCCTGGCCCTGCATAGGACCAACCCCAAGAGTCACACCATGTGCCTGAGAGCATTGTCCAAATGTTTCTTGAACTCTGCCAGGCTTGGTGCTGTGACCACTGCCCTGGGGAGCTGTTCCAGTTCCCAGCCACCCTCTGGGTGAAGAACGTTTTCCTAAAATCCAACCTAAACTGGCCCTCACACAGGTTCCGGCCATACCCTCAGGTCCTGTCACTGTCACCCCAGAGAAGAGATCAGTGCCTGCCCCTCCTCTTCCCCTCATGAGGAAGTTGTACCTGCCATGAGGTCTCCCCTCAGTCTCCTCCAGGCTGAACAGACCGAGTGACCTCACCCACTCCTCATATGGCTTCCCCTCAGGACCCCTCACAATCTTTGTTGCCCTCCTTTGGACACTCTCCAATGGCTTAATGTCTTTCTTATATTGGGGTACCCAAAACTGCACAGAATATTCAAAGTGAGGCTGCCCCAGCGCAGAGCAGAGCAGGACAATCCCCTCCCTTGCCCAGCTGGCGATGCTGTGCCTGATGCCCCCCAGGACATGCTTGACCCTCCTGCCTGCCAGGGCACTGAGAACTCATAGTCAACTTGCCATCGACCAGGATCCCCAGCTCCCTTTCCGTGGCACTGCTTTCCAACCTCTTGCTCCCCACTTTGTACATCCATCTACAGTTGACGCATCCCAGGGGCAGAATTGGGCATTTCCCCTTCTCAAAGTTAATATGGTTTGTGATTGCCCAGTCATCTAATTTGTCAAGGTCCCTCTGCAGGGACTCCCTGCTTTCAAGGGAGTCAACAACTCCTCCTTTTGTATCATCTGCAAACTTGCTTAATATTCCTTCAAATCCTGTTCCCAAGTCGTAAATGAAGATATTGAAGAGAACTGTCCCAGTTCTGGTCCACAAAACAGTGCAGACTTTTCCCAGACATGTAACATCTATAACAGTTAGTTCATCTCTCAAAAGCATAAATTGACTCCTGTAGATAAAGATTTCAATTGACCAGAAACCAGAAAAATCAAGATTTGTGTGTTTGCTGTTATCTGTCCTGTCCTGATTACAGGTTAAGGATCTAAGGGACCAGTCCTGAAGTGGCTTTGAATTAGAATTCAATCCCAAAAACTGCTGTAGTAACAGAGTAACAGACAGTAACAGAGTAGCTTGGCCTCTCTGTCATGCTTAAACTTGAGTGTGATCCAAAGAGCAGAAACGCCTGTGCCTGCCTCACTTTAGGGATTTTCTCAGGAACAGCAAGTCTGGCACAGTTCTGTTAGAATAGCCTCCATTCATGGAGGGATGATGTTTGCTGCTGTCCTCTAAAAGTCAGTTGAAAAGAAGTGTTTGATTCCTTTTAAACAAGAGCAATTTGAAGCACAAACTTTCTACTTGCCATCACTCTTTGCCTATGCAAGTGCATGTAGGAGTTGGAGAGAAATCAGGAGGAGGATTCAATCCCTCTTCTCATTGCTTTTCAGAGAAAAATTCAAGTTCCATTGCCTTGGTGAAGCAAATGACACTGAACATGTTCATGTAGTTTATTGAGTAGGGCAGTTGTTCAGGGTAGGAGGGATTTTGGATCTCTTCCGTAATTATTCTAATGTTTTCCCAAGTTATTGTTTAATATTAAATTCCACTCCAAAGCCAAGCACATAAAATTAAGATGTCTGAACAGTCATTGACTAAGTTTATTATGAGAGCTAGCACTAAAACAAAATGTGTTTGAAACCTTGTTTTGGCTAAATGAAGACAATTATGTGCAATAATACATTTGAAAACACAGAGGTTTTTGGGAGGGAATTGCCGCACTGAATACATTGGTTTCTGCTTGGTGAGACTGCCTGCCACCAATACTGCAAGGCTTGCCAGGTTGCATTTGACAGCCCTCCTTATCAGCTTTTCGTCCTGATCAAATAAAATCACCCCCTGACTGGAAATGCACTGCTGACCTAAATCCCAGTTCTAGTGAGAGTTGCCGAAACTGAGGGAACTGAATTGAGGACTGAGATCTAGGTATTTGCAAAGAGACGTGGCCTAGCAGCTCGATGTGTATTTTAAATATTTCCCATATTGCTTTATGGGAAATCATTTGAGGGTTGCTCATCCATATTCCAAGTGTAAAATAAAATGACAATAAACAGGACTGTTATATAACAAAATAAAAATACAGTCTTGCTACACTTTTTCAAAAGAGAAATCTCAGCTTTTCTCATGCATTATGCACATTTAGTATCTTTTAGATCAATATTTTATATGTAGTGTAATAGCCCTCCTTTTTCTTTAAACAGAGTTGATTGGAGAAAGGAAGGCAGAAAGGTTTCACTGCTGCCAAACTGGTATTGATTTTGAAACTGCTGAATTTAGAGCAAAAGAGGCTCCAGTAAAGGAATATATTTTTGTTTCATGTGACATATATTCCCGAAGGAGAACACAGCAAAAAGAGGGCAAAGAAGGATTTGGGAAGCTAATTAACACAGATCATAAAAATCAAAGAAATCAAAGGGAGAGAATTTAGGAAGGCTGGCATGGCCACTCCAGAGGAAGGATCAGCCATATCTCTGTCTTTCCTGACAGATGATTCTCTGAGCTGCTTTTGAAAATCTCCAGTGACAGAGAGACTAAAATCTCCCTAGGTGATCTGTCACATGTGTTTACATAACCTTATAATCAAAAAATGTCTCAGAATCATAGAATATTCTGTATTGAAAGGCACCCAACAGGTGCATTGAAATCCAGCTCATGGCCCTGCACAGGGCACCCCAAGAGTCACACCATGTGCCTGAGAGCATTATCCAAACACTTCTTGCACTCTGTCATGTTTGGTGCTGCGATCACTGCCGTGGGGAGCTGTTCCAGTGCCCAACAACCCTCTGGGTGAAGAACCTTTTCCTGATACCCAGCCTAGACCTCTCCTGACCCAGTTTCAGGCCATTCCCTCAGGTCCTGTCACTGGTCACCAGAGAGTGATCAGTGCCTGCCCCTCCTCCCCTCACAAGGAAGCTGTAACTGCAGTGAGGTCTCCCCTCAGTCTCCTCTTTTCCAGGCTGAACAGACCGAGTGTCCTCAGCCGCCCCTCATACAGCTTCTCCTCATGGCTCCTCACCATCCTTGTGGCCTTCCTTTGGATGTTCTCTAATGTCTTCTTTTGTGGCACCCACAGCTGCCCCCAGGACTCGTGGTGAGACCCGAGCAGAGCAGAGAGCTGAGCAGGACAATCCCCTCCCTTGCCTGGCTGGTGATGCTGTGCCTGATGCTCCCCAGGATACTGTCAGCCCTCACTGACGCCCAGCTTCAATGTCTGTGGCTTTAGTTTTACTGCTGTAGACTCAGACTTATTTTCCACAGTCATGAATTATTTGAGTTTGCTGTTTTCTTGAGGTCTGTTGTCTTCATTGTCCTTTTTTCCTTTCCTGAGACAAGAATGACCTTGTCCAATGGTCAGTTCCAGCTTTCCCTTCCTCCACTTTCACGTCATCAATTCCCTGTTTTTGCAATACACTGTAGAAGACTGTTCCCTCAACTTCCCGTCTCCAGTTTAGTTCAAGAACTAGATAGTCTATGTTCTGCTGTATTAGCTGGCACCTCAATTCCTCCCAGCTTCTGATAATTGCTCCGTTTGCTTTGACTAAACCTTTTCTTCTTGGTCTTTCTGGTTTGCTAGTCTAAAGTACATTGAAAGACAAACTGTGGGAGACATTCATATAGTTAAATTTCTCTCGTCATTGTTCAGACCCTTTCAGTTAGTCTATTCTCTTTATCTCCTGAACACAGAATAAGTATATATAGCTTTTTTAAAGAAAAACTCTTCATATTTTCGTGCTTTATTCATCTTGAGACGTAATTATCCATATTAATATTTTTAGCTATGCCAGTTATTCCACCATTTATAAGTTATAGTTTTCATTATAGATAGTGCTTTTATTCCATGTGGTTTATTCTCAATACATCTTCCACTGCAATATAGACATGAAAAATATGGTCATCAGAGACGTAATTTTGAGTCCCAATTTTGCTGTTGACAATGGACTTGGACCTTAATTCTCAGATCAAATGTGTATGTGTGTCTCCTTGTAGCATGTAGGTACTTAGCAGGATAGTGAAAGGTAGGGAGATGCATATCACCTGCTTCAGTGTCTATGAAAAAAACCCCTTTTTGAAATGCAGAGAGTGCTGTTAGACCATACTCAAATATTATAATGGCAAGAGCAGCTATAATAATTTCTGATTTAATAAAGTTCATAATTTGTGGTTTAAAACAACCAATCAAAATGTACTTTTATTTGTTCACAGCTTAAGCTTGCTTACAGATTTTTTGTTTAAAAGTGTGGATATTCAGCTCTAAGCAAATTTCCCATGAAGCTGCAAGGTGTCTAAGCTCTTACATCAATGAATCTGAAACACCTGAGTCAGGAGGCCACTGATGCACTGAGTACAAAAGATAGAGTTACTTCTCAGAATGGGTGAGGTCAGCTGGACTGAATGCCTCCCTGTAGTGCAGAGAAGTACTTGAAAATATAAACTTGGAATCTATAGGCCCTTTTGTTTTCAGTGGGATTTAGGCAAGTGAAAATCCCATTCTAAGAGCATAAATAGAACCATTGCAAGTTTACAGTACAAGATACCTCAGAAAAAGCTGACATTGTGGTCACAATGCACACAAGACCTAGAACCATCTTCCTTGTCTCAGTGCTCAGTAACAGAAGTAGTTTTTCTTGTTAGAAGACCAACCTTTTTGTTTAAAAACTTTTACTAAATATTATTTTACATAAAAATAGTTATAAAAACCTAGAGAAATCTTCCTACTCCATGGATTCCTCTGACAGGTTAGAAGCTCACTATGAACCAAGCCAAGACAATGAACAGCTCTAATGGAGAATTTCTTGTCATATCTAAACAAAAAAGTTTCACATCTCTTATTCAGAGAATTTATTGTTGTTGGCTTTTGTCAGTTTCTGAAAATCACTGCCAATCTCTCTTTTAAAATTAATATTGGTTGACAAAAATTGAAATGTCTTTGGAGGTTGCAGTTAGTAACTGGAGAATGAGTTTCCTCTCTATGAAAGAATATTATTCTTCCAAGGAAATTAGGTATCTGGTGAAAGTGATATATTTTGAGACCAATACTAATACTGTTATGAGAACATTTGGATTTACTTTACCTATTCTAACTGTCCAAGATTCAAACATTATGTGACAAACTAATAGAACACTTAGTACCAGCTTGAAAATAAAAATTCTGTCCCACAGTAATTTAAGTGATTTTTGTGATTTTATTTAATCTCAAATTAAGAGCTATTTTGGTTTTGGTTTTTTCTTACAGATTTATTAGCAAATATTTCATTTATGCTCATCTACATTGTTTTAGCTTCCATTCTATGTTGTGTAATAAATCTTCAATGTTAGAATGATACAACTCAAAACTTTTAAATTATATTAAAGTGTGAAAATTAGGAATATTACTGTATGATTTTTAAACATTTTTATTGCATGAAGTCAGCATTTTCAGATGAAAAATCATGCCTTTGCAAGATGTTTTGATCATATTTCATTATTTTGACATGCTATTATGGGGAAACTTTTTCTCTTGTGTTATAAAAACATTTCTATAATAGGAATGCTAACTAATTAGAGAGCTTGGTATACATACCAATATTATGAAACTGATTATTCTACTTCTGAAGAAGTAGATCTGTTATATTCTTTAAACAATACTCACAAGGAATAGAAATCTGTAAATAAAAAAATATGTATTACCTCTTTCTGTGGTTTTTTGCTTGGTTGCTTGGTTTTGGTGGTGGTTTTTTGGGGGTTTTGTTTGGTTGGTTGGTTTTTGGGGTTTTTGTTTGTTTGGTTGGTTTTTTTGGGGGGGGTTGGGTTTGGGTTTTTTGGGGGTTTTTTTTGAGGGGTAGCTTTTACAGGTTACCTTTGGTCCTAATAGTTAAGGTTCTTCCAGTAAGGAACTCAATCACAAAGGAAAAAATCTGTCCATGATCATGTTAAGAAATTTTCTATTACTTTTTGCCACTTAATCTCAGAGCTGCTAGCATCTTTCCAGGAAGGTAGAGTTAAGCCAAGTGATGTAATGCCACTGAGCTTTGTGGAGTTGTGTGTCCTCATGCAGACCAGTACTCTTGTTATTAAGCACTCTCACATAATCACACAATTAAATTTTGCACTGTCACAGGAGGATATTTTGATCTTCTTATCTTATCTGTTGAAATGCCATCCAATCTTAATGGAAAAACACGTAAAGATGGAGGTTTTACATCTTGTTATTTTACACCAAAAGTATTTGGACCAGGAGTGATGTAGCCCAGAAAGACCAGACGGATGCAGTGTGTAATTTCTCAAAGTGCATGTTGCTCTAATCTGTGGAGAGAATACAGGTGGGAATGGATGGTGTTTTAGGATTGTATTTCAAACCTCTGTATATGTGAATTAGTATGATATTTAAAGGTATAAGCGCTGAAATGTCAGAAGCCTTCATTACTAGCACCTTGGGCAAGATAAAGAGGTAGATCAAGATAACGTGCCTTAGCATGAAGTCCAAAGAGGACCTTCTGCAGCTCTGAACCTGCTGTGCTTTCACCTCAGCAGCACGGTCATCCCCTCCCAAGTGTGCCCATGTAGCTCTGTAGTACATCACTGCTACTCACAGACACAGGGTTTCTACAGAGTTTTCCAGTCCTCTGAGGGAGGCTTGTCAGGCTTCCTCTGGGTGAACTTTGTTTGACCTGCCTGCATCTTTGTTTGACTTCCTTTAGCCTTGACAGCAGCTCCTTTTATTGACCAGGTGTATACGGCTAAATTGCATCACTTCCTTATCTTTCTGTGATATCCCCTTACTTTTAGGTAGATAGCAGGAAAAAAATGTAAATAAATATTTCATATAAAGTGAAATATTTATGACCTTAACACAGAGATGTTTTGTAGAGAAACACAAGCCTCGAGAAGTGGAGACAATGTACGTGGTGCAGAGAAGTACAGGCATGGCATTACGAGAGATGGGCACAGGCTGATGCGATACACAACTCAAAAATGGTAGTTAATGAAACTCAGACCTACAGCTGAAAGAAGCAGACTTTAGGTATAAAAAAACTGTACAAAGAAATAGTATCTAACATGCAAAAGTACCAAATTATGTAAATTAAAGAAGTACAGGATAACAGAATCATTTAGATTGGAAAAGACCTCTGAGATGATCAGGTGCAACTTTTGGCCAATCACCACCTTATCAAACAGAACCTGGCACTGAGTACCATGTCCAGTGGCTTCTTAAACACCTCCAGGGGCGGTGACTCCACCACCTCCCTGGGCAGTACATTCCAGTGCTTGACAACCCTCTCTTGGCAAAATTCTTCCTGATGTCCAACGTGAACCTTCCCTGGTGCAACTTCAGGCTATGTCCTCTTGTCCTGTCATGAGTTGCTTGGGAGAAGAGGCATCTTTTTATCTTCAGGGGAAAAAAACCCCTTAAGACTGTTTGTTACAGTTTAAATAGTAATATTGCCATTACTGAGGTTTCTAACTGGATTACTATGTGTCCTTTATTTTTCTGTGTAAATTATATCTAGACTAAGAATGATTCTTGAATTAGACTGTTAAAATTTCATTTATATTAAGAATAAAATTTTGCCTTTAGGTGTGTTCCTCTTTGCCCATGATTTTGTGCACAACAGAAGGAGACTTCTCTGTGGTCAGCATCTGTATTAGAGCATTATTTTTGCCATAGATTTCCAGGCTGTTTGCTTCTGATAGTATATAAATCTCAGTTTACTGACACCCTGCAGCTCTGACTTGGTTTTTAGCTGTGATTTATCCCACTTAATATACTGGCAGAAATACTCCTTTATTTTAGCTTATTTTTATAGACATTTTTATAACCAATCCCTTTAATAATTCAGATCAATTGCTTATCCTATTTCAAGGATGTTGCCAAAATAAGAAAAGAACATTTTTACTGTAAACATGATTGAGGACTGGAACAGATTGCCTGCAGATATTGTGGAGTTCCCCACCCTGGAGATATTCAAAACTCAAATGGACATGGTCCTGGGCAACTTGCTCTACGTGACTTTACTCTAGACAGGGGGTGTTGGACAAAGTGACCTTCAGAGGTGTGTTCTTACCTCAGTTTTTTGTGATTCTGTGATTTTAGCTGGTGCAGCAAGGAATGCCACAGTAATCTGTCAGGATTCTGCTTCCTTGCTGGCTGTTTACAGGCAGTGTAAACACAGTCCTTAGCTGAGCCATGCCAAATGTTTTTATTTTATCTCTCTGGGAGACAAGTTTTGCAAAGAGCAAGACTCCTTCTAACAGCATCTGGCTTTGGCCAGAGTACAGATTACTCAGCACCTTGATAGTTACCCACAGGTCAGAGTGGGGGATGACTGCACTTTTATTTTATTTGACATGTGACCCTGGTGATGTGAGAAGTCTTTGTTCCTTTATGTAGATCTGTTAAGATTTATGGCATGAATGTTGTAGGTAAGAGCTTGTAAGAGAGGCACGGGGAATATATTATTTGGGGAATTTGAGGGATTTTTATCAACAGAAGTTATTAGGAATAGGTTACACAGGTGTAAATAGCTCTAGTGGAACTTGGTGCTAGACTTAGGTAACCTCTCCAGACAATTTTCTGCCTTTTTTGTAATTTGTCCACACAGGGAAGCTGAAGTATAGCCTATAGCTACATACCTGAGGGCAAAATATGTCAATCCTGTTCAAGTGGAGTTTTATTTTCCCGCAGGACTAGCTTCAGCTAGAATCACTGGCATAGGCAACAGGTGCTTGATTACATCTTCTCAGTTCTGCCATTAGCCATTACTGACCCAGTCCTAGCCTCACCGGCAGGAATATAAAAAAGTAGCAAATCCAGTGTGCAAGCAGTATAATATTTTGACTTCTCGTATGTAGGAGTACACCTCACAAATTTCTTTTGGGGAGTTTTGCACCTGTACAGCTACTAGTGACTTCAGTAGGCATTGTCCATTGATTTCTGATGGCGGTTTTGTTCCTATATACTCACAAGAAGAAATGGTAAGAAGTCTGAATTATAAAGAGGCAGGCTTAGGCTTTTCAGTAGTAGAAAAGTGTCCTTATCTCAAGTAGACTGAGTAGTGTCAGTGCTACGTGGCATTAGTGGAAGGAATCCTGGACAGCCTCTTCCACACTGGAAGGCCAGCAGTAGTTATGAGCAGAAAAAGTAGTGATGAACTTCTGTTGTGTGCCTTGGATTTGAACAGTGGAAACAAAACTTAGCAGCCCTTCATTTCTGTTTTAATCTGTATAACAGACATAAGAAATCATGGCAGCACTGATGGTAGGGTACTGTGAGAAGTGCTGATCAGGAACTTGTGTTGCCTAAAGCTTCATTTCTTGAAGGCCATGTCTTTTTGCCATATACCATGAGGACTTATGCTAACATGGGACTTGTCAAAATGTTTGAGGGCTGTTTGGACTTCAGTAAAGATATGGATTGCCAGCTGTTAGGAGAAAAGTAGTAAAAGCACATAGTCTGGCTGTGGAATACTCTATGCCAGGAGCTCAGTGAGCCAAAACTTAGAGCTGGCTGTAGGATACAGAGGAGTGGATTTATGGATGGTTGCAATATTTGTGTCCATGCTAAACACCCAGCAGCAAGCACATAAAAACGTGGAGTATCAGAAACCAACTTGCCTGAATCCTAAAAGCTCACTAAGGGAGGCTGCACAGTGGTAAGTTATGGGGGCTGTTCTTTCACATCATCTTCAGGAGCTATGCCAGCTTCTCCAAGGCAAAGTTCACACTATTTTTAAATGCCATCTAACTTTCATGTAGTCTGTGAAGAGTAAGAAATCCTTTTGAAGGGTTAGTTCATAGAGGGTTTGTATTAGTATTCTCTCCGGAGAAGGCAACAATGATCTTTAACAATGGGGGAATATAAAACTCAGCAAGACTGAGCTGTTAAGTTAGAAGCCCTGAAGGTAGACAGTGTGAAAGCCCCACATTCCAGCTCCTAGGAAATACATCATTGCCTTTTGATTGCCATTTCTATTGACTGCCAGTGTGATATATAAATCTTCTCTAATGTTAACAATAAGAGAGCAGTAGCAGAAACAAACTATATTTCACAAAGATACCTCTCTGGCTCCTGGAATCTGTCATCCCCTGCTGTGTTAGGGCTTTGTCCAAAAACCTTTGGAGCCAGTGGACATGCTCACACTGTCTCCAACAGGCTTCAGTCAGTCTTGTGAAATCCAGCACACCTTAGTATCTGCAAAAATAATACCTATTAGAAAGAGAAGTAATAAAAAAGCAGTGTTGGGGGAACCAGAGCTAATGAAGCTTAATTGCCCTTGAATTTGTTGTTTGTGAGTTGTGTCTGAAGCAACCCATAATTGCTGTATTTGGTAGTGTTTTCCTGTGTGCATCTTGTGTTTCGCAAAGACAAAATCTTTGCAAAACACAAGAAAGGATTGCAAATTCCTTTCATCTGAGCACTTAAAAGACAAAAAAAAATTACACTAATTTAGTTATTTTAAACACCCTCTGCCACATTTAAACAATACATTGGAATGTGACTATAGAAGGAACAGTAATGAAAGAAAATAGTAATGTGATCGAGTGAGCCTCTTTTCTTAAAGAAACTGAGCTAAACTTGTTTGTCTCCCTTCCTTGCCATGACATATGCAATGGACTGTGTAAGGGCTGGGATAGTAGATGCTATCCAAATCAACACGGATGTTTTTAATAGCCTGTGAATGTAAGGGAAGAAAAAGGCTGTTTAAAATCCCTCAAGGCAGGCCTGATTTATACTTTTTTTTCTTATCCAGCTATGTCAGTGCTCTGCTAAATGATGTTTAAAACTAGCTACTATTTTTAAAAGATGTTCTGCTGCTGCTGTTTTCACTACCTTTATAGGTATGCCAATCTTAATATCTCCCAGTCTTTGTGTTGGCCATGTTTTTCCTAGATGAAGATTCTTCTCTCATGGTTACTGCAGACCTGTAGTAGTTCAAGGGTTTGAATTCACTAGGTTAGTGTAGCTCAAAACCTTCACAGGTTCCAACTAACAATGACTGTTTAGATTCAAGTAGTAAAAGCAGCCCTGCAAAAAACCTCCAAGCTCCAATTCAACTTGCAATAAGACACTAATGACAATCCCATAGCAATAAATATTAATTTGCAGGTAATATGTTAACTCAGCTATCCAGCAATGTGCAATAATCACATAAAGATAACATATTAAGTTAACCAGGCATTAATTTCAACCCGTTCTCAATTCACAGTCTCCCTTCAGATCAGGTCAAATGTGTGGCTGACCACCCAGCATAGTGGTCATGAAATGATGTTTTAACCCAAGGAGAAATATAAGTCTGAGTAGCTAGAATGCCTCTGTCCCCATTCCCCCCTATTTTTTTCTAAGAAGCTTCAACTTAAGCACATCCTAGAAAATCTTCTTGGATTATAGTTACATGAATGGAAGTTGTATTAAAAAATACCTTTCTACAGAGGTAACTGATGCAAATCAGTGGGAATTTGCAAGGGATAAAAAGAGAAAAACATAAAGCAGGAAACAGCATTTGTATTCTGGAGGTGAATTTCTCTGCATCGTTACACTGACACAATCTTAGATGTTACCTAAGATTATAATTTTTCAGATATTTTGATGTTAGTTCATCTCCCCAACTCTAAAACATGAATCATCCATCAGGATCAGAAAGGACTGACCAACATTTTCTAGGGAAAAAAAAAACTGCCTTGGATAAAAGTTGATCAGGATCTGAAGACTCATCCTCGGTAAGCATAAGTCTTTTCTTAGTAGTAAATGGGAAATTTATGTGGTTTCAAGTCTTCCTAGGAGCTCATCCCCTGGAATAAGAAGGGAAAATCCCTTTGCCTGCTCTGGCCTCATGAAAAGCAAAAACATCCAGAGAGATTTCTCCTCTCAAAAGATATTATGTAAGTTGAGAAAGGTGTCAGAGCTGAATATCACTACAAATTCAGACATATTGAATCTGGTCCAATTTCTCTTATGAGTAAATTTGAATTTTTCTGTTTCCTAGACATTTATCACAGGCTAATCTTGCATAAACTTGCTTGAGATACGTTCAGTTTGGAGCTGAGCCTCTGAAGCAGGTAGATGCCTGCCTTTTGTGACAACAAATCAGCTGTCTTCTCCTAATGTCTTCAAGTATTTTATAAGGAAAAGCTGTGAATATCTTTAATATCCTGAATACGCTCTTTAGCGGAAACCCTCTTGCATCTTGAATTGCCTCTTCTTTTAAATGGTTCTATACCTACACCAGCTGCTAGCAGAAACATTCTCAAATGCTCTGTTTCTACCTGTCTAGTATCTATAGGTAAATTAAGTCATCTTTTATTTAGTTATCTCTTACTGGCATTGCCTTGTATGATGTAAACTTCTATGAGGCAGTTGGATAAAATTATACATAGAAAAATAAAGCATCATTATTCTTTTCCAGTAATTATAAAAATGAGTGCTTGAAACCGAAAGGGACCCATCATGGTGTGTTTTTAGAAGACGGTGATGCAGAACCATAAGCCATATGTTCTAGTGACAAGGATGCCCTCAAGGTTTACACTGAGTTTTTCAAAGATGCAGCAGTTTACACCATTATTAAAATGGTCTGTTTGCCTGGAACATCCATTTAAGCAGGACAATATCTATTTCTGTCTCCGAAAGTGATTTCTAGCATGAGCCTTTTGTAATTTCCATTAATATTACAGAATGGAGAAGATTGATGCTGATTCACTCACTAGCTCAGTTAATTTTTCTTCAAGTATGGATTCCTATTAGGAATGTAACCATGTAATGTAATAAAACTTGCTCATTCCATTTGCTGTCAGGTCCCAGTGCATATATTTTTCCCAGTGTCTCCCCTTTAATAATAATTGTCAGAAGAAGTGAAGGACAAAAATGAGTGCTGGACGATTCACTGGCCCCCTGATAATTCTATCCATTGTGATACAGAAAATCCTGAAAGCTCGAGCAATATTTACTGTAAGAGAGGAGTGCATTCATTGATATTGTAGGTTCCAGTTTTGCTTTCTAATATGTAGAAAAGGGTAAGTAAGAAAGAAAAATCTAAAAAAGGCTCTTTTACTGCCTTAGAATTTAATTTCTGTCAGCTCTGTCCACATCTCTTGCTTGCTATGCTGAATTCCATCTGTGTCCTCCAGTTGTTTAGATACTTTAGTCTGATACATTCTATGATAAATAATACATATTATTTAGTATTTACATATTATATGCACATATGCATGTGTTACATACATATGTATATGTGATAAGTAATTTGTTATTTATTATTTAACATAAGCCCTCCAAAATATTGTGGTTTTCTATTATCATGCCTCCCCTCCACTGAAAATCATTGTTCTTATGCTGTTCTCTAGTATTTATGGCCAAGACCAATATAAAGTTAGTGCCTGTAGTCAACTCCATGGAGCAAAATGAAAACAGAGGGTCATAGCTGCTCCTTTGTTATTGACATGGCAAGCATTGAGCTGTTGACACTGTATCATTTTGCCCCTTTGGATTTATTTTAATAACCACCTTATCTCTACTGAAAGATTCATTCCAACATGTTTACGGTTCCAGAAGCCAAATTTTCTGGTCTATTACTCTCATCTCTTCATTCTTCAACATTGGCACCACACTTAGATTTCCTCTGGTCTTTTGGTGACATCTCTGATTTTAATGAGTTTTTGATCTATGCCAAGGAATATGTTGACTCCCAGTTTTGTATCCCACGGTGAATCCCATCAGGCCCGGCAGATGCTGATTTGATGTTTGCTTGTTCCACTAATAAGCCTTGTAGTTTGGATGTGATCCTGGCCTTCTATTCCCAAGGCAGTAGTTGCCTTCTGCTCTGTCGGATCTGTTATGCTAATGTAGCTTGTGAGTTGCACAAACCAAAAGAGTGGTGATTTCCCCTTCAGGGGATGTAATAGATTCATCAAGCCACTGTTCTGTGCTCAGCAGTGTTTGATACAGATACATCTGTTCAATAAATCATATATCCAGGATTATCAGTAGGACAGAGACATTTTTCCTGGAAGCGTGAGATTTAATTACCTTAACATGTGTAATTCCAGTTTTTATTACCAGCATTAAAAATGTATCACCTTAAAAAGTGAATCTCCGTGCTGGTGTCGCTTACCACTGACAAGAGCAGACCTTTTGCCTTGGATGTGTTTTAATACGATTTTGTTGAATACAGGAAAAATGCAAGAGCATAATCAGATTAACAAAAGAGTGGTCTGAAAGGACACCCTTCCCCAGCTGAAATGTGATAATCAGTCATGGGTGTGCAGCTGGCCCACCACAACGTGCACCAGAGAGAGATTCACTTAAACCAGTGAACGTGGAAGGCTGATTTGCTGCTGTTAGAGGCATCTGTGAGAGCCCCAGGACGTTTTTCCTTCACTGCTCTTCATCCCATGGCCTTTCCAGGTCAATAGAAAGCCCTGGTGGATATTCTGTCTATAAATGAGTTAGCTCATAATGGTATCTGCAGAGCCATGATGGCATCCCAGGAACTTCCATATCCTTGACTAATAGTTTAAATAAGTTTTATTTTCCTGCTGGGAAGAGGAGAGATTCCCTTCCTGCATCCTTACAAATAATGCTGTTATCTCCGTTGTAATCTTTGGCTGCTATGGTCCTCAAGACAAGGATGAAACAACTGGAAAAAACACATTACTCTAGAAAACTTTCAAATCACAGGAAATGCATAGTGTGTGGTAACCACTGGGAATTAGCCATTCCACCATTTGGCATAAATGGATCCATGAAATGTGTGGACTGAGACCTGGGAGCAGCTGCCCTTGTGCAAGACAACAGTTCCTCTCCCGCAGGAATGTGGTGGAATGAAAAACCACGGGACACTTCTTCCCAGCGATTGTGGCGCATTGCAAAAATTGGCTCATTGAAGAGCCTACTGGAGTTTCAGAGGTTTATGCCACACACATACAGCCCGTTCTTGCCTCCTCTATAGCATTTCTTCTCTTGGCTAAATCAGAATAAATTATTTAACCTTTCAGTTAAATGATTTAATCTTTCAGTTTTGGGCCTTCTAGCAGGCATAAATATTCTTGTCTCTCCTGGTGAGGTATCAGTTTAAAAAAAATTACTAGTAAAAATTACTAGTAAAATAGGGTGAAAGACATCTGTTTTTCACAGATTGTTCTTCACTGTAGGCTGGATTGTATCAAAAATTGCTCTAAATCCAGAGAACTAATATTCTCCCTCCTGTTCCTGCGTGATCTATCCAGTCTTCAGTCAGATTGTAGGGAAATAAACTACACTGTTAACTCAGTTTCTTGACCTGTAACACACACAGTGACCACATTATTCTTTCTGCCTTTTGTGTCCATTGGTCAGTGTAGTTTAGCTGTGGTCAGTGCAGTGTCAGCTATTTCTGCTCAAATGGGGTGAATAATCATCTACTGATTGTAATAGTAGCATGGCTGCTCTTTAGTTTATCAAAATCTCTACCATGGTAATACACAGGAGTCACTATAACTTATCTGTTTCTACAGTTTGCCACATTTAATGATATGCTCTTTTCTTGTTGTACAAAATTTTAACCATATTTCTAAGAAAAGATCTTGTTGAGAACTGAGTTATCACAGATTTTCTGTAATGCATTGACCTGCTTTTTGAATGGCCTGTGGAGATGCTGCCCTACACTGACCAAGGAATTTGTGCTCCCATGTTCTTCAGATAAATACTGTAATAACTATAGCAAAAGCTCATTGCAAGGCTCCTATACTAGTCTGGAGTTCTGAGGCTGTCAGTACTAGAATTTTGTCATTATTGCCTTCATCTTAGTTGGTTTTAGCATAGAAATATATAATTGATATATTTATACTATGTTTGTATTTTAATAATATACAAATGTATTAGTTTAAGAGAAGCAGTGTTCTAAAGTGGTGGTGGGAATTGCTGATCAAATGGAGATATCAGTGTAATCCGTGTTTTTTCACTTCTGAACTGCAACATGTTGCTCATCATGACCTCGATCAACAGCTTTGACATGCTGCTTGGAAAGGGCTGCCTGAGAGATGAAGGGAGTGGAATCTTCTTTACAGCTCCAAAGGGATTCAGCAGCAATATTTCTAAATATAAAATTCTGAGTGACAACATGTGGAGTTATTTTCATTAAAAAGTAATGTTTGCCATGGAAAGCAAATACAAATATTTTGTTCTCCTAGATATTAAAAGTCCTGTCAAAAATAAATAATTTTGGAGGAAAATTCTTTTCACATTTGCAGGGCTTCTCTGGTAATCTGAACTGTCCAACAGGTGTGCATTTTTTCTTAATAAATGTCATATTAATTAAGTTAATTTGGATACAGGATTTGGTGTTGGGGAGTTTGTAAGGGAGGGCTTGTTACACCCTGCCTCTGAAGTTGGACTGCTGCTGTAAATGTGAATGGACTCAGTCTAATTTAGTTCTGTGACTTCTAAGACTTCATCAGTTGGGGCTGTGTCTGCCCATTTGTTGCAGACTTTGCTAATTAGCAGGCAAGACATGTTAGGTCAGGTTATGCGATAGACCTATAACTTCTGAACTGGAGCTGAATTATATCTGATTGACTCAGGAAGTGAACCACAGGATGATGAAGTCCATCTATTGTTGCCTGGGATGAATCAGACAGATACTGTGTGAATATCTTGTGTAAAATGGAAGAACAAAAAAGAGGTTGCAAAACTATGAGAATAAGCATGGGCCTGTGTAAGTAAATTTAAGAGCTGTTCCTCTGACTGTCTCAAATATTTGAACAAGAGGGCATCTAATAAAATTAAAATGGAGAACAGTCAAAGCTGATAAAATACAAAATTATCTACAATTATAATTATCTACAAAATGTACAATTATCTTGAAGAACTCATTGCCACAGGAAATTACACATCTCCACTATAGAAGAAGGAATGCACTAGGGTTGCAATAACATACAGGGTTATTCTAATTAACAGTACAGCTAACATAATTAACATTCCAGGCTACAAGACTGAAGCCAGTCACTAATACAAGGGGAATATGCTATCTAACATGAAGGGTGCTTCATTCTACCACTGCCCTAAAAGCTTAATTTTTTCTCATGTATCTACTGCTGCTATAGAAGACAAGATATTAGACAAATCTTACACCTGATTAAAAGGGCAAACCCCATGTTCATGTAATAAAATCTCTGAAAAACCCACCCTATCTAATTTAGTACTTGATGCCTCATTCTCCATTTTCAGTTAAATACCAAGAACAAGAAGGCATATTTTTTAAGATCAGTCTCCAAAACTGTAGAATCTTTTTTGTCTCTTGAACATTTACTTTGAGCCTTCTGGTCTTTTCCTGTCCTTTCTTGATTTATTTTTAAAGCACACAAATACATCTTTATAAAACCACCTTTCAGTCTTGATAAGGCTGTCAAAGGAGATACTGAATCACAGGTTTGTTTGGGTTTTTTTATATTACTATTTCTAATCCATTTAATGTATAAAGTGCCAGATCTGCTTATTTCTTTACTTTTCAAAGTAGTTATTGAAATACAGTTTGAGTATAGACCTGGAATAGTACAGCTTTTATTTCTATCAGTGTTAATTTCTGTTAAACTCCTCTTGCCTCCTCTCTACTGTCTTAGTCATCAAAAGATTTACATGATGTCTGTCACCAGTCCTAAATTTAAGCATGGAATCAGTACTCAGGCAAAGAAGGTAGCTGCTGTTAACAAGAGATTTTTATCAAAGAATCACAGAATATTTTAGGTTGGAAAGGAAGCTCTGGAGGACATCTAGTCCAATCTCCTGTCCAAAGGAGGTCTAATTAGATGAGGTTTTCAGGGACCATGTCCCATTGGGCTGGAATGCATCCAAGGATTCTGGTATTTGACCATTTTTATGAAAAATATTTTTTATAGTATCTAACTGGAATTCATCAGGTTTCCCTGAGCTGCCTTCTCTCTAGGCTGAGTAAGCACAGCAATCTCAGCCTGTCCTTGCATGTTCTGTTCTCCAGACGCCTGTCCAGCTTGGTGGTGGGGAGTGACGGCTGCTCTTGCTCCAGTATTAGCACAGTTTTTATCACACAGAGAAGTCCAGAACTGAGCACACTGCTTCAGATGCCCAGGTAATGAATAGAGGGTCACTCATCTGGATATCCTAGATACATCTTTATTACTTTATTATTATTTTCTTGTTGAGAAGTCCTCCACAAGAAAATGGTTTTCTTGTAAGTCTTTTGCTGCTGTTAGTCATTTGCTATGTTTCTTTGGAACATGGGCATTTTAGGAGATCATGGGTGTGGAGCTAAGGAAGAGTTTAAGTCATAAGTCACATCCAGATCTCTGAAAACTTAGAAATTGGTGCAGAAGGGTCAATCAGCAACATACTTGGCAGGCAGCTAAACACCACACAGCTGCTCACCCACTCCCCCCCAGGGGGTTAGGGAAGAAATTGGGGAGAAAAAAAAAAGTAAAATCCATGTGTTGAGATAAAGGCAGTTTAATAGGACAGAAAAGGAAAACAGTAATAACATCAATAGCAATAATGATTATAATAATAATGATATTAAAAATATACAAAACAAGTGATGCACAATGCAGTTGCTCACCACCTGCTGACTGATGATTAACCAGCTCTTGAGCAGCCGCCCCCAGCAAGGTTTACCTCCAGATTACACACTTAGCATGACACTATATATTATGGAATATCCCTTTGGCCAGTTGGGCTCAGCTGTCCTGCTGTTTTCTCTCACATCTTCTTATGCCTCTCCAGCCTCCTCACTGGTGGGTTGGGGTGAGAAGCTGAAAAGCCCTTGGCTTAGAATAAGCACTGCTCAGCAACAGCTATAACATTGGTGAGTTATCGACATTATTCTCATCCTAAATCTGAAACACAGCGCTGTACCAGCAACTAGGAAGAAAATAAACTGTAACCCAATTGAAGCCAGGACAGTATTTTATTCCAAACTGATTGCTGCTGCAAAGGCAAAGAACTGTGGTTTAAACTAGTAGGAGATTTTGATGATAGGTGATTTGATTTTGTAGTATCATGAACTGAAATAATGCAGACTGCAGGTCGTAGCTGCGACATGTATGTGTAATAGAATGGGCCTAATATCTGATTGGCTGGGATAAGAGTGAGCATATTCGACCACTACAGCAGGATTGCTTTTCTGTCGGCATGCTGTAGGAATGTGGGATAGAGATCACTTCTGTACTCTTCAATTTCCTTCGAAGTGATTTGGAGTGCTTGATTACAAAATACAAACAAAATGCATTTACAGTGCATTTTAAATTAATTTTAAATAACAAAAGAAAAAATATTGTATATGAACCTAGTAATCTATTTGAAATATTAAAGTTGAATTCTGATTATAATTGTCAAAGGTGAGACAAATAGCCTGGTAGGGTTTTTAAATTTTTTCCTCACATACCCAAATAGCATCCTGAGACCTATTCACATATCATACCAGCAGCCATGGAATGGACAAAACAGACTCAAAAGAGCGTAACGTTTCCTGGCACAGCTATGTATTAACACAAAATGGGGATTTCAGGAATGGCTGCACAATGCACGTTCCACCTTAGAGGTTTGTCTGCTACAGTCCAGCTTAAACCAGCAAATGTCATCACTGAACAATAACTCCTCTTGTCATACTTCTTCCTCTTTCCCACTCAGTATACATCCCATCCTTTCATACCTTTACAATACTCCTATGAGCAGTGATACTGATCATATGCATTCAAGCGCTGATGCAGCAAAGTACTTAAGTGAAGCGCTTTAAATCATGAAGACATGATTTATCTTCATAAAATAGTGTGATGCTCGAACCATATACCTTTCTTCTTTTCCTGATTTGAAGTCTTCCCCACGGGAGAGAAACAGAGCTCCTCAGTAAATTGTTACAACTCTAATGGGGTAACAGCCATTTTTACCATAAACTGTGGATTTCTATAACATAGGCTTGTAATAGTAAATACAATTGAAAGTACTGAAAATCCAAGTCTTCTCCTCCAAAGGCTTGGTCCTGCAGCGCTGGTTCTGTTTTAACTAAAGCTGGTGTTGAGGGCGTTCAACTGTGTGTCCTCCCAGCTGAGGATCTCTGAGTTAAGTGTCTTGGAGGGTCCTATTGCAATTTAGCAGATTTGCTGAGTTCCAAAAGGTTGCTACAGTCACACTCCTGTTCAATGCCTTGTACTTGGATTTTGCATCTGAATACAATAAATTGTTGGAGGACGCTCACTTTGACTGCTTTGAACTGTAAGTTTTGCCATTTTCAAAATGGGTGGCTTTTTTGCTACTTGGCTGTCTCTCACCAACTGAGAGACAGTTTGCCTCTCCTTGGTTTGCTTTTTCCTTGTCTGCACCGGCAAAACAGATAACCATTGAAATATTCTTGACTGTGAACTATGATCTTGGAACAGACATTTGATGGGCATAGATGGTCTCTTGGCTGCCTGTGCTTGAGCCCATCTGCTAGGATGGCACAATGCCGCACACACAGGGACACGCCGGTTTTTTGGGGCAAGGAGCACCAACTGTGAATGGCTACACGCAGGCAAGATAGCAAATGCTTCAAGCACCATTTCTTTTGGAGGAATCTTTTTTTTTTTTTTNTTGTAGGATTGCCACACTGTTGCCATAGGACTCTTAAAATTGCTGGTAGCTTTGTGTGCTGGTACAATACGTGACTGTTGAGGAGGAATGAGGCTGAAAAATGTCAAATATCAAGTATGTCTTGAAATGTCTGATGCGTGTGAAACACAGATTATTTGAAATAACATTTATGGGTAGGTTAAACAGGAGCAATGAGTGGTTCTGGTTTTATTTATCATCTTCTTAAGTGATGAAATCAGAAATCCTGGTCTTGTGTGGCACAAGAGAACTTGCCAGTATGCAATACATGATGTGATCAATTAATCACAAAGCTGCAGTGTTTCTACAACAGTCAATAACTAATTAAATAATTCTGAGAACAAAGCTGTCTCATTAAAAGGGGAGGGCATATGAGGACAGGAATGAGAGGTCAGATCATAAACAGAGGGAAAATATAACACAGGATTTAAATTTGAAAAGGAACCAGTGACCTGGAGAAAAATAGCATGACTTTCCAAGAAGTGCAATGTGGGAGAAAGCAAGAGCATTGTTGCAATGATGACCAGATAGTGATGGGTTGAGAATGTGATGCTGAGAGTGTAAAGAGAAGAAAATAAAATAGAATAATACAGTTCAGTCTTAAATAATTTTATCACTTTAAATGCAAAGAACAGCTTGCAGTGGTTTGAGAAAGGGCTCATTTTATATATGTTTTCCATGATTTCTAACTGGAGAAGAAGTGGAGTTTCACCTCTGCTTCGGAAATGTTTTGAAATATCAAAGCATACCTTGCTCTGTATTAGATGAGTGCCCCAAATCCTAGGCTAGCTTCTGTTCAGGACTGGTAGAGCTGTCTTTCACATTCTCAGCAGACATTTCTTCCATGTTTCTGTTAGTATATTTATTCCTGAAGAAAATTTCATGGTTTTTGAACAAGAAGCTCTCATTCAAAAACTGTACTGACAGAGAAAGTATAAAATTGATAATTTGTCCAAAGACAGTTACAATCAGAAGACTGACTAAGTCCTAGCTTTGTGGTAATCTTATGTTCTTCCTCACCAAATATCTCACTGGAAATTAGGAGTTCCTGATACACTGGAAACTTTTTTTCTGAACTTTGGTTCTCAAACCAAATTATTTCCTTCTCTCTGATTCCCCTTAAAGCCCAGTGGCCTAGTGGCTTGTTCATTCTGCTGGGGTGTGGAAGAATTTGTGTCCTCTGTTCTGCATACATAAGAAATATCAAGAAACAGCCACTACACAATCAATTATTTCTTGACAAAGACAGAACTAATAAGACACATCTGGTTTTGAATTCTTCCTCTAACTGGGCACTTGTTAGACTTACAGAAATGTAGAGACCTTGAGGATTTCGTGGGACTTTTGATCTGAATTTGGATTAAGTACATCTGACAAAAAATAATTTAGCTATCTAATTCCCATCAACTACACTGAAGGATCCACATAACCTTTGTGCATTTGGGACATAAAGTGGTAGTTAGTTCCCCTTCCTGTTTCTAAATCTTCTTGCTTACAGGACCTACTGACCACAACAAAACTAGCTGAGATGCAGGTATAGAGCAAATAATGATGCTTATTACAGCTCAGATTATGTAATAGTTTCTGTTCCACAACTTTCTGAACCTGAAATTTTTAAGGCTTTGTCCAAGGGCAGCCTTATTACTGAAAATATACTCAATAATGAGTCAGCAATTTTACAATACGAGGAGAAAAACTACTTTGCTCTTACAAAAAATTAGATTTCATAATGTTTTAACAGTTATGCAGCCAAACTATCCTGTAATAAAAGTTGAAGGTTGGCATGGAAACCACACTCTGAGGAGGGCATTTGGATTAATTTTTCTGGCCTTGGAAACTTCTGCACCAATTTCTTCTTCGGCAATGCTTAACAAACCCACAGATATTTAAATAGTTTTGAGCCTCAACTTCAAGTAAGAGTTAAACATGTTCACTCATTACTTTTATCTCTATTGGCATTATATTTATTTAATTGGCAAAACCACAAAATGAGAAGCTGCTTCTATGCATCAAGATGAAGCATCAAATAAAATTTTTCCAAATATAATTATCTTATTCAAGTGAACTGAGAACTTAGTGGCTTAACATGGTGTGGGGGAAATGAGAAATTAAGTTGTTAATGCTCCGGCAATAATTACTGTAAAAAATGCATTTTCGATACTGATTGTTGATTTGGCTGGTCACAATCATCCCTTTAATGTGCTCAGTTGCACTCGCAGACTCCAAGACATATAAAAGATAGTGATGCTTTTGTACTAAAATGAAGCATATTTTCTTTCTTCTGATAGACTAAATTAACATAATTCCATCAAAGGTGATGGAACTATATTGATTTAAACTGGGAAAATGATTCTGTGTGGGCAGCTATGCCTTCAGCATATGCTCTCACCTATTCCAGAATATTACTGTTTTCCCAAAAGCTTACACATGGCACCCTTCATGCCTGAATTTACAGTGTCATTCATAGGAAAAGTCCCATGCATCAGACTAGTCTCTTTGAGAGACAGAGCTATTTCTGAAATGTGGAAAGATTGTTGAGTGGACAGAATGAGAACAAAGCATTCACAGTGTGTTGGTAAACAGTGCAACTCCTGGAGCAAAATAGTAAGTACAGTGAAATTGCGTTGTTGGGAAGATTGAGGATGGTCACAACAAGCTTCCAAAACTTGCCAGAAGATAGTCAGAAAATTTAAGCACTAGGCCACTTTAATATGAAAACTCCTATGGTTACAGAAACAATCTAAAAGCTGATTTTTATTGTCCCAAGTCAGCAGCTCCTCAGGTAGATATTGGCAAGCTGCTCTCCAATTATTGGTGTGATGTAGTAGGCATAAAAGTCAGAGGCAGACGAGGCAAAGGGCTAGCGGGAGGGGGGTTCCCCTCCTATCTCCCCTTTATTAAGAGTAAGGGGTTTAGGGTCGAGGTGTTCGGGAGGGGGAGAGGGAGGAGAGGAACAGCCGTTACAGAACGTCTTTCGCTGGCTTATAAAGGGGTTAGGTTAACCAATAAGGAAAGAGGGAGAGGGTGGGGATAAGCATACAGAACCAATAACTACAAA
>VZRL01004011.1:803631-923879 GCA_013397895.1 Origma solitaria
CCCCGGGGCGGGCTCCCTCCGGCCCCCGGGACCGGCGGAGCAGGAGGGACGGGCGCCCCCCGCCCCCCGGAGCGGCAGGATGGGCGGCCCCGGCCCCGCCCCACCGACAGCAGCCGCGGCGGGCGGCGGAGGCAGCCCGGGGGCCGGCCCGTCACAGTGTGAGGCCTTTGCAATTTAACCCTGAAAGCTGATGTCCAGTGGTTTGCAGAAGAGGTCCTGAAATAATGACTGACTTCTGCTGAGCACGCTGAATGCCACAATCACGCTGAATGCCACAGTCACCTTTTTAAATAAGAGAGGATGTACAATAATCACATAGAAAAATCTTTGCTTCCTTTTCAAGGTACTGCAGAGATGTGTTTCTGAACAAGACTATATATAGACTGTGTATACTGTATAGATACAGTATGAGAAAAGTGGATTCTGTTATTTCTCCTACAAAACTGTTTGTATGTCTGTGTTTCAAATGTCATCATTACTGTGGATCACTGTTCTTTGAACAGCTGCCTGTTTGCCAGGTATTAGTCCAAAATTAGAGAGAACAAAAGGAAATGATGGTTTCTGAAACAAGTACAATCGTCAAGTACAATAGTCATACAGCAGGGCCAAAGCTTCCCCTGCCTCTGACTCATTTAAGATACAGATCAGAGATGCCCTATTCCTTCAAAAAGCCATTCTATCTGATGAAAGAATAACTTGGACCATAAACCAGGGTGCCTGTGAATGTTTAGATTTGTTCATTTAGTAATTTTTGATATTTATTCATGCTTTAACTTCATTCTCCTTTTAAGGATGGACATATCCACTGTACTGTGCTGAGGAATCCTGGCCATGCATTCCAGGATTCCAGGGGTATTTTGAGTAGTAAACATCAATTTAAGCACACTAAACTTAAATGAAAAGCCAAACTTTACATTCCCTCTTTGGCCTGCAAATGTATGAAAACGTTTTGAAATTCATTTGGTATAGCACCCACTGAGTTGGTGTTCCTAACTTGGTGAAAGGTGTGGAGTGCAGTATTGCACAATGACATAGAGAAAGTCAGAGAAACAAAGAGAGATGATAAAAATTTATGGGAGAAATAGATAATCTGTAGCTGAACATTTTTACAATGCAAACATAATATATTTTTCTAGATATTTAGGTAACCATCACCTAATTATCTTTCAACAATCCATCTCTTATTCCTGCTCCTTTTGGCACCTGACACTAATTGTTGAAACTACAGTCATGTGGAGATTATGTACACAGATTATTACAGCCAGAGTCTGTTTAATTAGTTGCCTGGAAAAGAAAGATAGTGTCTCATTAATTTTCTGGGGTTAGTCAACTTATTCTATGTTTGGAGATAATCACCTTCACTCTGGAGTGAGACAATATCCTGCAATTAGCACAGAGCTAAAACCAGCCCTTTCATCCAGGGAAAGTGGTGAGTCCTGAAGGCAGCAACACATTCTAATTCTCAGCTATCATTAGAGCCTGTTAGACACTGCAAGACTCCATTTCATGGAGGTTATTTTTTAATGTATTTTCAGAACTGCCTTATCCATTAATTTGTTTCATATTGCAGTCTTAAAATTCCTCTTGTCTGCAGTATTCATTACCAATATCATTTTCCTGTACACATTTATGCAGGCTTTGTGTGTGGCCTCCTAGGATGCACAGACCTCCTTCCTATCTGAGGATCTGGGATAACTTGACTTTGATACTCCCCAGGTAAAATCTTGCGCAATGTTGAAGAACTGTCCAATTGGAAATCCTGAGCCCTTTTCTTACCGTCTTATCTTTCAGGGTAAGTAATAGGTGAAAATGTCACCATTCCTCCTCATCATCCTCTTCCTTATCCTGTTCCCACAACTATCGGAAGATCCTGAAGAACTGGCTCTTAACTGAGATAAATGTTTCCAACTGTAGGTCTGGACAAGTCACTCAATGTGTTTCTCACTATATTTCACTCCAACCTGCTGAGCCTGTAAAACACTGTTTGTATCTTAGTATTCCTGTACTGGCATCTCCTAGTGTAGTGGAGATGCAATTACTGTTAATAAAAATGCATATGACTAAATTTTAATTTTTTTCTGAAAATGCCTGCCTCTGACTTTTCAGTCACTTTAGGGTCTGTACATGTTTGTACTTTGGAAAGATCAACTACTTCAAATGGGCTGCACCAGCTTTCCCAGTCTTGCTGCTGGAATACAATAGCAAGCTGCAATGTGACATTTCACTTCACAATATGGTTTGGTGGGCATGGTTGTATTTGGTCAATGGTTGGACTTGATGATCTTGGAAGTCTTATCCAACCTTCATGATTCTATAATAAGTGAGGTGCTGTTTACAGTGAAGGTCTGAGGGCCTGCTTTACCTCATGTCATCTCCTGACTCTGTCCAAACAAAGCCCTTTAGAGCACACCAGTTTCATCTCTAATACAGGTACCACGTACAGCAGTTCAGAGTGCTTTTGATCCAGACCGGATTCCTTTGGTAACTGTGGGAAGTTAAAACTGAAGTGCTTGCAAGTGGAGTGGATGAGCTGCAACAGACACAAGTTATAACAAGACATATATAATGCCTCACTGGACATTAAAGAAACCCAAACCATAAACACTTGAATCAGGTTGGCTAAAACACTCTTGGAGATTTTCAAAGGTCAAGTGGACAAGGCTCTGAGTACTGCAACTGCTGATGGCCCTGGCTAGAGGAGGGGTTATACTGGAGGACTTTCACAGGACCTTTCTGTTCTAAGTCATTCCATGATTCAATGAATTAAAAACTGTGAGTGGAGTACAATTCTCACATGAAATCCTGAGTGCTACATTTAGAAAGCTGAGGTGCGCCCAGGTGGACTGAGGAGGAAGAATGTATCATGTCAGCAGAGCATTTTCTCATCAACACTCATCTGTTATTGACTTTAGCCCTCGTTATGGGCCAAAAGAGCTGCAAGATCTGCTTTCAGTTTGTGGTTCACCCTGTATGTACCCCTTGGGAAGGTATTTAATTTCTCCATAAATCAGGACAAAATGTCACTGGAGGTATGGAAAAACCTGTGGATGAATCTTTGTTTGCAAAACCTTCTGCACAACTAAAGAAGAATTTTGAAGCAAAATAAAGTAAAAAGTTGTTCTGCCAAGCTCTGTTCCACTCCATGAAAAAAGACAGGAGAATTTTTGTCTGTAAGTGGAAAGTATTACTCTTTTGTTTTGGTATGTGTATATGCAGTTCTAAATAGATAAATAGATTACAGTTAGGATATACTGACTCCATTTTCCAGAGTTAATATGCATATAACTTGGATAGATCTGGCAGATTGCCACATGTTTTTTCCTGTATATAAAAGCCCTGAAAATGATAAAGGCATACAAAATTCAAAGTATTTGTTGTTTCTAACTAGAGATCTTAATAATTGTAGTCCAGTTTTACCGCCAGAACATTAGCAGTAAATGACATTCATCTGAGATCTTGGCCACTAGTAGGTCATTCCACTGATTTTATTTTATTTTATTTAAGAACTCTTCATGTGGAAGAGGTTGAACACATTAACTGGAAAATTAATGATATTTTTGAATTTCAACTATCAATAGATGTCTGAAAACTCCACTGCAAATCTAGTAGGAAAAATGTTTATAGCTTCTGGAAATCGGCCATGGTGGGATACACTACTATTTTACAGTTAAAGATAAGCAACCATATTTTAGTTAATAATCCTGGGAGCCAGCCAGCCTAATCCTTTTTAATTCATAAACTTGACTCTCTGTAAGCCATATATGTTGTTATCTCAGGATGGTTGGAGGGGTTTGGTTGTATATATAGCAACAATTATTCAGTCTTGGGAGCAAACACTTCTACCTTCTAAGAATGTATATAATGTTTTTGGGGCTCTGCCCAAAAGGAAAGATATCTTTGTATTGAAATCAGCTCAAGGAATTGTGGTATAATTCTTAACTTTAACAATTGAGATAAACTATAAAGTGAAAAATTTTAACACCTTAAGAAGTCATGAGGGGATTCTTATTACTGCTACGAGTGGTGATTCTACAACTAATGCCTTTATGTGGCTCCGTCTTTGTTGAAAAGGCTTCCAGCTTGTGCCTCCTTGATTTATGGTATTCATATGTGCCAGGATTGCAAGTACCTTACTGTCCTGTCTCTGGTATTGGAATCATCCTGAATATGTTTGTGCAGTAGTCCTCCTGATCTAATTGCCCTGAGGGGATATCTAGAGTAATTACTCATAATGGCTCTATTTTGATATGTGCATCTTTGATACATTTTAATGTGGCTTTTTAAAACTGTGTAGAGCGAGTGTGTTCCAAATGTCTGCAGGAGGCAAGGGTCTGCTGCATGGCAAATTCCCAAGCATAATGAATCTTGCTATTGGGCCAGGGGTTTAGGAAGTAGGGGAGGCTCCCAAAGACATAGGGAAAGCCTAGACTACCAAGGGTGTTCCTTTTGGATGTGAGAAGGGAAGAGTTTTTGCGATAGTAGTGGGTTAGCTTTACTTCAAAGGAACCAATGAAAGGCAGAAGACGGAAAATCCAGATGACCTTGACCTGAGCCCAAAAGTTGGATTTGATAGCAGTTGTAAGTTTGACTGGTTTTGTCTTGTTCCTCGGATTTATTCTACTGAATAAAAAGAAAATAATGTTTCAAAAAGCTCTCTTGAGTCATATCATGTTTGTCTTAAGGTGTGGACAGAAATATTCTGGCAAATTCTACTAATATAATCTAATATATTGCTGTCCCAAGTTGCCTATCTTGTCTCTCTGCTGCTGCTTCTCATCCTTGTAGGTCCAAAGGTTAGTAGAAGCTGGTCTAGGCCCGTGTCCTTGTTGGTCCAACTTACCACCCCTGCATCTGTCCCACATCTCAAGCAAACAATGGAAAAGAATGTGCCTACAGGTTTGGAAAGAGAGAAATCATGCTCTCCTGGTACACATGGCCTGAGAAGCCACACTCTCAGCAGTGCAGGCTTGGAGAAGGAGGAGCACTGATGGCACCAGAGCTGTACCTTAAACTGGCCCATTTTCTACAGCAGCTCTGTGATGGGTTATTTGCCTCATCCTGCGTTGGCCCATGCCAGAGTCAGGATATTGGATATGAAGGAAGCAGAAAGGTGAAACTCTATAAAACATGGCCTGACTATGGCTGTACTCAGTTGTACTCTGAGCAACAGCAGTCAGATGAGCTTCAGATCTTACTAGTTAAGGTTAATAATAGCCCCTGTTTAAACTGATAATTCCTCCATGCAGCTGTTACTTAAAACCAACATAAACTTCTTGGTGGTTTGCCTGAGGAATCAGCTATATAAAAGCTATTCCCCAGTTAGATTTAATTATTTGCTTAATATATACTTTTCTGTGTGCTTCAGCTTCCAACTCAACAATGAAGAACTGTGAAACCATTGAGACCAAATCCAAATAGTTTTGTTGCGGTCAATCCTTCCAGTGGTAAAAAAAAATAGGGTGTTCTCTGTGTAGTATTTGATTCATACAAGACCCATAGCTTTTTTTTCTGGATAAAAATATCTCTCTCTATGTGCCTCTTTGATCTTTTACATGGTGTTTATCACTGAGTTGTACAGATTTAAACCACTCATTGAATAATTTAATCTAGAGGTAAAATATTAGCAATTAAAAATACCTACATATTGATCATTTACTAGAAACTGTTTTCCAGAAATATTAGAAGAAAATGGATGTTTTTCCAGAGATGTATAATGTTTCATGGATTGCACTTAAGTGACACTAGACAAAGCATACGTTTTGATGGATCTTCTATCCTGTTAAAATTTCTTCTTGAATATTATGGACTAGAGAGCAGTACTAACTTTTTTTTGGAGATGGTTTTTCTCAAGTTCGTTGCATCCTAAGAAATCTCAGGTAACAGTTTGAAAATTATTGTCCTGAGGAGTCTATTGTGTCAGGCAAAGAAGGAACCATATTACAATGTAATATTCCATTGTATATAAAGGTCATCACAGCTACACCAAAAGCAGGGGAGCTTTTAAATATGCACAAAGTTTATGGCATGAAAGGCAGTTCAAATTTATAAGGAAATAGATATCTCAAGAGACACACAAGTAAGACTGACAAAGTTGTGCCAGCTGTCACTCTGCTGGATCCAGTTATGGTTAACCCTCCTGCCTAGTTTTAGGAGTAGCTTGGACATTGGGGAGCAGTGTTAGGTGAATGCAGCATTCTGTTGGTCTTTCTGTTTCCTCTGAGCCCCACTAGCTCCACATCTGATGAAAGCAGACTATTTACTATCTCCACATGTTGGATTCACTCTTAATGTATATATATATTTATATATATACTTTTTTTGGTCAACTTGGAGTGGAAACAAGATTACTATTATTTGAGGGGAACATTGTTATCTGCCCAATTTGATTCAAGGCAAAACTGCACTAAAAAAAAAAATTGTATAGATATGTCTGAAGCAGTCCTGAGGTTACACACTCTAATGTGAGGGTCTCGTGAAATGTATGAGAGGTCAGTTTTATCAGAGGCCCTGAGGGTATAATTGGAGTTCCTCCTCTGGTACCTCAGGCCATCTGCTATGGCATCTAATAACCTCGTGAGAGCAATGAGCAGCCCAGACTGTGATTTAGGGCTGTGGTCTGGCTGCCTATTCTGGCTTCTATATGATCTGAAACCCCAATTACAGTGTCTAAATTCAGAAGAGAAATAAGCAATTCAAACCTCTGGCTATTAAGCACTGGCATCCCATACTGCCTGTGGAGCAAGGTAAAGGCAATATTTAGACCACCAGCAAGAGCTGCATAAGTTAACCATCGTGGCTCTTTCTTTCCTGTGATGCTGCAGGGAATTAGGGCCTGACAGTCCCAGCACAGCAGAAAATCTCAATTGCTCATTTTAAACTTAGGTACTGTGACCATCCCTAGTCCATCTTAAGTGCTGTAACATGCAGGCTGAATACAGCCCTCCTCCTACTACTCTGTTGGAATTGTGTGAGGAGGGAGGGAGGGAGCGAAAGGAAAAGCCATCTGTGCATCGCATCAAGTGGTGAAACAGGGGAGAAAGATCCTGCTGCTTTCAGCTCTGTTTCCACGAGTGCAGAAGTGCTGACAAGGGTAACACTGAGAAAGAGTGATGGAGAGTGAAATTGCAAAGGAGAGAGTGAGATCCGTGGACGTTTTGACACTAACCATAATGGGATTATGATTTAGGCCAGTCTGTGGAGATTTTAATGAGTCAAATGAAGACAGCTAAATAGTTTAAGCGAGCTATGTGCTGACTCCTTTTGCAGTACCCAGCATGCTAAGTAAGCATACGAAATCACAGCCAGTGTCCATTATCCAAATGATATCATTATCCCCCAAGGAGCACTTCCCTCCTGGCAGGACTATGTGACACACTGATGCCCAAAGCACTCTGTAGCTCATGGCAGAGGGGAGACTGTCATTAGGCTGAAGTACAGGAACTCTGACAATTCATTTGAAAATTGGTATTGATACATATGAAGATGTATTTGAACAGTACAAAAATCAGACTGTACTCTTCCAGTTTTACCATATGACCCTAGGTCTCCTTTTCCGTCCTCAGTGACTTGGTATTTGACAGTTGTGCAAGCTGGGAATTCAGGCTCTTCAGTTTATCATTGCACAGTCCTCACTGTGCTCATTCTGGAGCACATTTACAATTGGCATAAACCTGTCACCGAACTAGTTAAATGAGTTTGTTCACGTGGGCCAATGTTGTTTGATGAAACACTGATCTGAACCTTGAAGCAATACAGTCAAGTGCCGTATCCCAGCACAGATCCTATCAAGGGACTGTGATCTCATCGCCTGTCACACTGATGGGTGGTATCAAGTGTGTTACGTAAGTCAGATAGTGGGAAAAAAACCCTGTTCAGTGATGCGCATGAAATCTTCAGTCGGGGGTTTTAGAACTCTTCCGTTCTCCTGACATGTTCCCAAGATCCTGCTGCAGCAACCTTTCGGTTCTAGCCACAGCTATAAGGACCTCATCAGTTTGGCACAGTCATTCTTGTCCCTTAATTACCTGTATTTTATGACATGCTCTCAAGTTCCCAGAGAATGCAGAAAGATGAAGGAAAATGGGCATTTTTAAGGCAGGCTTGTCAAGGGCACAGAGGTCTGAGTAGTCTGAATAAGCATTATTGATCCCTAACACAGGGGACATTAGGTTAGCGTATTCTAGTAGTTAGACTTTCAGGTTGGAGCTTATCACTCTAGCTTTAAATTCAATGAACAGAAGTAGACAACTGCAGAGTATGATTGTTTTCTTCCTAAAATAAGTTTCTAATGTAATACAGATGAATTGTCCTCTGGAGATGCCTATTTCTCTGCCTTGACTATAAAGACAACCCGGGATACAGATCTTATCAGCAAATATCTGACTTCAAAGCGCCTTAATTAGGTGAGACAAGATGGGTGTATGACCATGGCAGTCTCCTTTTAGGAGGGCTGCCCAAACTGGGGGCGTCATCTCTCAAAACTGATTGTTTCTGAAAATAGGAACCACATGGGATTTTGTATATGCGAAATAATAATAAACAGAAATAAGAGAACAAAAATGAATGCACTTGCCAAAGAAGTTTAACATTGCAGATTCTGTATTTATTCTGCAAAAACAAGTATCACAGTCCCAGAATTGACAGTCCATTCTTTACCTCACTGTAGACAATTAGAAAGTGGGAAAAATAGATACCTGCTGTCAGACGACTCCTATGGGCAAGGGGTCGGAACGTTTCCTGCCTTCTCTCCCACAGTGTCATTACACGGTCCTCAGCATGCCTCGTATCCAGTCCTGTGCAACTACTGCATGACTCTTTTCCTCACTTAAAATTTGTTTAAGTGTAGGAAATAGAGACTTGTGTAGGACATAAATCCTATGCTTACACACTCTGTTGGTGGAGGTCCTTCTCCCATCACTTTATTACCTTTTCTTACCTTCATCTTAGCAAGTCCAGGGGAGCGGTATACAATATTCCACAATAAGATTCATCACAGTGATAAATATTTTTTTAAATAACATGGTTTGGAACGGCAACAGCAGACCAACATTAGGCTCATGAATACAACTGAAATATCTGATGCATCACTCCGACAAGGAGAACATGAGAGCCAGAAGAGTCATTTGCTCCTTGATACTCTTGAGGAAGAGTAGTATCTCTTGCCAGTGGAAGAGAAAAAAACAAAAGGAGCACCTGAAGAGCACTTGACATGAAAACATATTCATGTACGCAGTGCTGCCCTTCGATGTTGTCAACAGCAGTGGATAGGAAGGGGGTCTGCTAAAAGGAACATTTGTACTCTGGCTCTTTGAGGAGGTTTTGTCTTTTTAAGTATGTACTTAGCCCTCTGATGACCCTAAAAGGAAATCTGTACCTGTCAGAAACTGAGAATTTAAATAAAAGTTTGCTTGGCAGTCTTTCTTCATTTCCTCTCTTGATACATGTTGTGTGCATATTTACTAGGTAGCCCTTAAAATCACTTTTCCTCTTCCAACAGTTCCACACCTAATAAAACCAGTAGTCACAGTGGGTGGAGATTGAATTTCCTTTCCTTTTAAGAGGAAAGACAGCTTGGTAAAAAAATAAATGATGTTAATTAGTTGGATATAATTGCAAAGTCCTTGGAGTTAAAATGTGCTGCATACCAGCAGAAAATGTTATTTGCCATATGGTATCGACACACTCTGGAACAATGTCTTTTTCTCTACTATTTTCTGCAGACTGAGCATGGGCTTGGATTATTTGTGGCTTCCCAAGTGTTTGTGTTGTGCCAGCCAGCTCACTAAGCGTCCCAAAACAGCAGACAACCATGCTTGTTCAGTCCATATGTACTAAAAATAAACAAACAAAATATCTTGATTTTGGAAGGCTTCTAATGAAAGCCTGAAGTTTCATTTTTCAGTGGTTTGGGTAAATTTTCAGAAACGTTTTCCTTCAAATAGTCAAGACCTTCGAACTTACTACTGAACTGTTTTATTAAGAGCAGTAGAAGAATATTTGGGGAAGTTATCAAATATCAGTAGGAAATCGTTGTGTACTTTATATGAAATAGTAAAAAAAAACAGATTTAAAAAGGAGGAAAACATAGATATTTAAATCTTTATTTAGTATGGTTTTAAGATTAAAAAAACAAAAAAATGGGAGTTTGCTATGCAACAATGCACATTTATTTATCTAGAATTTCTGATAAAAAATTTCAATATTACCAGCTTTGATACAAAGTCCTTACCAGTGCGTTTGATAACATTCCTTACCAGTGATTTGCCCCTCTTCATTTTTAATATACATATCAACACTCATCCCCTACAGCCCAAAAAAGACCCCAAGACTTGCTAAGAAATAGACATTCTGTTCACATTGATTTATATACCTGCGAAATTGCTCTCTTACTGTGAACTTATAGAGACTCACACCAGTGCTTAGAAACCTTGACTTAGAAGTGACATGAAAGTTCATTTTCAAGCTGTAAATATATATTTGGATCTTAAAACAGCAACATTGCCTTAATTACACTCGTAGCTCAGTTTTTGGATCTTTTCTTCAGTTTTATGTCTATGTTAATGCTATCAGATTAATAAAGTTAGAAGCTTTAACTGAAAAATAGGCAGTGAATGTTTTCAAGCCTCATTGCTCAGATAGGATAATTTTTGTAATGTGTATCCTTTTCCCTTGAAAGTAAACACTGATATCACATGAAAAACTAGGCCATTGTTTTAGTTGTTAGATCTGACAGATGGGCAAGTTATTGGGGTTTTTTTCCATACAGTCTGTAAACTGAAGATGAATTATACATGTGAGGAAATCCAGGATTAGGAGGCCTAAATTTCTCAAACAAACCCCACCCCAAACCAAGACATAGAGGAATTCATGGAAGTACTTCTAGTATCTTAATGGAATCATAGAATCACAGAATAGTTTGATTTGGAAGTGACCTTTAAAGGTCATCTAGTCCATCTGCCCCCTGCAGTGAGCAGGGACATCTTCACCCAGATCAAGTGGCTGTGAGCCCTGTCCAACCTGACCTTGAATGTTTCCAGGGACAGCGCATCCACCACATCCCCTGGCAACTTTCACCAGTGTTTCACCACTCTCACTGTTCAAAAATTTCTTCTTTGTAACTATTCTAAATTGACCTCTTTCAGTTTACAGCCATCACCTATGGCAACATGCCCTCCTTAAATGACCCTTTCCAGCTCTCCTGTTGGCCCCCTTATACACTGAAAAGCCATAATAAGGTTTCCCTGGAGCCTTCTCTTCTCCAGGCTGAACAACCACAATTCTCTCGGCCTTTTCTCATAGGAGAAGTCCTTCATCCCTCTGATCATCTTTTTGGCTCTCTTCTAGAACTGCTCTAAGAAGTCCATGTCCTCCTTATGTTGAGGACCCCAGAGCTGGATGCAGCACTGAAAATTACAATATATAGTACAATAAAATATATAATTTATAAATTAGGGCTGGTCTTGGAGATTGGCTTATGCCCTTTAAAAATTTAGAAGTTGTAACACCTTTCTACTGAGGTTTCCAGTGATGTTCACAAAATCAGTACAGTTTCCCCCCATAGTTCTAACATGTATCCCTACCAACTTCAAGGCAAAATTGAACTGTATGAGAATGAAACTAGTTCTGAACATTAAAAAATTTTTTTCTATTTTTCTCCTCCTATATTTTTCTCCTCCTCCTCTTTTTGTGGGGTTTATCCGTGGCAAAGTTCCTTTAAAATAGTCAATGTGATTAAAGAAGAAAAAATATGTTCCCGTTTCTTTGTCATTCTGATTTCATTAAAGTTTTGCTTATATTTAGAATGTTTGCATATTTAGAATGTGCTTATATTTAGACCGAAAGTTCTGTCTTACTGAACAAGTAGAATTATTCTTAGGACTTCTCTAAAGTCTTAGAGAAGTGAGAAATTACTGGAAGGTGGAAGCTGTCAGAGAGGCTTTCCAGGCTTTAAAAATATTATCCTAATTTTCCATTTTCCATTAAGAAAATCACAGCTGATCTCTCTCTGGCTGCCTCTTCAAGTCAGCCACCTAAAGATTAAGCTGTCAGTTCTTGCTAAAGCAGACTTTTTCAGGAATCCTTAAAAATGTTTGCATTTATTCCAAAGAGGATGAAATTAAACCCCAGACAACCTTCAACTCTGTACACAGGATAGAAATTTCCTACTGGATTCATAGCTGACATGGAGTCTTGCTCCATTCCTTACAAACAGTGTAAAACACCATCTTTTGATGTCTCCATGCTATTTGATGTGACTCTGCACAAAGGGATGTGCATTGTATCACAAATATCTCAGTTTCTAGAAACATTAGCCAGTGACTGGGCTTAATACAATTAGGTCTGCTTCTTAGCTTCGCTAACGAGGCGATGTGCAGCTAAAATGCATTTGCTGGGAGCTGGTGTCTGGGGCAGTTCCTTGGGGATCTTCTCATCTATCCACATTGCAAAGTGCAGACATGCTCTTTGATTCTTTCCAGTCACGCTCTGCTCACAATTCAGCCACGCTAGAGACTGACCTGCTGGAATATTTTGATACCATCAGCCTGATTCTTTGTTGCTTTGCACAAAAGTTGTCATTGCCTAGTCAGATGTTGTTCTGACCTGTACAAAATGGGTGTAGTTTGCTACAAAACAGAGTGGTTAGTTGTCATTTCCACCAACTTCTGTATGAGGATCCTAACCTGGATGCAAATGTATATTGAACTTCACAGCGCAGTATTGTGTGAGGTGTATGCTGTACTGCTCTTTGCACTATTTCAGCTAAGGATATATAGGTTTTTTTTCTTTTAATTCCCAAGTTCAATGAAGCTCTGAGCAACCATCCCTAATGAAGGGTGTCCATGCCCATGGCACAGGGGTTGGAACTGGATGATCTTTTAAGGTCCCTTCCAACCTAAACTGTTCCATGATTCTATGATTTTGTGACAATGTCACTACAGTTATATCCGTGTGAGAGAATTTTATATCAAACATTTTCAAAAGAAGGAAAACATTCTTTCTATGCCTCCTTAAAATGAAAATCCTGTGCTCTGGTGCACTGGATCTGCTGAAAGACCCTGTTCAAGTGTTGCAGATTCAGGAATACACCAATGCCACTTATTCTGATGGAATCTCGTTATAGTTGTTATTACTATTGTTGTTATTATTACCTGACACTAAGAAGTGATAGCATTTCCCATCCCTGCCCATGGGATACACACTAATTAATTTAATCACTGTTGTTCTATGATTAATTTACAGTTTCCTGAAGACCTAATTCAGACTGCTGAACTGCCATTGAACAAAGAGACAGTAAAAGGAAAGTTTCTGAAAAACACTAATGCAGTTTAAGGTGAAGGCAGGTAAAGGGAGACGATGAGCATCAGTTTGCATCATGAAGAATTTATTCACTTGTCTCAGCTCAACCTTGAATACAAAACAGGAGATTTTACTTGATTATAGCCTTATCAACCCAAAAAGTTGGGAGAAAAGTGTTTATCATCATTTACCATATGGTGAATAGTGGCACAAAACATTAAGATCAGATTTTAAAAGCCATTTAGAAGCCTAAGGAGGCAGATGAAGATGAAATGTTATTTTTGAGGTTAAATTTAGTGTCTATATGTGTCATGAAGTGTTTACACTCTTAGAAATACACATTTAAGAAATTTACCCAAGGTCACTGAAAACACCTGTCACAGAGGATGTGGTAGGATCAGTTTGCACACATGTCCTGTGAGCACGACAATATCTTTCCTGCCTTGAAAAGCAAAATATCTATTCATTCTTCATAAGTTCTGTAGTGGTTTTCCATGAACACTGTAGAATTGTAGAAAGGCCTGACGTGATATTATCTCCCTGCCCTGGGGAGTTTCTCCCATTGTGCACATATAGCAAGGAGATGGGGTGCCACAGATAAGATATCTTTAAAAAAGCCCAGTTATTGTTTAATAAGCATTTATAAAATCAAATGTTATTGGATTACCACACCTGTCCACCAGCAGTGGCAATGAAATTCTTTCTTAAGTTTTGTTTCAACAATTAATAGACTCATAACAGTGATAAAATATGTAAAATCCACAAGTAAGTAGAATATTGGGAAAAAAAGCTCCCAATATTGGTTAAGCACTTTCAACACCTTCAAATGCTATTGTAGTGGGATCATAAAAGGAAACAAGTCAGACAATAATTTCACTAACTGGGTGTGCATTTCTGCTCATAAAGATACAAGAAATGCTTTCAAAGAGGCTTAAATATTCCTTATACTGTGACCATCCTTCCTGTGATTGAGATAGATAACCAGATAACCCAGCCATTACAAGTCAATGGGGATCATTTGCCTCAGGTTTTCTTCAGTGAAAACATATCTGGAGTCAGATAAAAGAATATGGGAAGACTTTAGGGTTGGAGATAGTGTTTCAACTTGGAGAGCTCTGCACAGGTAAAGCTTCTCTTCCAGGTTTACTCTGTACTTCATAAACAAATTCCTCTGTTGCTGTGTCAGACCAGTGCTCCAGAACAGACACCGAACAGAACAGAAGACTCCCGCAACAGAATCGCCCTTTCAGCAGCCCCAGGGCTCTGTGGTTCACATCAACAGAATAAAGCAGCTCTGCAGAGCACTGCCACACTCCTGACAGCTGGAAAGTGGTCCCACTGTCGAGGCAGGCAGCCCCTCTCTGGTGGGCTGACCTTGGCTGGCTCCCATACCACCACTCAGCCAGGTTCTCACTCCTCCTCCGCAACAGGGCAGGAAATGAGATGAAAAAGCTCATGGGCTGAGATAAAGACAGGGACATCCCTTGCCAATTACCGTCAAAGGCAAAGAAGACTAGACTTAAGGAAAAATAATTTAACTTATTGCAAACTGAAATAGACTAGCACAGTGAGAAATAAAGACAAAAATGAAACATCTTCTTCCACACTGCATCCTATGTTTCCAGCTTAATTTCTCACAATTCCTCTATACCACAGGGCTGCCATATGCAACACAGGAGCACTACTGGGATCAGGCCAGACACCCCAAGATACCTAAAGTGTGCTAAGCAACTAACTCTAAGCACTTGAATTATTCTGTACTGAGAGTGTTCATTTCCTAACAGAAAAAACAGCCAGTGCAATTTGGGACCTTGTGGAACATCCAATACCTCTGGACATAGCAAACCATTACAGGACAGCATTTGTATCTGTCCTGCCCCGCTCTGAGGTAGCAGCTACAGGGCAGGTGAGACTTCTCCCAACACATAAAGTGAGAATTGTTATAGTCCTATTGCAGTGTTGAATAAAGTCACATTCTGAAACCTCCTATTGCCATAAATTGGAAATTTTAGGTTCTTTCTAGTCCTAAATTCTTGAAACATTTATTCTTCTCTCCCAGCTGAATTAGGGATTATTTGCTTCTTCTTTATCAAAATAGGGATGATCCTCAGATGCCACTAGTACAGTAGGGGCAAAATGGCTCATCTATTTGCATTGATGAATTCCTAAATTAGAGACTGCATGTAGCATGCAAAGTCTTTTGTTAAGTCATGATCTCAAACCCTCCTAAGTCAATCTAACAATACTCTGAGGTTTGACACCGCTGTTTGGCTTGGATTTTTTTTCCTTCTTTTTATTCACTTAACAACTAACAAACCAAGCCTCCATACCTCAAACAATATGTTCTGTATGTACAGAGAGTCTTAAATAGTGTCTCAACAAATTTGAACACTTTCTAAATGATCAATGTTGTTCTGTGATTAGTGGCAGGGACTGTCATTTACTTATCAATATTTCAGTTGGTAGCTCAAGGAAATAATGAGGTGCATTAGACTGTATGCTTGAAGCCATCTCAGAAAGTTAGCTAAATAATGTAGGAAATCCAATTCCTGCATCAGAATCAGGCAGTGCCAGCTTCTTGAGAGACAGCTGAAGAGGGAAAACTTTAATTGTCCAAGAGAGAGAATACCACTGGGTTAAGTTCTTCCCACAGTTGGCAATTCTTACTTTGAGTTTAATGCTTGTTAAATGATGAGCTTTTGACTAGAAATTCAATGAATGTTCTCTCCTGCAAGCTTTTAAAATTGCACTCACTCACAGACTGACCTCCCTATCCTACTTTTCATGTAGGGTCACAGCAGAAAGTTCTTTGTATATCATCAGCTTTGAGAAAGGTAGGCTCAGAGGCAAGGCTGAGAGTCTTACAACCTTTTTTTGCTCAGGTTAGCAAAGTTAGAAAATCTGAGACACTAATTATAATCTGGTTTAAAATATTCAAACTCACTTGTAACTTCCCCCTTGTTCTGTTTTGTTTTGTTTTGTTTTGTTTTGTTTTGCTTTGTTTTGTTTTGTTTTGCTTTGCTTTGTTTTGTTTATCTTGTTTTGCTTTTCCCTCTCCTCTAGTATTAGTTGATACAAAATAGTGACAATGTGGATGATTGTAGGGAGCAAAACAAAGTGATTTATATGCTAAAAGCTGAAGAAACTACTATGTGGGGCCAGTCTGTCATCAGCTCTGCTGGGTTTGAATTAAGGTATTGACATATCAATGAGGGAAGTGAGTGGAAGTGAGTGGAAGTGAGTGAGGGAAGCCTAGACACTCCTGTGGTTCTGTGTACAGGAAATGCCTGCGATTTAACTTGTTCTTTCCAAGCTTCTGATTTCACAGGCATCAAATCACAGATTTGTTTAGTAACTTCTGAACTTTACTTGATATATTGACTTTTGATTTATAAAGCTCAGTTTCATTTGTGTCCTAGAGAATAAGAATTCAAGCATGAAAGTTAAATGAAATTACCAAAAAATCAATTTGTTGTTTAAATGAGCAACAGAATAACAAGCTCTGCTTTAATTGGAAGTTTTAGATCAAGTGGATATGAGCTACTTTCCAGAGATGCAATGTACCAAAAGGTATTTTGACCAAGTTCAGTAATAGTAGAAAGACCAAAGGTTCAGCAGCCTTAGTGAGCTCAATGACACATATAATAAATAAGGAGTAAGTCGCAGTAATCTTCTAAGACCTTAATGTTCAAATCCAGACACTGAGATAAAGTAAATACAGAGACTGACAATGGAGAAAGTTCAAGGCATTCCTCTTTCCAAGGTTTTTAGAAAAGATATGTTGAAAAATATCTGTTCTGCCAACAGATTCAAAATGGTAGCTTGGTTATGCATTTTTGTCAGGAATTTAAAACCAAAAATTTCATGTACTTACGACAGTTAAAAACACCATACCAGTTTTATATCTGATGGAAGTCATTGAAATAATACTGGGAATAATGAATTTGGCTTATACCCTAGATGAGACACTTTTCAAAATGACTGTGTCACCCACATTTTTATGATTCTGAATTAAAATGAAAATCATGCTATGATGAACTTCCCAAGGTATTTAAACTCTGTTGTTCAAGTTAAGCTCAATTTCGGAGTGTAATACCAGAAAAATTCCACTGGGAGTTATTTAATTTTTTTATGCAGGTTCAACATGTATGAGAACACTTATACAGCCATTTAAAATCAATCAAGTGAATACAGAGCTCATCAGAGGTGAGCAATTTGCATTCCACATGTCTGAGGTTTCACTTAGCTTCGTGGCTCTTACACAACTAACTCTGTGGTTATGTTTCTGGTGTACACTGGGATACATCACTGCAAGAGTTGAGTGAATAGTTCATCATTTCCATCAAGGGCATTCAGACCTGTTGTGAAAAGTTACATATCCCATTTGAGAGCTTAACGTAACCCTCAGCAGTGGAAATTCTATATCTTAGTGATTCTTAGTCCTGTTTCATGTGAGACCCAAACATCACATTTACTGCTGCATCTTGTCTGTTTCATTTTCATGAGGTGGGATGTGGGATAGAGATTGTAGCAGGAAATCTGGCATGATAAAAAAAATGGCAGGAGAAATTCATATCTTTACAGGTCAGATACCGAGCAAACTGCATACTTGCTGGTGAGGTGGGAAAGTGAGAATTAGGCTTTACTTCAGCATTACTCATAAATTAATGGGCTGCAGAGTTGCTAAGCAAGTGATGTTTGTCATTCTGTGTACTTCAAGTACCATCAGCTCAACTCTGCTCTCAGTTCCAACAACAGACTCTGGGGATGTTACTCTGATGGCAAAGCAGTGCAATTACATTTCCCAGTCACAGATGGATTTCAGCTCCCCCACAAACTAAAATATTTGCTTTATTCCTTTCCAGACTATGAAAATATGGAACAATTCATAATGTGAAAATTGAGCTTCTGAAATCTCTGTTCCCAGTATTTGGGCTATGACTTTGAAATTAAAAAAATAAATGACAGCTGTCTTCCCTCTGCACATGTGTTTACTCATACATTAGTTTGCACATATGAATACTTACAGTAGTTAAGGGGATTATGTGCATATTGTTAAATCTGTTAATTCTTGCATGAGAGGGTTGTCATACTAGATACCATGTGTTTGTATCATCGGCAAAAGAGGATAAGTTTTCTTAGGTTAAAGGCTTCTGGTAGATATTCAGAGTGTCTGACATACCCACAAGGGTTAAAAACAAATGGTGTTTGGAGTTCTGCAGAAAATCAACTTGTACACTACTGTGGAAGCTGCATACATGGGAATGTGAAGAGAACAGATGACTCCTAATGCAGGATGCAGTAATTGAGAAACAACTACTTATTCAGTCAAACAGCTGAAAATATTTTCTGACTAGAAATGTAGCTTCTGACTAGGTTTCATTACTTCTTTACTTGCAAAATAGATCTATTTATATGACTGGTTCCTTGGACTATTTTTATCTTACTGCTAATGGACCATAGGTGCCTTTAAGATTTTATTGCTCTTTACCTTATGAAGAATGCTCAAGCAATTTTAGCATCAAACTATAAACTCATAACTCACCCCCAGTGAGTTTTTCCCCTTTGTCTTCACACATAGTTTGTCCACTTGCACTTCATTTTCATGATAGTAATTGCATCCACTTTACTTCCACATGTAAAACCCAGAGAATTTTCAGTGTGTGTTTTTTTCCCTGTAATATTGCAGTTTCCAAGGTTTTAAGGCCATAACTGATGCAGTTTGCGCACATGAGTTTTCAACTTGATTTACACTTAGACCTCAGGGCTTGTCCTCCCCACCTTTTGAGGTTTGTCACAACTTCCATGGCAACTTTGGCCATGGTGTAAGATAAAAGACAGGAAAATTGAGGCAAAAAGTAGTTTCCATGTGAGATGATTTCTCCCTTCCACTGCAGGTAACAAAGACAGAACAAGATAGCTCAATTCTCTTTTGCAAACCCTTGGAACATTGTGTGTGGTGATTTTCTCCTTATCCTTAAAAGAGAATAAGAAAGAGTTCAGAAAAAGATAACAAGGGTTAAAAGATATTGAAGGCTTTTCTACAGGAAGCAGCTAAATTGGTGAAGATTACTTTGTCCTCAAAGCAGAAGACTACAGAGAAGATATGATAAGCTTCTATAAAATTATGAGTGGCATGGAGAGCATAGGTATGACTCAATTATTTGTCATTTTTTTTAAGACAAGAACTATTGATTGCCAAATAATGAGAATAGAAGTAATTTTCACACATACACAAAAAAAAAAAAAAAGAAAAAAAAAGCAGTGGTTTTATACAGAACATATGCTAGCACTGTGGACCTTCCTGTAAAAGAATGCCGTGTATAGCCAAAATTGTCATTGGTTGAAGATCCAACTAGGCAAGCACATGACATGGAAATTCTCAAAAGACTCTAAAATATGCATGATAACTGCCAGTTCAGAAACTGCCCTCAGCTGAAAATAGTTGGGAGGTGTAACAGTATTAGAGAAGCAACCAGCTGCACACTGTTTTCTTGCAGATCTCTATGCACTGATTTAGGGTCATTGTTGCATCTGATTAATTTCTTCTGGAAAGGCTTCAGCTCCTCCCCAACAAAACCGAAAGTAAGGGTCTACTTAAAAGAATGTGGCAGAACAAAATAATTTTGAGGATTGGTGAATGATGGTGGTGAAGATCATAGGCACGAAAGTGCAAAAAAACCCCCACAGTTTATGAAGACATAGAGTTGGACAATCTGACACCATTTCCTTGTTTCCAAAGGCATCCAAGATGCCACATGCCTGGATCATCCCCTCAGCCTTCCTTTTCCTGGTGGAATGGATGTCTGGCTTTAGCTAGGTCAGGGAGGGTGAACTGAGGGGTGACAGAGGTTAAACAGAGCTTTGTATGAAAGGTGAGGGGCAAAGCACAGTCAGAACCTCAAGAAATTCTGGAGAAGCATTAAAATGGACTGTAGCCTAGCAAACTCAATGCTCATGTGTGTAAGAGAGAAGTGAGGCAATCCTATGACAATCCCATGGCAATCCCATGGCCCGTTCCACTATCACTTGTCTACACACACCGATTTGTGGAGATAGTTATCCATTATGGGTGCTGCTGATGAACTCTTGATATGAGCCAGTATAGACGTGAGCCTTTACAGTGTAAATGGGAAAATATTCAGTAAATGAGATAATGTTCAGAAATGCACAGTCAGGAATTTGAAAATCAACAAGTGATTTTTTTTAGTTGTCATTACATGTCTTTATTTTTAATTTTTAGGCCCTTGCAAAACTGAATTTTCTATGAGGATGCCACATGAGTGATCTTTGAATATATGAAGGTTTACCATGGCAAGTGACTGGATATACAAAATGTCTTCTGTCAGAGATCTGAATATAAATTCAGGATATACACTCATGCTGCAGCAGAGTATATCAACATTTCAGTTATTCAATGGAAATGAGCTTGAGACATGTCACCTTCCATTCCTTCATGAGAGGTTTTTCTTTGAATCCAGCTGAAATACAGTGATGTGAGGTGTGATAAATGTTAAAATTTTTATAACAGCCAATACACGACAATGTCAGGTTACTTTTATATTTTTTTAACATATCAGTTTCTTGTTTTCTCCTTGTCTCCACTGTGATTAGTGGTGCTGGTATGCTTTGTGTTTTTTCTTTGCAACATACTTCAGCTTGGAGGTATAGAAAATGGATGGGGAATTGAAGTATCCCTGGAAGTAAAAGAAATTCCTGCTGTGGCTTAAAAAATAGAATAGCAGCTACTGCAATGTAAACAATGTGCTGATAGTTTTGCATGGCCTGATATAGTTAGTCTTTGACAATACACTGAGCATGATCCAGGTTTCAGGTTGAGAAGAACCACCCTGATTTCAGAGGATTTCTTCAAAAAATACTTCAAGACTATTGCAGCCAATTCTGCTCAGCTATAAGTCTCATTGAGCTGGACTTTTTAAATTTCAGGACACTCCAATTAGCTCAAAATATGAACAGGTTCCCTGTGGCAATTCCAAATACAACTTTCAAACAAAGGAATGTTTGCCTGTTGTGGATAAAGCTTTACCACCATGCCAATTTCCCCATGCACCATATAGCTGTAGCTTAAAACTTCAGTGAAGCAATGTTTCCAGTATTAGACTGTTTCAAAATCTGTTGGACTCCAGCATACTAGATTTTTGATCTATCAGATAATGTCATGGCCTGTGAAATTAGTTTCAACTATGCAAATACACTCATCTTCGATCTTTGTTCCCAAATCCTACGAAAAAAGCCCTTATTCCAGGTTTATTTTTTGCTTGGATATGGGTATTTTTAACCTAGATTCAAAATGTAATAGAGTCAACCCTTCATTATTTCTTCTTTAAAGTCTTGCTCAAACACTGACCTTTAAAAGTTCTAACTACAGCTACTTTTGCAAGGCCTGCACTTTCATGAAACAAAGCTCACTGTGTTCTCTGCTGGAAATATCGGATTCAGACCTAAATTGGCAACCCAGTTCCCTTTCTTATAAGATTTAACTCTACTATTAACCACAGACAGGTGTCCAATACCTATTGAAAAAGCTTGTATAAATTATGGACCTCAGCAGAAATCAATCTGCAGCGAAGTCTGGTGGGCTGTACAGTAGCCAAGAAAAACAGCAAGCCCAGAACATGTTGGCAAGTAAACTCTTCTTTATGTTTACAGGTGAGTATAAAATCAATACCAAATATTTTGAGTTGTTATGTGCTGGACTTGTGGTGACACTTCAGAAGTGACCAGATAGTGGTACTCATTTTCCTATCTCTAATTCTAAATCTCACAGTAATTGCTTGTCAAAGAAATATTATGTGGACATGGATTGTTGGCTCTTGAAAAACACAGCCCCCATCCTTGCCTTCTGAGCTATACAGGAGACAGCTGTACATTGAGTTTCTTAAAAAACTTACTTGCCTATACTTGGCCTGTAATTTTTCAAGATCTGACAGCCTCCCCTCTCCTACCTATCCCACTGCCCACAGATATGCAGAACAATTTTATTTGTGATGGTCCTGTACTTCAGTACTGACATGCCAAGCTCTAATCCTTAGCTGCTATTCCAGCCATTGCATCAGATGTGGAGTTAGATGAAATAGCCTTACTTCACAGAAATGTTTGACTACCACAGGGCAGAAATAAAAAAATCCCTGAAGTCTTGCAAGGGTAGTATGGATGTCCAGGTTTCTGCCATTCCCACCTTGTACCCAGAAAACCACATCATCTTTTCATCTGATCTCTGACCTGTGCTGAGCTTGTAACAGGTCGGCTTTCCCAGTCCCTCCAAACTATCCCCAAACTTAGCCATGGTTAACCATTGCCCTCAAGACAAGTAACACCATTAATTATCCAGCTGTGACATGTCTGCACCATAACATCTGTAACTAACAGCCTGCAATCCAGATAATCCTACAAAGAGAGAACTGGCAATTAATTGTGTGTTGTGTCTTTCACCATCTAGTACTGCTCTGGCTGTGAAGGAATCACAGAGGCACTCCAGGATCAGAATAGGTAGGTTAACAAAAATATGTAATCCTCACTCCATAATTATCCTTTAAATTACATAGTTCCTTTCCCAGTGCTTATTCCTCTCACAATATACAAACATTATGCTCCAGACTGCTAAGAATGTACAAAGGCATTCATTTTTTAAGTAGAGTTATGTCTGGCTTCTATTTGCTTTTATGGAAGTCTTAAGAGTTTTTATATTACTGTATTGAAAAAAAAAAAAAAAGAAAAAGAAGGATTTAGAATAGTTTACCACAGTGAGAGGCTGAAATCAATATTGTTTATATGGGCATGAATGTTATTGACCATGTATTTACAATAACCTCCAGAAAGTAACTCTTAAACTATTAAACCTCCTTGCAAAGTATACAATTTCATAAATCTAACTAAACATTTTGCAATAATAATTAAATTAATTACTAGGAGAAGGCAACATATTTGATGGTTTTTATCCTTAGGAAAAAATTAGACATTTCACTATTGACTTGATTCAAAGAGTCTGTTTTCTCCAGCCTGGTATTTGCAACTGGAGAAATACCTTTTTATTTCTGTAAGAAAAGATTTCACAATGAAACATAACTCAAACAGGATTAATCTGAAGACGAGTGGTTTAACTTGCACAGAATATTGTTTACAAAGCTGCTGATAGAGGCCAGCTCAGAAGAATGAGTCCCGATGTCATTGTTTGGACGAAGAACATTTACATGTGATTAAGTAATTAATTACTCTAACCCCTTTAAACCAAGATTCACAGGGAAATTTGGGCCTAAAATGAATGTTCAAGAGCTCCCAGAAACAAGATTGCTGAGGAATGCTTTCATTATTTCATTATATTACACAGAGGTGCCCACTAGAGAACATTGTCTACATGCCTAAGGCATTTTCTGTACGTCACTGTTACAAACAGCCTTTTCACAGAATATAGAGAAGACAAACTAATAAAAGTGCAAAAGAGGTTCAGGGACATGAGGTGATGAAGATTCACAGTTTGATAGTGGCAGAATTGGGGACCAGGGCTCAGGTCTGATGAGTTGCTGAGTCTCCATGTCATAAAGAGGAGAATATGTGATTTAGCCTTAGATTTTTGTGTGAAAGATGTTTCAGAAGAAAATTGTCATTGGGAAAGATCTAAATCTGTGAGAGTATCTATCGAGTTCTTTTGAGTTGGGGTTATTCAGGAAATATTAAAGACTTCAGTAATTTCATGGCCATCTAAGAATTGAGAAGATTGATTAGGTGCCACTTTTCTATTGAAATCCATTTTCCTTTAACAACATGATTCCCATAATCTTCCTGGATGTGACCCTGGCCAGGCCCATCTGCTGTCATTCAAAGGACCTATGGATTTTCATGATCCAAGATCTCTGAAAGCTAAAGGAGATCATGAAGCCTCTTGGGAAACTGACTTTGTTGATGAATAGCTTTATTCCTTTTCTTTTTTTTCCCCCTCAAATATCTCTACAACCAACAAACTGATAAAAAAAATTAACTAAGCAGTTATATTTCGGACCTAATAGCAGTAAAACTCAGGTTTAAACCTAAGGCACAAGCAGAATTTTGGTATGAACGGTAGAGAAAATATCAAGTTTTTGGGAAATATTAAATAGATAATTGGAAAGAGATTTATCTTGGGTTTGCAGGGCAAAAGAGAGAGACAAATTAAAGATAATCCCAAAAGTAAGGTTGTGACTGAACCCTGATCTCATTTTGTATTTAATCCACAGAAATTTTCTTTCCTTGGGTCTTACCTGTCTTTCTCACTTTTTGCTTTCTGTGTAGGTTATTCTTATTTCCCAGCAGACTCATCACCTGCAGCTGTAGCTTTACCCTTCTTTCTTTATCTCTTTAACTTTTTTTACTTGGCCTTAAATGGGAAAAGGCTATAATTCAGATTCATAAATGAAAACTGTTAGGGAGAGCAGAGCATAACTTAAGGCAATAAAAAGTTCCTGGCATTCATGCTCTTTACAGACACAGACACCTAGAATTTTTGTCTGCTGCTGCATGAGAGGGAACAAAAGTAGTCCATAATGTTAAGCATTAAGAAGTAGTGACTCTGTTGCAGGATTCTTGGAATTAAGACTGGGTGAATATCAACCAAGCAAAATACAAACATGACTATCTTGAAAACCCTGTCTTGAAAACAGGTAATTTGTCTAAGTGGCAAACAGAAGACTCCATTTTCCAGTGATGTCAGAGACCAGGTTTTTAATTAGCAAGACTGTGAATAAATGAGGAATACATAATTTATCCATAGCTTCATCTATGCACAGTTTTAATCCCAAGAGTTTTTGTTGCTAAAAGTCCTTCTCTCATGCTGTCGAAAAGCTGTGCATCCTCTTCACTTTCTATTATCAATTTCATTGTCCTGCTGAATCACAGTGTTCACCTTCATATTCTTGGCAGGCTTTTATATGTTTGCATACATTATAATTAAATGTTCTGTATTCATTACTTTCCAGTTCCGACTTACAATTACTTTCTTCAGTGTAATTACTCCACCATGTACATTCAGTCAAATGTCCTATTCTGTGCATGTCCAAATTTTATTAAACAAGGGTAAATGTGTGGTGGATTACAGTACTACACGTACAATTGCATCTTTTCTTAAGAGAAGCTCCTGAGCCTCCAGTGTGCTTTCAGTGGCAGGAATTACAGACATATAAATCCCCTTTCATACTCTTTTCTATCAGTTCTTGTTTGGCTTGTTATGAGTGGCAAATTAATTGAATATAGGGAAAACAAACAAGCACACAAAAAACCCAAGCTTTGGGTTAAGTCATTGATTTCAAATGCTGATAAAATTAATAGACAGAGGACTCATAGTCTTCCTGAAGCTCCTAAATGCCAGGGTGAATTATCCAACACAACCTCACTTTCTCGTTATTCTTCTTAGTAATATTCCAGCAAAACAAAAGAGAAAGTTTGGTGAATCCCCTAATGTCTAGCTATTAGAAATATTTTGGTTGGAAGCTGTTATTCTGTACCTCCCACATTTTAAACCTATTGAAAATTCTCTTCTGAAAATCAAGCTCCAAAGAGAAAAACCAAATTAACTGTAGAACTAACTTAGACATCTTGAGAGTCTTTAAAAAGACCTTTTAATTTGATTTCTGGTGGCTGATCTTTGCAATCACATACATGGCACTTAAAGTAGAATTCATTTTGGTTTTTCTTTCATATGAATTTTGTGTTTCTGATGTAATCTCCAACTGCTGTAGAATGCAAGTTCAGGGAAAAACGCATTAGCAGTTGGATTAATCTCACTTGAATTTAGTTGGGTCTAAATAATCTGTCTAGGCAAACAGTAGAGAGAAACAGGCACTTCTCCAAGGTAGTGCAGCCCCTGCTAAAAAACCCAACACATTTATTGCAGGATCAGCCAGCAGCTCTAGGAATATCTGTCCCTCTCTGTCTGCTAAAGGAAGAGAGTCTAAAGCTCAGATGCGTGGAATTTACAGTCCTGGTCTAAAGCTAGATACAATACATCCAACCTGCAAACAAGTGTATTTGAACATAAAGTGATTTAATACAAGATTTTATGCTGAATAGATTGGAATAATTTTGCATTTGATACCAGATTCTCAAGGAATGAATGAGCGCTTGTGCCACTTGCTTTTTCTTAAACTTTGCAGAGCATCCTTTGCCAGAGTGTGACAGAATGCGGACATGACTTTAGCTTTCAGAGTAGCTATTCGTATTAAAGGGAAATTTTCTAAAATAAGCAATAAAACAGCAAGAGATAAAGCCTAATTTATATATAGTCTGTATCAGGTTGAAATAACATCTAATGAATTTCATCCTGAAGTAAATTCATATTGTCAGGTTTAACGGCCTTTCATAAAACTGGATTTATGCTCAGTGGGCTAAGTTCTCCTTTCAATTAATTTTCATGAATGGTGTTTTCTGTGATGCAAATGAGAAAAGAATCTGTCTCGAAATGCCTAGAGGCCTTTATTGGGAGTTTGCTGATGAGGCATACAAGGATACTAAAACAATGTTATCTTCATCTAAGCATAGCCTTAAAATTAGATAGCAGTTAAGATATGTCCTCTTTTATTCTGCTGATTTAGAAAGTAGAATACATTTATTGGATGAAAGGATGCAGATTAAAAGTCAATGAGACTTTATTGCATCATGGATAATTATTTTCCATTGTTTTACCATTATTTCTTCATTTAGGAAAAGACGATGATTCAAATAATTTTATCAGCTCAGTGGCTTTATGTTCCACATACAAGGCAAGAAATTGGAGTAGATACAAAATTTTCAATCATTAACCTTTCACTTTCAAATTAATTTTCTTTTTAAAATGATGCTATATATACACATAGTATAATATGTACTTTTATCTGTGGTATTGGAGTATATATATTTCAATAAATATGCTATTAATAGACATCACCATTGATATCCTGGCAGTAGATGAAAGCTGTTTGAAAGCTATGTAGCTTGAAAATCATTGAACAGTTTTAAAACTTCTCCCATGTTTTTCCAACATTCAAGGAGTACATGCAATATAGAATATAAGGGAAATAAAGTAATAGCCAAGAAAAGATTAGTTTAAAAGATCTAATGAAATTTAATAAGTCATGTAAATCCATAAGGTTTCTCTGGTAATTGTGGGATAAATGTGTAAAATTATATGATTTTAAAATTATGGTTACCAGTAATTACTTTGGGGTTAGGAAGAAACTTCCTTTGCATGGGTCTGATTTATCTTCATATTCAAGGTACCTGAACTAGACATTGGCTCAGGATAAAATATGGGAAATAAGTGTTAATGTTAATCACAATGTCATTTCCTATGTGGAAGGAAGACCCCATATTTCATTCTACCCAGAGGCTTTTAGTCAGCTAGAAGTGATTATGAAAAGCTTTAATGATATTAATATCTATTTCCTTATACTGTCCTGAGCTCCCTTAAGCCTCTGACTAGAAAAAAAAATCCAATCTGTATTTCTCTAATTAAGCTACATCCATTGTGATTCATATTATAATTGTTCGTCTCTAGAGGTACAAGTAATATTTTATAATACACAAATCAATTCACATCAATCCAAAAGAAAGCCCATGACTTGTGACTGCCTCAGTTTTCCACACTCATTTTTTTCAAAAGCTTTTTCTCATCATAATCTTTCTTGCCCTTTCCAGCTTCATATTCCAGTCTGTAGCAAGTGACCATCCATGTCTATATAAATTACTTTTTCTGGTGCCAGAAGGAATAAAATGAAACTGCTGGAGAAGTTCTGTTTTGCTCTATTTGACTCTTCTGTAGAATAAAAAAGTCATCTTAGAACTTAGTAAGTCAGTTAAGCATTATCCATTTTGATGCAAAGAATGTGAAAAATATTATAATTAGCTTTCATTTGCACAGTATTTTTTAACTTCTAATTTTCTTTAGTTCAAAATAATGTTTTTCAGGAGGAGAGTATGACTCTGCCAAATCACTACCACAGCTACAATGATAATGAAAATGATATATGAATTGAAGAGGAAAGTATCTTCAATTTTTTTTCCAGGGATTCTGTTAAATGCATTAGTTTCTTAGAGTTTTGTTGAAGCTTCAACATGGAGCATGACTTATAAAAATGCTTCAGGCATTTTTTCCAAACAGCCTTGCAAATGAGACTACTTTTCTTAAGCAACAATTTACAGTTAAAAGATCAAAATGTGCACAGTCCATTTCATCTTAGCAACACAGCCCCAATAACATGGCATTTCATACCATTTGATTTCCTTGCTTCACAACTTGAGTGTTTCCTTCTTGACAATAACTTTTTAGTATCACAATTTTGGGCACAAAATAATCAAGATACAAAGAATTATTTTTGTAATGACAATATATGCAGGGTCAGGAGCTGTACCTACCAGATCCTGCTCTAGAATGTCTGATTAGCACTTCCTCTCAGCTTTTCTGTTTCCCAACATAATGTGCATCTGCAAAACTGGTAAGAGCACAGAAAAATGCAGAAAGTGCCCACAATTCTGTTGCTTTGAACCAAAATCCATGCACGCACTAGCATACATGACTAGTACTGTTATGTGCTAGGGAAATATGAGGGGATTTGGCTAACCTTGATGTAGCTTTTGTTGTGTTAGGACAGGACTCGGGGTAAGCTGGATTCAGAGCCTGTGGAGAGTGGCAAGTCCTTCCAGTGGATAATTCATCCTGGCTAAGATATGTACCTAAAGATGCTGGTTTCACAGAGAGTTGAACCTGTCTTAACAGCTAATCTTATTTCCTCCCCAACTAAAACATCTCAGCAGCAGATCCAGTACTTGCCATTCATTTCCAATTTAGTGAAAAATAAAAATCCATTTAAGTACAAAAACACTGCAAGGAAAAAGACTCAAATATGTGCCTGGGATGGGAATGAAAAGCAAGGGGAGCATTAACTCCCATGAGGAAAGGCTGAAGAGCTGGGGCTGTTCACCCTGGGGAAGAGAAGGCTCCAGGAGACCTTACAACACCTTTGGTAGCTACAAGGGGATTACAAGAGAGCTGGAGAGGGACTTTTCATGTAGAAATGCAGTGATCAGAGAAGAGGGAATGGCTTTAAACTGAAAGAGGGCAAGTTCAGATCGAATATGAGGAAGAAATTCTTCACTGTGAGGGTGGTGAGGCATTGGAATGAGAATTGCCAAGAGCAGTTGTGGATGGCCCATCCCTGGCAGCGTTCAAGGCCAGGTTGGATGGGACTCTGAGTAACCTGATCGAGTGGAAGGTGTCCCTGCCAATGGCAGGGGTTTGAAACTAGGTGGTCTTTTAAGTCCCTTCCAACCCAAGCTGTTCTATGATTATTCTATGATGTCTATACTTTCTGCAGAAATGGGCTGCTCGTCACATCTCTTACAATCATGCCCTTAATTGTAAAGCCCTAAAATATAAAAATGTATCTCTCACCTCTCAGTAAATGAAGCTTAGGTGAGTAGTTCAGGACACCACATCTGGAGGACTGGAATTAGCAGAAATTGTTCCTGTCTCAGGTGTTTACTTCACAGTATGGCACACCTCAGGTGCGCTGCTGAATGGCTCTCTGCTAACTTCATGCCAGACAAGTTAAATGTCCATTCCTCAGAGCAATAAAAGAAGCTTCTCAGAAGTGCACTGTCAGTAAGTTCACAGACAACACTGAGCAGGGCAGGAATGTTGATCTGCTGGATGACAGAAAGGCTCTGCAGAGAGATCTGGACAGGCTGTATTGATTGGCTGAAGCCAATTGTAGGAAGCTCAACAAGGCCAGGTGTCAGGTCCTGAGCTTGTGTAACAGCACCCTATGTATCACTACAGGCTTTGGGCAGAGTGTTTGGAAAGCTGCCTGGTGGAAAAGGACCTGAGGTTGCTGGTCAACAGCAGCTGAACATGAGCCAGGGTGTGCCCAGGTGGCCAAGAAGGCCAATGGCATCCTGGCCTGGATCAGCAATAGTGTGGCAGCAGGAGCAGGGCAGGGACTGTCCCCCTGTGCTCAGCACTGCTGAGGCCACACCTCGAATCCTGGGTGCAGTTCTGGGACCCTCAGTACAAGAAAGACACTGAGGGCCTGGAGTGTGTCCAGAGAAGGGAAAGGGAGATGGGGAAGGGTCTGGAGCACAAGTCCTGTGAGGAGAGGCTGAGGGAGCTGGGGGTGTTTATCCTGGAGAAAAGGAGGCTAGGGACCTTCTCACTCTTTACAACTGCCTGAAAGGAGGATGTAGCCAGATGGGGTGGATCACTTTTCCAAGTAACAAGTGACGCAACAAGAGGAAAAGGCTTCACGTTGCACCAGAGGAGATTTAGGTTGCATATTAGGAAAAAAGTTATTCACATAAATAACGTCAGTAATGTCCACTGTCAAGCATTGGAATAGGCTGCCTGGGAAAGTGGTTGAGCTGCTATCCATGCAGAAATTTAAAGGATGTAGATGTGGTGCTTAGAGACATGGTTTAGTGAAGGCCTTGGCAGGGCCACTTTAACAGCTGGACAAGATTTTTCAGCCTGTATGATTCAACATGTGGGTCTTAGTAGGTTCTGAAGTCTGCCTTTGAAAACCATCTGTGGTATTTGTGAGAAAGACAATCAGGACTAGACTTTGAGCTGTGAATCTCTTTTCAGGGAAGAGCTTTAAGACGCAGGACAAGTTCTTGTTCATACAATTATAGCATGTCTTGGATTGGGAGGCCTGAATACCCTGCAGCTTTGCTCACAAACACGAAATCAAAATTCAGTTTTCCTTAACATAAGCACTTGCAATAGAAAACTCATCAGAAACTGGGTAAGCCACATCTACAATAGGATACCATCCCTTATCTCATGCATTGCTAATGCTACAAGTTCTAGGCCTAGCAGGAAAGAAAACGATTCTGTCAATGCAGTCAGCTCTAACATTCTCTTAAAAATATGTTTTGATGTGGAAGGTACTGCAGGATAGCCTTAAATTATACTACTGTGCAACTTAGAAGTCGTGTTCTGAAAGACGGCCTGGGGCCACTAGAGCTTTCTCAGCTGTGAGATTTGTGCTATACCTCTAAGACACATCAATTGTGATATTTAAGAAAAAGCTAATAGAAAAGGACAGGGTTTTTTTGTCTTAGACCTTTCCTGCAATAAACTGGGCAATAATACAAAGCCAATGTGTCATCACTCATCAGCCTCAATTTGGTCCACAAATCATTTACACACATCATGTCATATGCTAGGGGTGCCCTGGCTCAGATATGCATTACATTATATGAAAAATTAATCACCCTTTTTTTCCAAAACCCGTTGCATATAATGCTGAGTTTCTTTGCATTGCAGCACCTAGACCATTTTTGTCACATCATTATTCATGGCAAATGTGAAATAAATAACTATTTTTCCCTGTTTCACCGACCTGGTATGTTGTGCCTGACTGTGATTTCAGCTCAGATAATTTGAACCAGAGATAAGTATTGGGAAGGCCATGGTGTTTAAAGCTACATTCACTAAAGTGTAGGTTACAAACCAAGATATAATTCTGTTGAGTCAGGGGATTGTAAGATAACCTCAAGTGGAGACTTCTATACAAAAGTGTCCTCGTTAGGCCTTACATACTGTGTCTTACCTGCTCACCTATAGACTTCATTTTCCCTCTCCTTTTTTCAGAGTTTTTTCACTGCTGAGGTCTATTATACCAAGGGATTTAACTGCAAATAGTCTGTCCATACTACTACTACCACCAAACAGAGCGAGATGAAAGTCCAGGTGAGTAAGAGGGCAAAGGGATTTATGCATACAAACACAGTGGTCCTGTTTATGACCTGATGCATGCCAGGATAAAACTGAGGTAACTTCATTGTCTTAGAGGAGTCATTCTAGATTTGCATTTGAATGACTACATAGGTAAGTGGGCCTGGTAAATCCCTCTGACTCATTCTAATCCAGGAGATACTGGCTTTTAACCATGTGTTGAAGTCCACCAGCACATACCAACTCATCAGCCAGATTTTTTAAAAAAATCCCAAATCATCAAAAGAAACAGCATTAAGATTTTAAAAAACTCTGATTTCCATAGATGCAGCTATTTATTTTTAGAATATAAAGAAACTCTACTTCACACTTCTGTACAAAAAACATGTTAAAAATTAAGCTGATTTTAAATAAACTGCATGAATAAATGACACATAAAGATCAGCAGATATTTGCACTACAGTGTCTCAAAGCATAGCTTCAGATGGTTTAATAGTTCAGCTGTATTTATCAACTACTACTTTGTTGAGCAAGTCTGTATTTTATGCCCCAGTGATCAGGGGTATCATCATAAGAAAACAGTTTATGTCTCTCTCTACTTTCTATCATAAGATTAACTGTGGATAGCTAATAGAGATTACATAGTATATTTTGCCATCAGCATTTATGTTTTCCAGGGTCATCCTTATCATTCTGAAGAGATATCACAATGGAAGATGCAGCACTATATCAACAGGAAAGAATGCAAATCCCAGTTGATCAATGGATCACATTAGTTGCTTGGAGATTGATGGTGGTTCCAGCAATTCAGAAGCTTCACAAGTATATCCATAAGGTCAAAATACAATTTGGGACTTTTTTTCTTGCAGTGGTGCTAGTGGAAAATGCCATTTCTACCACTCTGATTTACTTCTTTAGTGGGCATGTCTTAATGCAGAAAATTTGTTGCTGTTGTTGCTGAAGCTTCTGTTAAAACTCCCCTATAAAAATGCACTTAATCTGAAAGCTGCAGTATTTCATCTGCTTTCAGCCTTTAATAGACTGGAGGAATTCATTAAGTCATCTGAAAGCAATTTTCAATTATGAAAATACAATTTAAATAAGGGGAAGAGGAGTCTTTGAAGATGACAAAAGTGGGAAGTGATTGACACACTCTGTTGTCAGCTGGAATCAATTTCACACTTGGGGAAAAATACCTTCTCTAGGGTCGCTAGGGAAAGATCATCTATCAGCGGGAGGGGAGCTGCAAGGAACCAAGAAGGGAGAGAGAAAGTAATCCCTTCTTAAGCAAAATATTCAGCAGGCTGAACACCCTTCACCTCGACAAAGTGAAGCATCTTTAATATAAGCACTGAACCTCATAGCATGGGCACTCAAGGCAAAAACTAAGGAATTACAAGAATATAAGTATCTGTCCAAATCTGGGTCTTATTCAGGCACAATGCTATTTGGCTTCACATGCAGCTTTGTCTCAGCAAGCACTGCAAGGTATCCCCAAAGGTTGTTACAGCTGCTGAATAACACAACAATAACACAAGTAGTGTTAATGCTTAAATATGCAGAGTCTCAAGCTAAATTTTGCAGTCAGATGTGGGTCTGAGCACCAGCTGCTCTTTCCCCACAGAGTCAGAGGCTCCTGTGGTGCCAGTTCTTTCTATGTCCTAGCCAAGATAAAAACATGATTAGACTCCCTGGTATGTCATGCCTACTTTGCAGTGCTGTTGGGCTACTACTAAATAGGAGGTATCTCTTATGAAAATACTTAAGAGAAGCTGTGATGATAAGTCTGTGGCACATCAAATGAGGGGCTAGTTTCTAGTGAAAAACAGCATAAGTCTGAAATCTTAAAAAAAAAAAAAGCCCTGAAGTCAGTTTGCAGAGGCAGTGACTGACAATAACAGGTTCAAAAAGGAGGATTTCATTCCAAGTAAACACGGCGGAGTGGTGCATAGGAAAAATGACTGATAGCTAGAGCAAGCAGATTACACACGTGGGTAGAGGGGGAACATTCCCCTGATAGCATTGCTAACAAATTGTTCCCTCCTCTGTGTTGCCTTTTTCAGGCAGAGGCTGTAGTAAGTGGCAAACCTGCTCACATGTATGTTCATGCACCAAGGCAGGATAATAATTTTGAAGAATCCTTTCAGTGATTTTTATTACCTTAAGGTAGTGAAACCAGAGCTGTTAAAACCACAATTGTACTGATTATAGCCACTATTTAAGAGCACTGAGACATACACGAGTGCTTGGGAGACTCAGATACTGGCAAGAATTAAAACATTAAAAACCATGTACCTTTGAAAGTATGTAAATGCAACAGAGAGAACTTAACAGTGGCATTAACAATGGGAAATCAAAATAATTGGAGCAATCCCTCTTCTTCCCTCTGGTGTCCCTTCTCAAAACAACCCAAGCCACATCTGTGGTGCCTGATGCTTGGCCTTGTACATGTTGTGTGGCTGTGCTTGCTTTCATCGTAGGCTGGGAATGTGGGCTGGTTCTTATTTATTTAGCTTTATCTTTCTATTTATTTATCTCAGTCAACATGAATCAAAGCTGTGCCTAAACCCTATGAATGAAGTTGCCCTGCCAGTGAAGGATTTAGCCTTCCCTTGAGGAAGACCATTACAAGAACTGGGTTTTCCTCTGATCCCCACAGCTCCTCTTTGGGCCACAGGAAATTCTGGAATTGTTCAAGATTCTTTTGAAGACTGCTGGTTTTGTATCTGCCCAGATACTGAGAATACTACCGAAAAAACCTCTTCCCTGACTTTCTTCATGCAATGGCTTTGTGAATACATGCTGCATGCAGAAGGGTCTCAAATAGGGATTTGTGAAGACACACACTTTGCGAGGAAAATGCTGGAAGAGTGGGTCCACCAGGACAAGTGAGTTACAGCCTGTCCTTTTTTGTTGCCCACTCTTGTGGTCTCCAACCAACAAAAAGACCCCTGGTTTTGCTGGGAAGATCTCTCACTATCCCAGTGCAGAAAGAACAGGCCATGGACTACAATAGGAAGCTCTTGGCTCCCATGAAATCAGTGACATTTAGGTCCTCAAATAACTTTAAAAAATCTCACCTAAATTGTCCTTAACAAAAGAATTTGGATGTTTTTGAAGAACTGTCATGAGGAGCTTAAAATCCCATTTCAGTTTCTGTAGCAGTTAGGAAGTGATTTATACAAGAAATGTCATTGCTGTAGGGAGCATTTTTAAGTAAAGAGGCTGCCTACTATAACAGACTTCTGCAAAGATGAACTTCAAATATAAATCCCTATAACAGAGGGGATAAGTATTTCTATAAATTCTTTCTCAGATGTCTAGGTGGTTAATAAATCTAACTCTGTGGTATTAACATCAGAGGATATTGATCCTTCTGCTTTGGAGGCTATACATTTGCATTGATTTTCCTTTTTGCCCTTTTTGTTTGTGTGCTTGTGACTCTAGCTGGGTGGGTCCATTTGACTATCATTTAAAATAAAAATTTGAAAAATTATTTGAAATAAAAATTTGAATCCAAAGTCTATCCAAGATACATAATGTGTTCATTTTAGAGTATTAATTAGATTCTAAGAATTGGTTTTTCCTGCAGTGAAGAGGATTACCCTGCATAAATTTATTAGCAAACTGTATTTGTTTCTTACTTCTCTTTTATATATAACTGTGAAAAATTGTAGTATAAGCATCTGGTCTACTAAAGGGTAGGAAACTGATAACCTAATCAGTATACCATACCCTTCAGTCCTTTTTTTAATATGGCTAAACATGTGCTACATGATGATAAGTCTTTTTGGGAAATAATTGATCAATTAGACCTTTTTTTTTCCTTCCTGATTGAAACATGTTTATATGTATGATATAGGCTCTGGAAATGATTATCACAGCAGTGAAAGTTATGCCACTTATGCAGATGATGTACTGCTCCAATCCTAAGCATTGCCATTGTGTCATGTAGCTCTAGGCTCCTATAAATGACTTTGAAATGATAAAATCACTGTTCTGGTGTATTACAGGAACTAAAATGAGACCCCAGTGGTTTCCATGCAAATCATCTCTTGTGAGAGATTTGTCAGTGTCAAAGTTAAAGTCTGTTGAATTCAATGTCCTCCAAATGAAAGTTTCATTAAATACTTTTTATTACACATAATGGCCTATTTTACAAGTGTCTAATCTAAAGATATAAGGAGCACTAAGGTATAAGAAAATATTTCTGGTCATAAACAGCCTGCTGATAACCACATTTTCTAATATATTCATTTATAAGGAAATCTAGAATAAAAGTTCTTGCCACACAGTGGATTGCATTTCTAATAATCTGTCATTTTTACAAGCAGAGACCTGCCATTGCCTCAAGAGGAATTCTTTTCACCCTGTACAAGCAAAAAGGATTTAGAAGATTCAACAGACAGGCAAGGACAAAAATTTGCATTGATCCAGATTTTGTGTTAAGATGTGTGGTTAAGAGTGCTCCAGGATAGGAAAGTGAGATTTATTGAATGAGATTGCAGATGTTTCCCCCATCTCCACTGGCAATCAGATGTACCCTATTCTGAAGTATATTTATCATCAACCTGTACAATCTGGCTAATTTTTGTTGGGTTCATGCGGGAGGATTACAGTTAACTACAGATAAAATGAACTGCGACTGACATTTATGGAATATAATTAAGGAATACAGTGAAGAATTACTTTGTGTTGTTAAGAGGCTGTTTGTTGTCTCACTCAGCCTTCCCTCTCACATTAAACAATGAATACAAGCATTGTTTCTCTATGCTATTTCCCTTTGGAACATGATTAACTTCCACAGGACAAGATGTTACTCAAAATCTTCTGACTATATGTCACCTTCAGGGAACCTTTTTGTCTAAAAGGCTTTACATGTTCACATAAATTGTCGTCTAGTCTCAAAGGTTTTCCACACTTTTTAAGGGGTCCTTCACCCTGTTAGCTGTCACCTAGATTTGCTATACCTTAATTGTCACCCTATATGTTGTTTCTCATCTCTTTTCTCTTCCATACCTTTCAGTTCAGGGAAGCCCTCAACACATCCCTTCTTGTTTCCTGGAGTCCACTCTGAGTGGCTGATCCCAAGAAGGTGCATTGCAAATGCCTTTCAGGATGACTTTTGGTTGTTCTGATCTGCAGGGTTACCTTCCCCTCTGGTATTGTTTCATTTGTTTGGTTTAGAGGAAGTTATCCCTGGCATCTCTTAGATGATCCCTTATGAGACCAATTGACTTGATAGGAGAAAATTGCTGATATTGTGACAGAGAAGAGGGAATGTAGAAGAGAAGATCAATAAGAATACATCAACCCAAATTTTAAAACCACTGCTAGTGGTCTCACATGCTATTGATATTGGCTGGATATCTTTTGGGCTGATATGCAAAATTAACTTCTTGGATTCAGTAAAGGAGAACAGATTGAAATGATGTGTCCTTTGATATCCTGAAGGCCAAACAGATGATCTAATGATTCAGTCATGTCTTAAAATATATATAAGGAGATACTTGACTTGATAAAACAGTCTCTAGTCTCCAGATGATGCTTTGCATATATGTACACATATATTTTTACATATACAATCATGTATCTATAACACCATCAATTTTATTTGCATTTTGTATATTATATACCCCAAGTTTCATTATATATTCATTTCATTTTATATATTATATACCCCAAGTTCAGCTCAAAGAATAAGATGAAAATACCTACTTGTTCCCCTGGTTGCTGTAGCTTATACTGCAGCTCTTCACTTACATTCACATCAGTGACTGAGATGATAAAAGATATCTGAATTCCATGAGATATAGAGGGATCATTGGCCAAGGCACCATTTACATGTGTAGCGACATCCATTTATTTTAACAGCTTTACCTATTACTCACCGAAATTAAGTAAATGACTTTAAAAAAACCCAAAAAACCCCCACAAAAAACAAAACAACTAATCAGTGGCAATTGTTCTTTAAAAAATCCTGCCTCAACCAGAAAGAAACACAACAGGAATCAACTCTGTAGTTCATCCTCTGGTCCCAATACAGCTCAAAACCAAGCAACTCTCTCTGATTTCCAAGAATGTACAGTGCAGCTATTCCCTTGTTCAAAAAATTCAAGAGGAGTACTAACGTAAAACTTTCCTCTGATCATAATTAATGGCCCTTCTTATTTCACCATCTCATTCAATCAATTATATTATTATAGTAATATGAGCATTATCTTTTATGAGTGGTATTTATTAAATACAAATTAAAGTGGGACAGCAAATCTTATCTGCTCACCTTTCCTATACTTTTACACTGATGTGTGAAAATGTTGAAAGCTGTTTTGTATCAGCATTTTGTCTTTTGAAACCCTAATGAGAAAATAACTTTCTTGAAGCCATATTCTTAAGAGGAAACACATGCACAAAACCAGATTGTTGTAGAGAAATCAGAGACTACAGATGAGCCCACCTGGCAGGCAGAAAGAAGCTGGCTGAACAAACATATTGGATCATATGAGTTTGCAGAGCAGTTAGCATGCACTGAGTTCTTTTTGGATTCCGTACCTATACACAGTGTCATCCCGCCACTGGCTGCTACACAGCTGAGCCTTAAGCCCATTATCTATTCTAAATTCCATCTTCTAATTCACCCTTTGTGTCCCTATACCTACTAACAACATAATGTTAGGGCTGTCTGACTCATGGTCTGGGGAGAGTGTGTACCGTCTGCACACCTTTCCTTGAGTCAACACACGAGGACAGCAATATTTCAAATAGAACCTTTTTATTCAACTTGGCATTACATACTGTCCAGCTCTTAAAATGTAACGAAAAAACGGTGCTGTGGGATTCCACATTTATCATCTCTTGATGGCTTCTATATCTAATGAGATCAGATGGCTGTCGTAAATGTCAATTCTGCAAACTCCACCTGGGAACCAAAAGTCAAACACCTTTTTTTCTGGCTCATGCATTATGACCTAAGCTGAGGATTACTACAGAGTTTTCTTAGCAATTCTCTCAAAGGTAAGAGCAAAGAACTTGAAAGGGTGCTCACAACTGCTGAGCCTGGTGTTGACTGGATGGGGTATCATGCAATGCTTTCCATAAATTGATTTTCCAGAATCCCACTGCTATGATCAGGAGAAGTACTTCAGAAAGACTTCCAGCCAGAAGGTATTTATGGTCAGGTTAAAACAATTTGTTCTTGTGTTAACCTTGTCTTCTGTTTCACATGAACATTTCATTTTCCAGGTGCTGAGCAGAGCATGACTTGGCTGTACCATAGGCCAAGATCCAAACTAAGGCTTTGGCTCTCTGACCCTTCTTACCAATGCTTGTTGGGTCCAATTAGTGCACCATCAAGCACAGGCCCAGTTGGGAGGCAACAGCTAACAGCTGAGAAACAATAAAGAACAGATTTTTAAATTACCACATGGAACTCATTTACCTCCTCCCTGCTGAGATCAGCATCTGATTCAATGAGCACTTCTCTCTTACTGTTATGGCCTAAATTAACTCTTGTGACTTTGTCCTAAAACAAAGGAATAATGCTCACGTTATCAGTTAGCAGCATTAGCCAGAAGGAAACAAAGCATGGCTCCACCCATCATACAGAATCCCATTGTAACAGCATTGATAGTAAGGAAATGAGGAATAAGGACATAGCCACATATGTAGTAAAACAACCAAAAAATGAGTAATCCCAGAAGAAAGGATCTGCAGTGCTCATATTGTCATCTGCAGCATTCTGTCCTCACCTTTCTTGTCCCTGTGAATGTGGTTGAGCATAAGGAACTACCATCCAGTCAGACTCACTTCAATCCATGGAAAGGTGATGGAGCACCATCTCTATCCACACCTGGAGCGATGTGCTCAGTTCTGGGCTCCTCAGCACAAGAGAGACATGGAGCTCCTGGAGCAGGTCCAGCAGGATGCAACCAAGATGATTAAGAGACTTGAGCATCTCCCTTACAAGGAAAGGCTGAGGGAGCTGGGCCTCAAGGAAAGATGACCGAGGGAGGACCTCATCAATGTCTATGAGTATCTGAAGAGGGGTGTCAAGAGGATGGAGCCAGGCTCTGCTCAATGGCACCAGGCAATAGGACAAGAGACAATGAACAGAAACTGATGCACAGGAAACTCCATCTGAATATCAGGAAGAACTTTGCTGTGCAGTGACTGAGTGCTGGAACTGGTTGCCCAGAGAGGTTGTGGAGTATCCCTCACTGGAGATCAGTTTCAAGAACCATCAGGGTGGAATCCTGTGCCCTGTGCTCTGGGATGATCCTTCTTGTGAAGGGAGGTTGGACAAGATGAACCACTACGGTTCCTTCCAACGTGACTCATTCTGTGACTCTGTTGTACTATAAACTGTAGCCTTACTAGAGCATTCCACAATAACACAGCTGTGTTTGAAATTAGGAGAGTACTTCCCCGGTATATTACATTTGTGGATCACTTTCATCCCGGAATTAGATAATATATGTAGGTTTTTCTATTTCATGTTTCCTCCTGATAACAATGAACTTCTGGAAAAACGTTATTTTCCTAGATCTCTGGTTCCTTGTGCTCTGCCTCGTTTAATCTATGGGTCTTCTCCCTCTTTATGTCCTGCATCTTGGTTATTCTTTTGGGGTATAAAAGCATGACCCTTTGTGGACTTGACCTAACCACGGTCTAACCCGACAACTGGATCTAGATCCGTTGCAAATATCTTGGGGTTCTGCTCATGGGTGAGAGTCTCTCCTCATTTAGTATATCAAACCTGCAGATATTTGGTTATATAGCTTTGGATCAGATATGGCTTACACCCCATCAGCCAGGGCTGAGGACAGGGCAAGTTGTCCTTTGGTTGAAAATAGTTGATGCAGACAGACTCTATGACGATTAGGTTTGTTGCATCAGCAAATTTCACCTCTGCAATTGATCCCAAAAGTAATGTCTCTGGGAGCCCACAGGTAGCCTTTCTGCAGACTGGTAATTCTCTCTTGGAACAAACAATTCACTTGTCTTCTTTATTCTAGCTATTCCCCACCTTCTAGTTCTTGTACTGATTCCCATTTTATCTAGCCTAACTAATAATGTCCCATGGGGGACTATATTAAATGATTTACTGAACTCCAGGTAGATTAGATCTTTTGTTTATAAGATCAGTTAGCTTATCACGGAGAGCTATCATACTAGTCTGGCGCAGACAATGTTTGCTAAACTGTCCCATTTTCCTTATTTATCACTTCCCTTCATTTAACTGCTTTTTGTTTGCTGGTATTTAAGAGCCTTGCAGCCCTTAGCTCAGCAGTTCAGCGTTCATCTGCATGCTGCGTGAGCTATACCTGCTTTGTTCCAGTCACAAAAATGTTCCTCAGACTCCACAGATCTAGTTAAAACTCCGTGATGCTAGACTTGTAATGCTGGGCCAGATGCAGGTTATCTGATCCTCCAAGACTGTGATAGCATTGCCTTTTTTAACTGTTTCTTCTACACGGTTATTTATTATTTCCATAGCATCACTGGTTATCCTGCCTTTCTTCTCTGTATTCCAGACCATTATCGTTCCATTATCTTTATTAAAAACCGAAGCGATGCAGTTTCAGTGCCATCACAAGGTTGTCTGAATCTCTACCAATCCAGATTGCAGATGACTGCAACCTTTTAGGACTGCTGTCCTTTTATTCACGTGGCTGAAGAAAATTATCCCCATTTGTTCCAGTTTCATTACAGATAAGTGAATCCAGATCTGCAAAGCAAGCAGGAGTTCACAGGGCTGAGGGTGATATTCTTGTGAGTTAGAAAAAAATTTGAAACCTTGATAACTGCAGGGTGAAGACTCCTCACAGAAAATGTGCTGCTTTTGCTGTCACATCTCATTATTACGTTTAAGCTGATGTCTTTGAGCTGCAAACAGATACAGAGTCAGCTGTATATCAGAGACAGATACAGAGTCAGCAGCAGAGTGATGTTGATTAGAACATGATAAAACATCAGGGAAAAGGCATTATAGAGAAAAGCAGCAAGCAAATTTTGGATAAGGAACCATTCATGTAATGCTATATATGACATAAAGCAAGCCCATGGCAGAACCAGCAACAGAGGCTGGGCTGCCAAAATAAGTTCATGTTCACCACTTCACAGTACTGCTTCTTTTGAGTCTGTTTCATCAGCCTTGGTTAAAACTTATAATGGGCAGAGGCACGAGAGCAGGGTGAGTATAAAGGTGGGGCTGTCAGAGCAGCTCTCCCGATGTGTACACCTTGCAATGGCATGTCCTGAGGGCTTTGCATAAGTCTGTGTCAGTAGTCACAGTGGCAAGAGGGGGTGATACTTTCCCGGACAGAGCAGGACAGCATAAAAAGCTTTCCCTCCTTAGCTTCATAGTCATTGCCACTGACCCTACTGCACCATCCTCTTTTCTGGTGCCCAGACCACAAAGCCACAATTATTTGGTTTATGGATCACTTATGCTCAGACCTTCCTAGTTTCTCGGAGTCCTTATCAAAGCTAACTGAAAGCAGCTCTAAGCTCCAGGCTTTTGTTGTGGCCTTCAGATATAATTTGAAGATGTGAGGGGTTTTGTTTGTTTGTTTGTTCCCTATAAAGCTAATTCTGCCTATGCTGCTGCTGCTGACCCGACCCCCTCCGTACTGTGGGAATCCCTAAGTGGCACAGCACTCTCTGATCTTTCTCAGAGGGCTTGTATTTCTCCTATGAAATTATGTGCTTACTAATAAACATGAGACTTAATTTGAACTTCAAATGCTTGGAAAAGAAGACTGCAAAAGCAAGAGAGGATTAAACAGGACAGTATCCTAATGGAGCAGAGGCAGGCCTCAGTAATTAGAGAGGCGCAGGGCCTCGGGTGTCACAGCACAAGAGAACAGCGTCTCCAGAGGTTGCTCCCCCATACAAAATAGGATGCAGTGTTAATAAAAAATGTGAGGCTTAATTAGGAACACAAATACTGGGAGAAGAAATCAACTCCCAGGCTGTATAATTATAAAAATATTAGAAACTCAAATACTTGAAAAGTAACAGGAATTGTGGGGTGTTTTTTCCAGACTTGCATGGGCACAACATACTGTCAATAAGTGGCAGGAGTCCGAATGATTTTTGGCTTATTTGACACTGTCTTGGCTGTGGCTAAATGAAGAGCTTTCAATTATGTTCATGTTTCTCTTCAGCTCAAAGGACAGAACCAGGCTCCTGTGGCCCACTCGTCAGCATGTGTGTGCCACTGGGGAGCAATAACCTTTATAGCAAAGTCAGTCTTTCAAAAAAGTGGAAAATAAGGTGTCTAAAAAGCAAACCCTGCCTAAGCCTTGGCTTTTATTGTAAAATATCTTCTCGTGTTTTCACCAATTTATGGCAGTCTGGGAGAAAATCAAAACAAATTTACAGAGATTTTTGTTAGCCTGAAAAACTTCAAAGAGAAGAGTGCATAGGAATTCTAGAAGAGAAGAACCTATGAGGTCAAATTCAAGGCTGATACTTGCAGGGAGGAAATGAACATTATAAATAATGCAGGCATTGATCTACATGTCACCAACAGTTAAGCTTGTTTTTCAAAAAAGGACTTGTATTTCTACCTCACAAGTGTATTCAAAACAGTTTTAAAGCAATTCTGCTGCTTTTCTCATCTGCATCTGAGAAGCCATGGGATGTCAAGGAAGGCTTTTGCAAGCAGAAGTAGCAAAAGCTTCATGTGCCATAAGCATACAAAGGAGTCATATCGGGTCAGTACAAAGACTCATCTGGATTGTATATATATATATTTTTTTTTTTCTGATTATAGATTGTCTCACTGTGGATACAATAGGAAAAAATACAAAAATGCAGTGGGTAGGGGATGATCCTGCTTCAGTAAATTCTACCAGTCCTGATAAGGACTCATTTTTTTTTAAACACCATACTTGAAACTCTTTTATGAGAAATTATCAATTAATTTTGTTTTGACTTTCACAATATCCCACGGCAGGGAATTTGACATTTTAATTGCACTTCATGAAGACAAAAAAAAAAAATCACATTTTATTTAAACATGTTGTCTCACCACTTCTTTGGATGGTTCTCTTCTTGTACTCAAAGAAATATACAATAAACAATCCCTAGTTTCTTTCACAATTTGATTTTAATTAAAGACTTTATAATGTAATAATTCCTCTTTATTTTTTTGGTTTTAAGTTGTTGTGTATTTATTACGTCTTGGCATGAGACAACCAGAACTGTGTGGCATGATGCCAACACAACAAAATCTCTTTGAAGTGACCAGATAAACAGCAAGTTCTGCTTAGGTTCTGACAGTAGGCAAGGTTGGAAACTGAGTACTGGTCAAGAGGTGGGGTTTTAAAAAGTACTTAGGATGACCTGTCCCATCTGAGATCAGTCATGATTCCTTCCTCCCCTTTGTGTTAGCAGAGGGGAGAAATTGAGCCATAATACTTGAAAATCTGTCTCCTCCCCTATGGTCTTTATGGGAAGCCACTGAGATAAAATGAATCACTGTAAAGCTATTCATAATTTTAATTTCCCATGACACAGTTATTGAGCCTGAATAGACTGTTCATTGCTCATTCTAGTGCTAACTTCACAGAATATTTGCAAAATTTCACAAAAGGGGCAAATTTATTGCCTGGAGAGTTAAAAAAGTTCTTGAACTGAAACTGTTTACCAAACAAGAGGAATATGCTGAGAACTTAGGAGAATTATGTGAGAAATCTCTGCAGGATACCTAATGCAATGCTATCACACCAATATTTTTCAGACCTGCCATCACAGTGGGCCATAAATATTTCTTGTTGCCTACAGTAAGGCTTTAGCAACCTGAGGCACATTAGTGTGCTTCCTGAGTGTTATTTCAGGGCAATCTCAAATGTGGATATCTCAAAAGTGACCAAAACTTTTGCCCACGACGACACAGATTATTTTGTCCCCCTGATTATTGCACTGGGATGAATTCATGGTGAATTCACAGCCTAGGCCATCCAAAACCATAGCAGCACTGGCTACGTGTTGGAAGTGAGCAGCCCCCTGTTTCAAACATGGTGAAGGAGATGTTCCTCAGCCCATCACTGTTTTTGTAACTGTCATTGCAAAGACATCTGAATTGATGAGACTAAAGTGACATCTCTCTAGTGCTGTCTTAAAGCACTGTTGTTGCAGGACCTTCAAAGAGAAAAGCAAGTAACAGTGATAAGACTCTGCCATATTTAGAAGTAACAAACATCCCTTTTTTTTGTTGCTATTTTCTGTAGTGGACATTTTCTCTCAAATTATCCTTAATGGAAGCAAAATTGATAGAAGTGAGATCATTAAGTGAATCTATTTGCAGTAAAGTTTGTAAGAGAGAATATGTCACAAAAGATAAGGTAAGTGCCATATTAGAGGCATAAGCTGAAAATAAACATTGGCCAGCACCAGTTTTAAATTACCAACAGAATCAGTACTTCTATTTCAGATTTTTCTTGAGGTAGAAGTTCCAAAAGTGCCATATTTCAAAACTGTCGAGGTACCCAGCTGTGCAGGCAGGAGCATGGTGGAAGTACACTTCACCTTTTAAAAGGTCATCCATGGAATACATATGCTTAAAAATATGGACCTAAATTATCCTGGTTCTTACAACCCTCCACACCCTGTCCTCTCTGTGGAAGTGGGGAGGAGGGGTCATACCTTGTCTTAGCTCCATATGTCGATTTATGCAAAATATGGCCTTCATGAGAACAAGACGTGTGAAGTTTAAAATAGTTCATCAGGTAATCCCCATAGGAATTTTCTGACTATTTAATACATGTGAAAAGTGCAGTCTGTTTTGTGCTCCCTGGAACTTTATCTCAGATTAGTGCTAATTTGTCTGCTGATATGAGTTATCAAAAAATTCCCCCTTAGTGAAAATACACAAAGACTCTCTGAAGGGCAAAGATCCAGAAAGAATTTGATGTTTGATGAACCTGATAAGGATCTAAAACCTTTAAAAACTATCTTGAAAGTGCAGAAACCTAGACAATATCAAGAGAGGTGTCTTCCTGTATGGCTTGCCTCCAGGTGCAGTATCTTGTACATATCCTCTGCTGAGCCTCCCACTTGTCTAAGGGCCTCACCAGCATCTTCACGATTAAAAGGGTGCCCAAATCTGTCTTCTACTTGCAGGAATTGTAAAGCTTCTGCATCAGCAAAGAGTAACCCAAGAAAGGTCTGAAATTCCCCAGTGAGAGATGTGCCAACCTCCTTAGACGAACAAAAACTCTTGAGAGAGGGCAGTTCTACGTATTTCTTAGTGTCATCTCATTGTCAAGGTTGGTTGAACTCGCTCAGCAGATTTTGCCCAGGGCAGATGAGTGCTGTCACCTCTACGTAAAGCTGCTCTGAAGGTGGCAGGTCTTGTGCAACAACTGCGTTGGCTGACTGTGGCAACTGGCTCCAGCAGGCTTACGGCAATGAATCCAGGCAGTAATGGCTGCTTTCCTACACAAAACAAAGCTAAAAATGCCTTTGAAGTACTGCCCTCAACCTCAAGATGTTTGGTCTCCTCAGAGTCAAAAGCCTGTGCTTCTCTAGGATGATTTCAAGCACCTACATTTAAACTTTTTGAGAGAATCAGCCCCTGCATAGCACTCCATATTTGGAAAGGCATTCCAAAGTCATGATTCTCCTTATATTCAAGCTAATCTTTGTATTTAGCTGCATGTTCGGTTTGTTTATCAGAAATTTCATGCCCCTTGACACTAAGTGTGCTGTGCTTCTCTGTCAGGAGAGGATATAGGTTTACCAATTCAGAGTGGAGGGAAATTTGTCTAAGATCCTCTGAACTATTAACAGATCTATGCATAACTGAGGTGAATTATATCAAGGGCAATACACTGAATTTACTTTTTATTACCTAGATATCACATGCACAGGCAAAGATTAGCAGCTGAAGCAAAACATTTATAGATGTAAATAAGGTAATGAATGAAATCATGGGTTTTCACCTTTTTGACTGCTATCTGTTAATATTCTAGCATCAATGCTCTAAACGGAAAATGGCATACTCTGGTACATTCTGTGTAATGTCTCTGGGGACAAAAACAATGAAATTTTGTTTCTTTATCCAAAAAATTTAGCTAAGTAGGTGAAAAAGTAAAGATAGGATCATTTTAACCAGGTGCTCTATAGCATGAAAAACAGTGTGTGAAGCATTTGGCAGAAGCAGTGGGATAGAAACAGAGAGAAACAGTTTAATAAGACTGCCTGCTAGAGATGTATAATTACAATACTGCAGAGACTTTTGGGAAACAAGGAGGCCAAAACCTGAGCTGTACAGTCATATTATGAAGCAGTTAAAAATAACAGCATGACCACCTCTAAATATAGAAAGACAAATTCTCTTTCCTTGGGATGTAGCCATGTTTTTGGCCTTTGTATAGCAAAATGATTCTGAAAAAGTCATGAACCTGGGAGACCATATGTACTGTGGATTAGCTGTAACTCTGTCTTATTACAAAGAAAGCCAATGGTGGTGTTTTTAAAACCATGCATTGCTGAAGTCAGCAGGAGTTTTAGCACTCATTTCTGTAGAACCTAGGAAAACAGTGAGCACTTTCAAAATCCCCCACTTGTTGTTTATGTTTTGAACAAAATGAAGTAACTTTCCAGATATGTTTCTGTTGTATCCTTCCCTCCATACGCAGACCTTCAGTTGAGAGCAGCAAGAATAAAAACTGACACTAATTTAGTGTAGCCACCAGACTATGGAGTTTCCCAGTATTCTATAACCATAAAAATTTAGATCCATTGAGGACATGTTAAATTGTTTATGCACTGTAGGAGTGTGAACTTTAAAGCCTCCAGATTCTTCCTTAGCATTCAATAAATGAAATTCAATTGACATGTTAATGACTAGGAAAAATTCACAGACAATAGGCATCAGCCACCTCAGATTTAAAAGACTAAATACATTTAAATCTCACTTCTATCTCTTCTCTGGCAGTGTTGTACTGGTGGTTTAGACTGCTTTTCCAATGCTAACATGAAGAAAAAGATTAAATACATGAACCAGAGACTGTACTTATTGAGTTGTAAAATATTATACAGAAGAAATGACACAGATTTGCAGAAATTCCTATAGTCACTAAACAAAATGGGGCTTTATTGTATCTGACACTGTACACACATATTCTAAATGCTCTGAATGCTCTGCACTAGAAGAGCTGTCCTACTTAAACACCTAACCATATGGTTAGGTAAACTGGATTGCCTCATTTCAGGCAATGATTCTCAACCTGTAGTGCTTGTCACTTCTGGAAACCGGTGACTTCTAAAGCGACTTCAGAGAAGAGCAAAGAAATGTGAGACCACAAATGCTATTTAGTATTTGTCTCAGAGGTGGTATTTCTGAAAACACTACAAATTACAAAGGCTGGAAATCATTCATTCAAGAACTTGTGTAAATGATTTTCTGTGATGAAATCAATTTGCTTTGCATCTTGCTGAATTAATCCTCATCTGCCAAAAACTGATACAGTGACACTTGTTATTTGCATTTTTTCTATAAACATATGTATGCAACCATGTGGTCAAGATAGTAGACATGGACTAGATATGCTCATTTCCATGTGAAATACCAAGGACTGGTAGGAGCAGCCATTACAGAAGCTTTACATTTACCTAGAGTACATGAGGAAATGTGTGTTTACAGGGCAAGAAAGAATATTCACATGTATTATGTATTATAAGTTTTTTAAGAACTAATTAACAAGCTTTTGAACCTGGGAGAAGCTTCAATTTCAAGGTGAAATTAAGTCAAACTATGATTAGGAAATTCTTTGTTCATCTTTTGCAGTTGTCAGCTTCTTTATTGTTTAGCAGAAGCACCTGGACCTGGCTGCTGCTGAAGTCAGAGAGCTATCCTAATTCTCCAGGAGTCCAATTCTCAAGTAGGATTGCTGTATCTCAATAAACAACTTTAAGTGGCTGGGCAGAGGGATCAGAGCTACCATTCACCCATTTTTTATGTACTGGTTTTATGCAAACATATATATAGTAGACAAACTTCATTGCCAAAAGAAATTAGATTCATCTGAGCAAATTTAGATATTTAGAGTTCAAGGGTCTATAGCTTCCCTTATCACCTAAGGTAATTTTAATCAATGGGGAAAAAGGCAGAAACTGCAGAACTGTTTGTCATACCCTGTGTCTATGTGCTTAAAGAGGGGCAGAGGCATTTCACCCTAATGAGCATATTATTCACTTCGGGGTTAAAAGGGTTACTCTCTCAAATACATCCCACCCTATCTGTAATATGGCTTGCACAGAAAGCAGAGAAGGGATGGAAATTTATATGCAAGTGCATAAATAATTGTTATTACTAATATCCAACAACGAGAACTGTAAGTGCAGATCTCAGTATCTCAACCAGTCGTCAGTGACTAAGAGACTGTTAAATGTACAAGGTTCTCTCTCACTTCATCTCAGTATGATTTTGTGCATTTTTGAAAAATCTTCAGTTACAGTCTCTTCAGGAAGCAGGCATTCAAACTAAAAAGGCCTTGAGTGTAACCTGCAGTATTATTGCCACACCAGGGATGTGAAGACAAATGGCCTCTAGCTTCTCATTACCTGACTCCCAACAAGGAAAGCACAAGGTGTGACTTCCTAACACAAGCATGACTTAAGAAACATACTTTCCTGTTAATTGCAATGTACAGAAATCAAACCCACCATAACCCTCTTCTTCACACAAGACAGCTGCAAACAGACAATTCCCGTCAGTTTTCAAATTCTTTGATCTGTTTAGGCTTTTGAATTGAATTCTGTTAATTTCCAGAGCTTTTATTATTCATATCTGCACTCTATACAAAATCTAATCTTTTATGGTCTTTTATGGTCCAAGTTATCATCTAAATTCCTAGCATTTGATCAATTCTAGAAACAGTGAGAAAAATCAAGTTGATGAGTCTTTGGAGCACTGGGGGTTTAAGGGGAAAAAATTAATATTTTTAGAGCAATTCTTCCCAGCCAGCACCCTGGTGTATCTGGATTTTGTTGAAATGGGAGAGTGAGGGAAGCATGTGAAATTATTACTCATTAATATCCTAAGGAAAACAGTGCTTCTGTCACATATTCTGTTAAGAAATATTTTTATATTATGACAATCTTCCCCACTGTTGTAGCCAGTCTGAAGTATTCCCATTCAGCTGTGAATGGTATTTCACTCAAACCCTTTCCGTTTACTGTGCCAGTTAATTTTTCCCAGTGTAGTTGCCTGCAGAGATGACCCTTGATTTCAAACACTGCTCCCAAACACAAACACAGCTGGATGTCAAAAGAAATCAGCCCAAAACAATATCTAACACATATTTGAAACCCCTACATATTTTGACTTGCATTTTGATGCCAGTCTCCGCATCAACCCAACAACACTTTGAGAAAACAGCAGTACTGAATGACGGAATCATATTTCACTCTCAGTAGGAAGTCCTGGACTTTTTCTGCCTTTAAATATAGTCTCTAACCTTTTGCATGTAGGATCTGCTAAACCACTAAAAATATTTTCCAAGGGATTGGACTACTGTTTATTTCAAGAATTAAACAATGCAGTTTCTCTTAATTTATTTCTTTGGGCAACTTCAGCAAAGTCATTGAGATAACTTGTTTCATTCTCTTTTCAGTTTTAATAGGAAAATTTCTATTGATATTTCTGTGTTTAAAATCAGTACCTGAGCTCTAACCTAAGCCCTTTCAAGCTAGAAGCTAAAAGATAAGACTGCATAGAGAGTTAGACTGAAGGGGTATCTCTTTATAGAGAGATCTTACAATCTTAAAGGTCACAGAAGCCTTGGTCCCAGAGAAGCCTATATTTAATTTTGGAATTGTACTCACGAAAGAGGATGAAATACAAGAATAAGCAAGTCTAGATTTCATTGTCTTCTCTGTGTGTTCAACCCTTCTGCCTTATTCCCAAGTGTAAACTAAGAAAATTCCTAGGTCTCTTTTTAGGCTGTTTGTTTTCCTGGTGGAATATGTTAGCCCCTTCCAGTTTACCTCCTACCACTGTAATTCCTTGATGGCTGGCATTGTAGCCTGACAAGTCTTTCCTTAACTTTTTTTTTATAGTTAAGAACATACAAAAAGCTCTCCTGAATCATCAGCACCACCTCCATCAGGTGGTGAGCAGACAGAGAATATGATCTCTGGGTAGGAGCCCTGCTCGCATCAGTAAAGTTCCGTGTCCCCATTGCTGTGCCAAAAGACCCTCCCAGAATGCCATGCTTAACATCATTCTGTTTTCAGGCATAAGTGTATTCATGGCCTGTTTATTCCTGCTTTCTCATGAACTGATGAGTTTTTCCCTTCACTGATACATGGAGCCTGGCCAGCTTTTTGTCTGCTGAGGTGAGCAAAAAGAGGTTCTCTAATCTCCTGTCATGAGAGGTCTCACTACTTTCAATGAATTTATTAGCCCTGATCCCACATGGTCAAACATAATTTCATTTTCTTGGATGCTGAGTGAGCTCTCAGCAAGTGCTTTTACAATGGTATAAACACACTTTCTCCAGAGGCACTTCTCCAGGTGATGCACCCCTGGATGCCCTCTCTGTTTGAGTGGTAACATCACGCCAGCAATTCACTGTCCCTGCTGTGTTGTTTGCCTTATGTGATGACCCTTCAGTTCACAGTAAAAGTTCTGATTAGTTCACTTCTTTCAAGCATCCAGGTTTTCTTTTTGTGAGACATTATACTTTTTCTCTGAACAAAAGATGTCTTCCAACTCTGAGCTATTATTATATCCACACTTTTGTATTTTGCACAATACTGATAATTTTAAGGAGGGCTCAAGTCTAAACTGTGATGAACTCCACTGATAATCTTCCTCCAGATAAACAGTTCCTCTTTCATGGACAACCAATTACCATTTACACAACAAACTGTTATTTGCACTTTCACCTGTTCTCTAACTTGACATTTTCTACCTTCTGCAGGGAATATAACTTTTCCTGCTGTACTGAATCAAAGTGTTCACCAAAGTACAAATCTTCAGAGGTACTCTTTTTTTTTTTGTTGTCTAAAAAAGCAAAATAGTCTAGCAGTCTAACCCGACACAATCTTGTTTTAGCAATGTCTAATCTTCCACATTACCTCCATGCCTTATTTTTGCTCTTTATCCAAGACTTGGTCAACATCTTCTGTATATTGTAGTCAAGAGATATCTGGCCAAACTTCTGCTTTATTTGCAGCTCTGCCATAGTAACATGGAAAAGGGTCAATAAGCAAGAGAAGTCTATGAAACTTTAATCCTCTCCATGTGTCCTTCATATGTATCCTATTCAGATAGGTAGGAGTGGTAGTAAGAGGAAGGCTATGGCAGCACAATATCTTCAAGATTTTTCCCTTCTTTTAGAGCATATCGGTTTTTTATCAGTAAGCCGTGAGCAAATGTTAAAATGCATTCCAAAATGAAGAAAGCTTTAAACAAGAGTTTAAACTTTATACTTTCAAAATAAATCCTTACATGGTAAAAAAAAGAAAAAATAGGACTAATGATTTTCCAAACAGATGCACTTCTCAGGTTTCATAATGAATTATGAACAGCTTTCACCAGATCCATGTTCAGGTAAATGTGAAGAAGTTCTTGCTATGTCTGAATTCTGCATTATAGATTTTGGAGTTATAAACTTCTTATTACTTATTTTATAGTTATTTTTATTTTGCTTTTAATCCATATTTATATGGTATGAAAAGATCAGGAACAAGCATTTTATTGAGGCAGGAGTAGACTATGATTTAGGCAAACAGATAGGAAACTATTAATAGTTGACAAATTTCCTTCATGCCAGAGTGAACGTCTTTATTGATCACAAACATTACAATAAGACTTTGAATGTAAAACACATGAATCAAAGTCTGCTATTGTGCTTTGCAAGCCTTAAATGATGGTAAACTTTTTTAGGAACTGTGTGGTTCTTTAGTGAAAGGTAATACAATATGATTAAGCATCAAAATGAACAGCTTAGCTTTTTATAGCTTTTAAGGTGTATAAAAGGCATGCATCAAACAAAGAAAAGTTTTTTATAAAAACATACATTGAAAATAAGGCTACAGGACCAGGCATGATGTTTTATCTGTGATATACCATGCTGTTGAGAGACTCTAATTCGAATAACCACATCTCACTGTAAAAAAAAAGAGCTCTACTTTATTTTTTTACTACCCTAAGAAGGCCTCACTGAATTTCTCGTCTTCATCTGTATTCCAGACACATACTTTCAGAATTTTTGAGATGTCTAAATGTTGTTTGATTTGCATCCAACTTGCTGACACAGCCCCAGTTTTGTTGCATATCAAATAATCTAACTTTTTGGAGGCAAGTGATTAAGAATTCTTATTGATGATTTATACAGTCCTGAATAAACTCATTTTATTTGTCTTGTCATAACCAGCTTTAATTTTCTGTTCTGCTTGTAAAAAGCTTAGTGGTTTGTTTATTGTACTGCTATAATGTCAACAACCTAATCTACTTTAAAGAGCAAAGTCAATATTGTATTTTATAAAAGCAAATGTGAAGTTTAATTATACATTTCAGTTAACCTTGGATTTGTGTTAGCTTTTATTATTTTCCATAAGTAAATCTTTAGTCAAAGCCCTTATGTCCTTTTTCTGTCCATATTGAAGGAGTGGCTCTTGCAGGGCTGTTTGAAAGGGACATATCCACTTTTCCACTCTGGTACTGAGGGCTTTGTGGATATAGTAGCTGTCCTAGGACTAATAATCATTTTAATTCATAAAAAAGTGTACAGGACATGGAGCCATTACTCTCTCTCTCTGCTTTGGGTCTCTGGTGTGATTTGGGAATCTGTTGTCTATCTACCCTTGGCAGCCCTTGTGGGGTTGATCGGGATGACGCAGGACCTACAGGAACAGCCATATGATAGCTGAAGATTGAGCTGGCTGTGCTGCAAGTAGGCAAAAAATTAAATTCCCCCTGCAAAATGGAGCCACGTTAAATGCGCAAATAATTATTTGAATATTCATCTCAAGATGAAATAATCACAAACCAAATGTGTCCTGCCAAATGTTGGCCTCCAGGCTGCTGAGTTTATCTGTAATGTAATGAGGGATAAGATACAGATGTTCCAGGTTCTGCTCACTTATTATTTGAACCTAGAGTTAAATTTAATCCTTCAATAGACATGACAGGAACGTCAGAAACAGAGAGTTTTTACTGCTGCAGCAATAGAATATTCAGTGGAGTAGAGAAACTTTACCTTTTGTTGAACGCAAACCCAAATAGCTACAGATATGTTTTTTTTGTTCTTTAAAAAATTAATTTTAATTAGTTTCTGTCATTATAAACACATTTTAAAAGGGAATGGTAAAGTAGTCTTTTGTTCTTATAAAATCAGTTTAATCTGTGCTTTAGATCTAAGCACTTGAAAAATTTGAATTTTTGGAAGGCAGTTACTTTCATCTCAAATTAAAAAACTTCAAACATAGTAGACTGTCGTGGGTTTGACCCTGGCTAAATGCCAGGCACCTACGACGTTTGCTTTCTATGCTCTCTCCTGCTGCAGCTATGCAGAGGAGAGGAAAAACTAACACAAAACACTGGACTTATGAGTTGAGATAAGATCACTGATAAGGGCCGCACGAGATTCAGGGCAAGAGCAGGCGGGAAACTTAAAGTTGCAAAAAAAGTGATTTATTAATCTAACAGAGTCAGAGGATAAATTGGAGATAAAAATAGGTTCTTAAGACACCATTTCTTCACTCACCCCTCTTTTCCCTCTTAAGGCACCACTTCTCAGCTCACCCCCTCCCTCCTTTCTAACTAACTAACAACTCCCAGGCAGGGGCAGGGTGTGGGGTTTTTCTTAGGTCAGTCCATCGCAATTCTTCTACTGCAGACAGTTTCTCTATTTGCCCTCTCTCTCTATTCAATCAACCGATCTGGGCTAGGGCAAGGCATGTGGCTTTTCTTAATCAGTCCAAGGCCACAATTCGTCTGCTACAATCACTGCTTCTCTACTCACCCCTCTCCCTATTAAGGCCATTTCTCAGCTCACCCCCTCCCTCCTTCCTTCTAACCAGCAGCTCCGGGGTGGGGGCAGGGTGTGGGGGTTTCCTTTGGTCAGGGTCAGTCCATCAGGGGGAAGAATCCTCTACTTAGCCATGGGGGTCCCTCCCACGAGAGACAGTCCTGTGCGAACTTCTTTGGCGTGGGTCCAATCTCACGAGCAGCCCCGCCCGATTGCTGCTGTCCGAGATTCTCTCCAGGCTGCAGAATTCCAAGCCGAGGCCAGGCTGTTTCCATCCCGGGAGCAAGGCCTTTCTCTCTCCTGCAAGGCCTTTGCAACTCTCAGTCTCTGGGACTCCCACTGGATCACAGCTTCCTGCAGGCATCATCTGCTCCTCTGGCGTGGGCACCTCCCCACAGGCTGTGGGGGGTTCTCTGCATCCCCTGGACCCCATGGGCTGCAGGGGGACCACCTGCTCCCCCCATGGTCTTCACCACGGCTGGCAGAGGGTTTTCAGCTCTAGCGCCTAGAGCACCTCCTCCCCCGCCTTTCCACTGACCTTGGTGCCTCCATGTTGTTCTCCCTCACATATTTTTACCTCCTCCTCCTCCTTCCCTGGCTAAAAAGAAGTGCGTGCTCACATTGTTTTGATTTCTTCTTAAATATGTTTTCACAGAGGCGTAACTAACATCTCTAATTGGCCCAGGTTTTACCAGCAGCATGTCCATCATTTTACAGCCATCAGAGACTGGCTCTGCTGGACATGGTGGAAAATTTCCAGAATCTTTACTCAGGACATGCAGGAGCCATCTTTGTACCCCACCCTGTTCACTGGCAAAAACTGGGCCAGGCAAAACTACCACATAGACTTTCATACAAGTAAGAAAAAATTTACAGAAAATTTCAAAATTTTTACAAGTTTCACATTAGCTTAATTCTCAAGGAATGTTAAGGCCAGAATTCTCCTATACACTGATTACACTGATTCAGCACTGATAAAGCAAGGTCTTAAAATGAAACTTCATTATAAGGTGGAAGAGGTTCAGAAATGGTAGTAAAGTATTTAACGGCACCTCTTCCTTTATTTCCATGTTTTTACTCCCTCACAGTTTCTGGGGTACTGCTATCAAGCATGCTATCAAATATAATCTCTTAAGTTTTGTCAATTCAAATCATCTTTCCGCCATCAAACTATTACTGCCAGCAAGATATTGATTCAAGACAAATTTCTCCTGCCCAATTAAGATGATTCTCCTGGAGGAACATAAACTAATCAATACTGTCTATGAGTAGCCCAACTCCAGCCTCATGCAGACCCCAAGACCCATTTAATCTAGTGAATGAATGCATACAGACAAGGTATTAGCTATTAATTAATTTTGATGACAGTCCTGTATTAATATTTTGTTTTGCAGTAAAAGAAACTCCCTCACCTCCAAAAGAAGGGTCTTCAGCCTAGCAGGATAAAAATCACCTCTTCACAGCCTGTATAAGGTCTCTTAGTAGCAGCAAGAATTGACCTATGTGGGTTGGCGGGTACTTCACTAAACTGACTGGCAAAAGCGAACAAGAAAAATCTAAATGGACACCTAATAGCAAGGAAAAAAACTCCCTGGTCCCACTGGTGATAACTTTATGCCCTATAGCGTGAGAGTTGATTATCCTTATCATAATGGCAACATACATAATGACAAATGTTATTAGTGATCATAAAATTATCCAACCCTTTAGAATTTCTGCCACAGCATTTAAATCAAATACCTTCTTCAACTATAAAACCCAAATTGCTGAATATGGATTGCATGCAGATGTATATCTCTTTTTTCATTCTAAACTTACTTCTAATTTAATTTAACCATGATCTTCCCTGTGCCCCATATATTTCATAATTTTCACAGTAAGTCCCCCAATTTCTTCGTATGCAGCTAAGTGATTCCAACCTTTGGGACACCTCTCTTTATGCTCTCTCTATTGCCATTTGTTTTGCCCCATGGTGATTTTGTAATTTCAGGTATGTTTTTCCTAGTGTTGGGTGACCACATTTGGATGAACAACTACAGAAGAGTGTTATTCCTTAACACCTTTTAGTGTAGCCGACTTTTTGGCTTTACAAGTTTTATTCTGTTTCAGCACACTTGCCAAGTTATTCACATAATTGTCTTCAGAAAATCCCATAAGAATAAAATATACATATGAAAAACTTTGTCTATTTTGTCTGTTATTACAGGTTACAATCTTTTGGTGTTGCTATACTAAATAAAAAATTAATACTTTGCTGTCAGGAAGTTGGGTTTGTTTCAAATCATTGATAGTACTATATTTCCCTCTCTGATGATTTAAAAGAATGAAGTGATCCCATGTTTTTGGGGGTATTTTATTTTTTACATTTGAAGATGACTACTTTGGATTTTCTTTTGTGGTACTTTTGATTGTTCTGTGACTGTTAGAGCTGCTGAGAATAACATAGGCCACGCTATGAAATGAAAGTCAATGAAGACCATTACTTCATGCATAGAGTGTTCACAAGTGGAAAGAAATTTTTCCTTCTCCTCAGGTAATAAAATTTGCCAAAATTTTGATTATGTGATTCAGTGCAGGTCTTCCAAGGTCAGTGTTGCTCTCTTCTTAAGTTCAATAGGGAATAGGTCCCAGTGAGTCCTCCGATGAATGTGGAGAAAAAGGTGGATAGAATTGAAAAGCATTGCATTTCATAGGTAAGATATTACTGGCCAATCTGCTTGTTGATCTGTCCTCTCTCGGGGCAATCATGGTCATATACGTTCTGGAATAACTTTATGTCTTTCACAAATATAGGCAGACCAGACTCCTGTTTAGAAGTCACAAATATTGGATGAAATCACACAGTGCAGTGAGTCTGCAGGTGGGAAGCATTTTATCTGTGACATTACACTGAGATAAAGGTATGTCCCATTTAATTTCTGCGTTTGAGTGCTCCTCCCTATCTTCTGGAGGAGTTTTGAATTTTTTCCAGTTATTCAGGTCAAGTGTTAGTTGTTGAAACCAGCTCCTTTGGCCTGATGTCCCAAGAGGCTGGGCACTTATTCAGGCATCAGTATTATGACTTTTTGAATTTTAAGATATGTGTTTAAATGTAGTTCAGTTAAACCAAAACAATTCTATACAGATTTTCATGACTGTGATTCTAGTTTCCTGAATCCACTGGGAAAATACAAGGCATTGTTTGTAGTTTGAGATGCTATGGCTGATCTGTATGAACTAAAAAAACAAAGCATTTTGAAAACATGTGTGCTGAACAGTGAGTCTGCAGAGAAACAGCACTGCAGGGTGCCCTGCTTACTTTGTCTTATTGACGTTATGTCAGATATGGTCAAAAGACAAGCAAAATGATCATTTTTCTAACCACTGCCACTGTGGAAGCTAAAAGCCAAAATATGATCTTCCTGGCTCATGAATCAATAACAGCAATAAAGCATTTACAGGTCACACTCTTCCCCCAACTGCACCTGTATCATTTAATTGTGAAAAAAATTCAGCCTTAATTTAGATCTGAGGAAGACAGCTGGTCTGCTGCTACTGTTCCACTGAAATAACTGGAATCCAAGGGCATTATACTAATTTACCTTGGGGAGTACAAATCCCTTGCCTTTCATGGGAAGGCTCAAAGGCTGAGCTGCACACATTCTCCCAGCAGACTTGCACAGGATTCGAAAGGATAACCCATTCTTTTTAAGCCTTGTTGCAAACAGTTGTTTGACGTTGCACTGTTCTTTCATGTTCAGTGCTGTTCCCAGCATGTGCTTACATCTTGAGAAGGGTTTCCTATGTAAATCCCTCACTGATCTCACAGGCCTGGTCAGAGCCAGCTGGTGCTTTGAAGTTATTGAAGAAAAGGTGCTGGAGAAGTGCATGGTATTAATAGGCGCTACCATGAGGCTACATCAAACCCTATGGTGAAGACCTGTCTGTAGGTATTTTACTGTCATTTCAGACATTTGGAGAAGCAGCAGCTAAAAGGTTTTATTCACACGAGTCTGGAATGAAAATTAATGGATAACAATTCTGCCGTTCCAAAAGACCCCATTTTATTGTAATGTTCACACTAGATGAAGCTCAGTGTTAGAGAAACTTCAGGAAATCCTCAAATCAATACATACAGCAGAGCTTCCTACCATTCCTAACCCTCAAGGGAAAAGCGATTTGATGAATATGTTCCACTTTCATTGGGTCTATAAGGCCTCTATTCTCTGAAAAGGGGATGAAGAGAATTTCAGGGTTATAATTAGATTTTGATTCTGTAGAAGTGAACTTTAGCATATGGATTGCAATTAACTCCTCCTGACAGTTAGAACAAAGTGCAGAGATGAACGATGTCATACCTGTTAAACAAAAGGTCACATTCAATCCACAATTTAAGTGCTGGAAAAAAGGCTTCTAAGAAGTTTGGAAGCTGTGTATGCTCCAAATTTCAATCTTGGAATGCCCATTCGTCTGCCTACTGACATTAGCAACTGAACTCTGGAGGGCCCCACTTCTAATGTCCCTGTGTACCCTGAGTCATCCCAAAGGACCTCAGATGGGTACATGACTCCCTAACCTTTGGATAAGGAACTCATGGGATAGACATTGGGCTTTTGTCTCGAGTTTGTCACTGTCCATTACCTGTTACTGAATGAATCACAGGAAGAGTCTCCAGAGCAACAACCTGGCCCGTAGATCAAGATTTCTGGTGCTCCCCTGGGTGATGATTTCAACAGCCTCAGGCCTAAATTTTCTATTTTCAAAAGAAGTTCTCTGACTGTTGTCAGCTACATTAGAGAGGGATGCTCTGGTCATCTCTGACTCCTGAGTTTTGAAATAGAACAGAGCTGTGCTCTGCCCTCTGAAAAACAGAAGAAAAGTTTCTCCCTTAGGAGTGACTCCTACATCAGTTGCAAGAAGAGCAGTCCCATCTACCTGAGAGAAAGGTGCTACAATAAATCCCTGCCATCTGCAATTCTTTTTGGGCTTGTCTGGACAGCCCTCAACCAGGGTGTGACCCTGTTTGGAGAACACTGTAACACATCAGGACACTGGGGACTTAAATCTTAACAATTCAACAAGCTTGACAAATCTCTTTTCCCAGCCTGTCTTCTGTTTTGCTGCCTGGAAAATGGATTAAATGATGTTGTTCCACTATTGCACTCTTTAAATGCAATGGGGACAATTATTGGAGAGCTTTGTCAAGGAATGGGTGATATGATATGCATGTGCAATTTATACACTATATATATAAGATAAGCTATATAAAATATTTTACCAAACACTTAGCAGAGAAGTTCTGTTCTAGGTCGATTCTAGTATTTTTCTGTGTATTGCTTTCTATTAGTAGTATATGTGGGACTGGAAAAAAGTCATTTAAATGTATTGTCTTCCTGGTTTTCATGTAACGTACACTCATTTTACAGAAGAAAAGTAAAATACATCTGTACTTGATTGTTAGATTGTCAGGTAGGCAATTTGTCTCAAGTTATGTTTTTCTTGCCCTCCTCTGCAGCCTTGGTTGCAACTCAAATTGTCAATCTATTAAAAAACCCTCCGCTTTACTCAGTATTTGTTCCTAACCACATTGAAAGTAGGAAGCATTAAAAATTTCATGAGAAAGCATGCTATGATGCTCCAAGCTGGCTTGTCTGGACAAAAGAATCCAAAGAGAGCAGTTATACTTTAAATAAAAATTCAACATTTTCTTTGCTAATTAAAACCAAACCATGGGATGATTCCTTGCCTGATCCAAACTGTGATTATTGTGCATAGCAACTTATACCAGGTTGATACTTCACTCTTCTATTGATTTGTTCATGCAAGAGAGACATTTCAAATAAAAGTGTTCCCCCACAGTAACAATGAATTTAAAATAGGCGTTATATTTTTTAAAATTATTTTTTACTGTCCTCAACTTGTCTCAAAGGAATTTCTTTTAAAAATCTAAAAAATTTTTATGCCTGTTAAGATTATAAAATGGTGTGTAATTATACATAATATGTGTACAGATCCTATTAGTACAGCAATGAATTAGAAAATATTTATGTTCTCTCACATTACACTTTTTTCAGTAGATTTACTGTTTTAGCATTTTTTTCCTTTGCTTTTACTCTTTCGTATACATGAATAGAATAATACTCAACAGATAAGAATGCTAACACTATTACTTATGCATTTATTATTAGTAGTAGTAGCAGTAATAATTATTGTTATTTCTGTTTACAGGGAGGCTTCACATTAAACAAGCAACATTTGCTTCAGGAAAAGCATATTGCATGGGAATTCTATTTATTTTTTAATTGGTAGAGTGGTTTCTCTGTCACTTCTGGTTTTCAGGCTAGATTGTTCAGGGTTTCTGTTGAATCCCCTCTCTCTCCTCATGTTTCCTTTTTAGCTATAAATCTGACTGTTCTGCTATGCTTTCTTTCCTTGTGCTCTCTTTCTCTATTTATATCCTTATTTCTCATCTGCTTAGCTAGAAGAACTAAAGAAATCACAATATGGTAGAATCTGACTGCAGCCCCTTTTAAATACACCATTCTCTACAGAACTGAGAGGAGAAATTTAACCAAACTTCTACACCTGTCTGTAATCTGGAGTATCACACAGGTGTAATGGCAATCCTTGAGCCTCTGACTCAAGTTTTAGATTTTAGACTCAAAATTTTAGATTTTTACAGAGAAGCAGCTCATAATTTAATCATGTGTTGGAGCAAAGTTTCATAACCTTTTTTGCTGTGTTAGTACAACAGGGGTAAGCTTCAGGACGTCCACTGAAGGTGTCAACCAACACCAAGACATACCTGTATCGTTCTTTACATGGTAACTCACCAAAATCTGTTTGCCAATGATCTCCAGGAAGATCCCCTGCATTCATTTTCCCTAGCACTGTTCTTTTGCTCATACCAGGATTGTTCAGATGGCAGATTCACATTTGCTTACTATAGATTGCACAATTTCAGTCATTCCCCTTCCTATGTTTGCCAGATGTTTCAAAAGATTTTCTGTTCCCCAAGTTGGTGCCTTCATGTTCCTGCTGAACTATATCCTAAATCAGCTAACTTGTCAGCCTTTTTGTTTCAAAGGGGAAGCTGTTTGTTGTACAGGTGATAATGAAAGACAGGTGATAACGGACAGTAGCTTATATTTAGAGACTTTTGTGTGTTTTGAAGTCCTGTGGTCCAGCACTTCTGTCTATTTAAATTAACTTTTTATATCATGTTACTCGATCATTGCACAACTTATGGACATTTACCTGCAAAACTATCCTGTGAAGGAGGTTGCAGATGGCAAGCCATAAAACCGTAAGGATCTCCCTCTCTGCAGTTTATCACGCTTTGTCTTTAGCTCCAAAAATTGGAAAGTGCATGGTGATATCAGAAAAGCTGTCCACTTGGGCTGCATGGCCTCCCTGACAGTTCAGATTAGTTGATTGAAGTGGACGGTCTTGGCTGTTCCTTCCCTACTCAGCCTACTGCCTTTGCATGGAATTGGTCCAGACACATTGTTCAGAGCTGGCTCATCTACCCACAGCATGACAATGTGCTTGACTCTCAACTATTTCTGCAGTGATTTGCTCCATCTCACGAAAAATCTTCTGCCTGGAGTGTGAGCTGAGCTCAAAGTCTGTGGCTCCCACCACAGTACTACAAGCATGAATCTATCCATTCTAGATTTTTAGGTGCTAAGTATGAAAAAATATCAAATATATCAGGAAGTTTTATATAATTGAAAATTTTTTATTCTGATCTCTACCAAACCCTTTCCTGCCATTAAAGCAAGTGAGTGTGCCTGAAGTTCTGGCTGATGGCCTCTGGAAAAAGACAAGTATGCAATCAATAAAATGTTTCTTCTCTCTAAGTGAAGCTAGGATAAAGTGTCACCGCAATGCACAAATCTTCACAACCTTTTCAGCTCAGACATGCCCCATTAATAGTAAAACAAAACCAAATAGAATTGAAGCATCTACTTTCCTGAAAGACTACTAAGATGCTTATTTAGGCATTTAGGCACTTCACCTGAGAAGATATAGGAATCACTTGTCTATCAGTAAATTTGAGGTAAAAGTATTGGTAATGATAAATTTATTTCAGAATGAATGCTGGATGTCCCTGAAGAGGATCTTGTTTGGTTTTTCATCTTATTTTTTATTGAGCTTTTTCTGAATTTTCAACTTCTAGGCTTTAGATCAAAACAATTGAAGTTCCTTCCCTATGGAGGAGTGACAGGCACATTTTTATATTTACTGTTATTGAGAAGAAACTATTCCCTTTCTCATTATGCAAATAGAGCCAGAAATAATTAGGAAGTGTGGTAATAATATATGCAAATCCCAGCACTGACAATTTGTGAGATGTTCCTTTTTTATGTGATTGCAAAGAGCCTTTGACTTTCAAAGCACATAAACGCAGTGTGCTTTGTAGAACTAGGAGGAAACAACTACAGATGATACACTCAGTTACCTTCCTAAAAAAAATAAATAAAAGCAAAGAAAGGTGCCCTAAAATTCTCTTAAATTTAGTGACAGATGAGAACAGATCTTTTTGGTCAACTTGATTTATTTCCTGATAACAGGCTGTTGCTGTGTCACATATTCCTTTTCCACAAACTGGTGGAGAGTGAGCTTTTGCTTTCATGTCTTCTTCGGAAAAGTTTCTCATAAATTATTCATACTACACATCTTCACAATTTTGGCAAAAGCTAGTTCCAGTCATGTGGACAACTTTCATTTAGCATTAAAAAATCCTGTTTCGTTCATGATTTATTTATGGGGGGAAAGCAATCAAAATGCTCTAAGCTTTTATTTTTGTGTACTGACCAAGGTAAGCTGTCTTTATCTTGAAGTTGGGCTCTTTCTGTATGTTTTGACTTCTCTTCCAGTCTGTATTGAATATGGAGGGATGAAAATTTTGTCCAGAATCCCAACAGGAATTTTCTTAGAGCCTTGTTGATTTGCAGTAGCAGTTTCTGGAAACAGTGATCTAATATAACTTCCACTCATTGTCACCTGTTTACAGTGACATTAGTGGGGTGGAACCTCACTTTAACTGCATGAGGTTTATTTCTATAACTCATAAGAGCCTTAAAACAGAGTGGCAAACCCTGAGTGTCAGGCTCTGGATGAAGAATATCTCTGTCTTACACAGCTCATGAGAGATGTCCAGAGGATGGAATTCCAGCGTGGAGGATTGACTGGGACCATGGCCATGTGGGTCCTTGTATTACCTTGGTGCATGGAATACACTGTTGTGCCCAAAGATCAGACATACCGTAAGAGGCGTTGAAGAATCAGAAAATGTGTTATGGAAATGATAGCTGGATAGATGCTGCTTCCATGTGAATCTCTCACATGTGGGCCTGAAAAGTAGGAGCAAAAAAAGTGGTCTAGAGTCACTGTCTCCAGTTCTCCCTCCATCCTTGTGTGAAGTGGAGTGAGACTAAATAAAAATCAAGTTCAGTCGGTTCACACACTTGAGAACTATCAGTATTTGACTCCTTATCAGCATTGCTTTTTCTGAGCATACATCATTCATACAATTTTTTTTTGTCAAATCCCAAGTCCCTGAAGGATTAGTTCTCACTTTTTAAAAAACTTATATGAATTCAAATTTGCATTTCCCATTTCACTCTTCCTCTCTAAGTACAATGTAATTCAGACCCATTTAACTGATATAAATTACGTTTTAGAACTAGCTAGTTAATTATGCTAGAGATAGATATCTCAAAAAGAAAAAAAAGATGGAGGAAGGGTAACAGATTGGATTCAAGAGAATGTAGCCCTATATTAAGAAGAAGCTGTAATTTTTAAGCAATCTTTAATAATAAAGTCAGACCTTCTGTCGTAGCTTAGTTTAATGTCAAATAAAGCAGAGGGAAATAACATTTTTCAGGTTTGGTAAAATCAAAAATTGCAGCGTGGAAATACTGTGTATGTACAGCTGAGTCAAAAGATATTTTTGAGAATGTTCAGCAACAATGTTAAACAACAAAAAGTGAAAAATAAGTTGTGCTGGTAGGTGAACCTGACATGCTTTGCTTTGTGTGGAATTTCTAACCTCTTTGTCAATTGATCTCAGTCACTGTTTGCAGGAGACCTATTTTTCTGAATTAAGGTCTAGAAAATTCACAAGGTCATCAAGAAGTGCCTCCCCTTTATCTTTTTTTTTTTTTGAGATGAGAAGCAGATGACAACATCCAAGTGAGGTTCATCTCAGCCTTGGCAGATAACTTCCTGCATCTGCTGATGGACACGAGTGTTCAAGCAGCACATGTAATGTGGCTGTAATGCTTGCAGCGAGAGAGAAGCCTTCCGAGTTAACAACAGCCTTAGTGAATCTGCAGTCCTGTGGCATTTACTCAGCTGTGTATTTAAAGCAGTTTGTGTCTAAAAGGATGAGTGCTAGTTACCATCACTGAGGCTGTTACAATTGTAAATGAGATTTCTACACTCCCACAAGGAATTTAACTGCTTACTCTGGTTGATTTCAATGGGAGCTCAGGATTTAACTTCTTTTGACAGTTCTGAAAATTCTGTCCTGCTTAATTAATGTCTGTTCAGTGCTTGTTAAAATGTGTATAAATGTGAAGTATTCTTGCTGAAAGGACCTTATAGCAAGGATTTATGAAGAAGTGATCAGATGTTTGGAGATGAATAATTTTTTGCAAACAGTTTACAGACTGAAACAGAAATAGAAATCACAAAATATGCAGCCTGAGACAAATAGTTCAAGTAGCTACCTCTGGACTCAAAAGCAGCATGTATTGAGCTGATATAGATGGGAAAAGTTGTGGTTTGGACTTAATGAAATCAATTTTAAGATTGCATTTAAAAAAAAAAATCAAAGAAAAAGATTTGAATTCCTAATTTCCTCGGCAGTGGCTAAACAATATTTTAGGACTTGAGAGTTTTTCCTCATATCACCCTAGTTTCCCAAGTGTATCAGTAGAAAGTGCTGAGTGCTCAGCACTGTTGAAAAATCAGGTCACCTTTGTAAACGATTATGGGATGGAATTAAAAAAGAGCTCAACATGAAGTTGTGAAAGCATATAAAGGGTGGAGGCATACACAGGATGGAAGCAAGGACAGGTAACCTGGAAGGATATAGAAACATTATCCTGTCATTCAGGGACAAACTCAGGCAAGCTAAAGCCCATCTGGAGCTGCGTGTAGCCGGGGATGTCAAAGACAAGAAGATCTTCTGTGAGTACATACCTGGCAAAAGGAAGAATCAGAAAAATGCAGGCCCGTTTGCAGGGTCAGCAAGAGCAGGGACCTGTTAGACAGGAGGTGGTTGAACACCTTCTTTGTCTTGGGTTTTACAGGCAAGGGCGCACTCCAGGAGTCTCAGGTCCCAAAGACCAGAGGCAATGGATGGAGAGGGGACATTGCACAGTGGAAAAGAATCAGGTTATGGAATGCTTAAGCAACTTGAACATACATAATTTCATAGACCCTGCTAGGATGTACCCAGGGGTGTTGAGAGAGCTAACAGATGTCATTGCAAAGTCATTCTTGACAACCCTTGATCAATTGTGATGCCTGGGAGAAGTGCTTGAAGTCTAGAGGAGAGTGAGTTTCAGTCTTGTCTTTAAGAAGGGCAAGAAGAAGGACCCAGGGAACTATAGGATAGTCAGCATCACCTCGATCCCTGGGAAGATGTAGGCTGGAAAACCTTTTCCATGCACAAGAGAAATAAGAAAGTCATCAGGAATAATCAGCATCCATTCATCAAGGGGAAGTCATGCTTGACCAGCTTGATAAACTTGTGTCATAAAATGACTGGCCTAGTTGATGAAGGGAGGGCAGTGGGTATTGTCTACCTAGACTTCAGTAAGGCCTCCTAGACAAGGTGTTCATGAATGGGCTGGTCAAGCAGACACTGAGGTGGACTGAAAACTGCCTGAAAACCACCCAGAGAGTGGTGAAGAGTAGCACAAAGTCTAGTTGGAGGCCAGGAGTGAGCAGTGTACACCAGGTGTCCATGCCGAATCCAGTCCTTTTAACATTTTCATTAATGATCTGCGTGATGGCGCAGACTCTCTTTGGCAAGTTTGCTGATGACAAAAATCTAGGCGGAGTGGCCATCTAGAGGGACCATGAGAGGCTGGAGGAATGGGCTGTCAGGAGCCTCACAAAGTACAATAAGAAGGAATGAAATGTCTGGCACCTGGGGAGGAGCAACCCCCGCCACCAATGTGCGCCAGATGTGACCCATCTGAAAAGCAATTTGTCCTGGCGGACACCAAGTCAAACAGGAGCCAGCAGTGTGTCCTTGCCACAAAGAAGGTGAATAGAATCCTGGGCTGCTTTAGGCAAAGTATTGCCAGCTGATTGAAGGAAGTATCCTCCCTCTCTGTTGAGTGCTGCTGAGGCCACCACCTCTGTGCTGTTTCCCAGTACAAAAGAGACTTGGACATACTAGACAGATTCCAGAGAAGGGCCATCAAGATGACTGAGGGACTGGAACAACTTTACTGTGAGAAAAGGCTGAGAGACTTGAGATTCTTCAGCCTAAAGAAGTGCAGATAATTCCAGTATTTATTATTTTATTGTAAATTTACCTATTTATTTATTTATTTTATTTCAAAGTTTTAATTTTTTAGGAGCATAATGGATTTAACCATTATTTTGCTTTGTTGTTTGTTTGGGGTTTATTTACCTGTTTGCTTATCAGGGTCTTTGTTAACCATATTTTGAAAATCTGAATCTAGGTAAGAAATCCACAGTCACTCTTAATTTTGAAATATTCAACTCTTTCTGAAAATCTTAAGATAGAAAAATATCAGCTAAGAGATCCCTTTTGAAATTATAGAATAATATATTTAATTAGGATTATTCCTACTGTTAGATGTCAGTATTGTTCCATGAAAGTCCATTTGGAAATAGATTTCTACAGCTGTAAGCAAGATAGCTCTTCAACTGTGAAGTTTGGAAGAGCTAGCTGTTGGTGCTCGGCACCTCATCTATTAACAAGAGACTTTAAATTACATACTCAGTGGAGCAGTAATCATTCGAGCAGACTCAAGATGCACAATAGAGATTTAATTTCACTGGAACTGTTCCTAATGTAATTCTGTGTGGTGCAGATTATTTGAATTACAATTTTGGGTGGGCCAAAAAAAGGTATATAGAAAAAAATTGGTGCTGTCTAAAGAAGAATCAGTAGGGTCTATTTCAAAAATTAAAATCAAGTATGATACGTGGGTTGGGAAGCCTGATTTTTTTTTCAATACATAATGTATTTAACCTTTATGTTTCGTTCATGTATTTGATTTTCTACTGTCTGTATAATGAAATGTCTTTTTTTTTTCCTAAGCTTTGAACACTGCTGCATAATACCCTGGGGAGTTCTGCAAGGTTATTAGATCCATTGCTTTGCTGCAAGTTACTAGAGGCTACACTAACTCTCTCCTCCATTTGGAAAGCTGGTATAATATTTCTGGTCTTCAGCAATGAATAATATGATTAGTACCTTAGGGAATACAAACAAAAACATTAGCAAAGTACATTTTCCAATATTTAAGAGGGAAGCCAATCCTCAAAACAAAAGTTGCGTGTTCTTGAACACTGTCTAATAACATTAACCTGAAATCACTTGATTTAATTGCCCTGTTAAGCAGTTTATTGCATTACTTATGGGATAATAGAATGAGTTCAAAGTGGGTTCATTGCATTATCTTATAAACAATGTACCACATCATTAAACAAGATGATAGAAATCAATGTATTTTATAAGAAACAATTATGAAGGCTCATGTAAAGTCTCTAATGTGAACAGTAGAAAGACCTCACTGTGACAAGGGAAAAAAGGGCCTTTGTGAGGATAAAAAGACAAAGCAATGTCAAACTATAAATCCCCAGAATCAGATTAGAAGCACAATTCTCCAAAATTGTAAGTTTCCCTGTAGTCTGATACACTGCCCTAAGCCTTCACTCAGAACTATACAGAAATCTCTTGCTTGGCTTACAGATAATGATTTCTAACAGGTATCTTGTCAGTTCTGTTCTTAGGGAATTTAGCACAGATGTGTGACAATCTTCCAAGCATCCAGCTTGCAAACTTGTGATGATCTATTTTGACTTGTGTGTCCAGAGGGAATGCAAATAGAAATGTTTAGGAGAGCCCAAGGAGAGAGGACAGCTGATCCAATCTATTCTGGAAGAAGTAATTTCATGTTGTCTGAGGGAACTGACACTGCAGAGAGAAATACTGGCTCAATATCACCTTAGTGACCCTCTGCTGGGTGTATCTGCCCTTGCTTGTCATGACTTCTTCACGCTTGTTTTGCAACAGCCCTTGGAATTTATAGATATGTGTATGAACGAGGAGTCCAATTTTGTTCTACATCCCTTCAGAAATGAGAACAGAGCAAAATACTGGAAGGCCCTTTCAGGGAGCAGAGCCGAACTGAGAGTGGCTCAGTGATCCCACATGGTCTGCAAAGAATTTTGCTGCTGAGCTCCAGAGTCCAAAGGTGATGGGGGGAGAGAGTCCAGGAGATGCGAGAACCCCTGGACAAATGCTGTTTGTACATCAGGAACATTTCATGTTCCACCTTTTAATAGCTGCTGCAATGCTGCCCGTCTCACTCACACTGAGTGCGCTGGGAGGGTTTCAAACGATCAAACCAATTTTCACAGTGGGTAACTAGTGGAGAAGGCATTAGCCTCATATATCTGCCTCCTTTCTGGTTTGCAGCGCAACTGAGCAGTGGAGAGAGTGCAGAGTCTAATTTTGGCAAAAAGCATTTTTCTCTGGTAAAAGGGAGGTCCTGACTGTAAAAAATGGTAGCAGTGTATGACAGCAATTCGGCATACAGTAAAAACATATATTAGGTTCCTCCCAGTAAACTGTGCCTTTATTCTCTTAAATTTTTTTGACAAATTTCAATAAATGAAAATAAATTTCCCTCTAATACAAGGGGGCATTTTTTGCCAAAAATTCTTAGATGGGAGGAAGAAGTACCAATCAAAAATATTTGGCAAGAAATACTGCCAGTGGCCTTTGTCTGAAGGTTCGGCATGGTATGAGAAACAAAATTTCTCCACATTATAGATGATTATATCTTTTTCCAGAAAAGATAATCTCATGTGATGAGAGCTGCACTGTCTTGCACACCAAAGCCATGGCTTATTTGCCATAAATGTTCACGAGAGTGTTCAGTGTGGGGAAACTGATTGTTTTCACACACACTATTCACAGGACCATCAGATAACAGCTTTTATATACTACTTCAATAATGTAACTTTAAACAAAATGTCCTGATCTCCTGTGACTAATCTACCTTGCTTTGTATCTCCCTCTGAGATTCATCCTCTGACCAAATTTATAGTTTTCGTTAACCTCAGCTTCAAGCTCATCTATCCTGATCCTGCAGTGGAGGTGAATGGGAATCTCTTCCATTCCCTTGAAATGGATGCTGGAAGCACTCCCTGACCTGTCTATGTGATCCTGTTAGAGTTTAAATAGAACCATGCCACTATTTGGAAATCGGTAATACAACAGACATAAATGATGCTACTATTATGCACATTTCTTCACTGAAAGGATTTTCAAGTACTGGAACAGGCACAGGGAAACAATTGAGTCACCATTCCTGGATGTATTTAAGACCTGTGTAGATGTGGCACTTAAGAAAATGTTTAGTGATGGACTTGCCAGTGTTAAGTTAACTGGGGAGGTGGTGATCTTAAAGGTGCTTTCAAACCTAAATCATCCTGTGATTCTTTTTTCCTCTAAATGTAAAGAATACCAGGGTCAGTAGATGAATATTTTGAGTGTATTCCATAGCCTGAAGAATTAAACATCAGGAAAAAAGGGTACTTTGCACAAAACATATACATGTAGGTGTTCCATAGGCACATGGTAAATGCAGCACTTCTGGGATTGTTCATGTTCTCCGTGCCTGTGATACATGCAGGACTTGGGCACGGCAGGCAGTCTGATGCAAGATAGAGCACGGGGTTTTTTTCAGATTTATTCATATCGGAAATCCTGATGTTATGATAGCAAAACATCAAATTTTCAGTTCATGTATAAGCTCTGAACAGATCCTATCGTGATCATTAAAATTCTTGTCATTAGCTGATGCTAATGTGGTCACTGAACAGGCAGATCTTTACTGCCCCCATTTCTATGGGCATTCACTTCAAAAGGAATCCTTTTGGGAACCAGGGGACTTTATGTCCTTGTCTTTACCATTCCCCCCTAACAAATAACTACGTTCAGCAGCAAGTCACTGGCACAAGGAGCCCCTGACATACTTGCTTTTAAAAGAGTTTGCAGCTCTCTCTTGGAGAGTTCTTCTGTGTAGGTGATATTAAACTGAGAGGGAAGTGGCCTCAGCCACAGTGGGGCAAGGATTTTACTGTCTTTGCCAATGGTTAAAACCTCCGTATTGACACCTCTGCAACTCAAAGAGATATGGACTGTTAATGTACTGTATTTTACAACTTATTTAGAATGAGAAAGTAGTTGCTTGAAAAAAGTAACATTAGTCTTAGTTTGCGTCTTTGAAATCAGTGATTTTACTTCAACTTTGCCAATGGGGAATACTCAGGAAAGGCCTGACATGCTCCCAAAACTCTCATAGCAGCAAGTAAAAACATAACATAAATGAGCCTGAGAAATCTGCATTCGCTTTGAAATTGCTCTTCTCTTCTGCTGTCTGGAAGAAAATAATCAGAGAAATTCAATAGTTGCCCTTTTTATTGATTTATTTTTATTTTTGGAACACAATTTCATTCCTTGAATTAAGCTTCAATTGTCTGGTTTTATCCCTCATACTTGGCAGGATGTAATAAATAAGGCTTCCAAGCATTTAAAGGCCAACACAATAGTATGGTTGTTAGGGCATCTAAAAGTTACACAATTGTAAATAGACAAGATTGGCATCAGATTCCACATTTCATTTTCATGCAAAACTGCTGAAGGACTTCAGATCAACTTTTCATGGGATCACGCTGGGTTGGGGACTATAGATGGAGCTGCAGTCGATCAGTTCAAGCTTTTATCAGCACAAAATCCCCGCTTCTTCATCACATAATGATTCAAAGGGAATATTGGCTTACGGTTCACCTGAAAACATTGAGGACTGAATGACACAGTTTATCTTTAGAACAGATAGAGCTGTATTGGCCCCAGGGAGGCTGAGGCAAAAGGAAAAACTAATTGGAGTAAGATAGTGCCAGTAGTTTTCTCTTATTCTTTGTGGGCAGGAGTGGAATTATACAGCATGTGTTAAAACCCAATGAATATTTTTTCTGAAGAGCATTTTTCATTCAAATTCCACCTTTGCAAATTTTACCGGAGATAAATTTACTACATTTCTGTAATTTGTGCCAGCCAGCAAAATTAAAGGCCCTTACAAGCCTTAATGAATTTAGCTTTTTGCATTTCAACATGAAGAGGAAGATGACAGAAGAAAATTAGCATAGTTACATAAATGAAGCACCTTGGTGAATGGTGCACTCAGCATTTTAAAAGGTAGCAGAGGTGAAAAATGACATTTTTCAGCATTTATAGTACTGATAACCTGGATTTTGTGGGGAAAAAAAAAAGTGGAGATTATTTCAAGGGCACCAAATCAAGAAATCTCTCTTGTTCTGTGTATGCTAGATGGTATATTAGAAAAAGTGTGCTTAAAGTCCAAACAGCAGATTGGAAAATTGCTTGATATCTGAAAAAAAAATTATGTTGTCACTGGCAGACTAAAACTCAGCCTTCCACAGAGCAGCCAGTTGCTTTATCCAGTTCAATGGCTTATGAAAAACTGACACATAAGCTTCAAAATAGACTTAATATTTTTGAGGTTGCCTGATCTCGCATGGTTTGTGCAGAAAGACATCAGAGTAGAGTCTTATAGTGCCCAACACTACTCTCATTCACAAATGAAAAGGGATTTACATGGAAGAAGCAGGCAGGTGAAGAGCAAGGATGAATCTTCCTTTTAACTTGCAAGTAGGGGATGAGGTAATTTGCAGTTTCTAAGCATAATCTGTGAGCTATTCAGCAACAGCCTTGCTAATACAAACCTGTATCCTGTGCGAGTATGGGCCCAACTCACTCCACCATCATGAGCAACAAGTTCTTGTGGGTACAGCACATTTCCCCTCTTCCCTAATCCAGATGGGCTGCTCAAATGTTGCATTATTCCTGTGTTTCTTTTCAGCTCCCCCTGGTTACACAGAGAGCTGGAGGAGCTGGGTAACAGACTTTGAGAATGCCAGCTGTGAAACGAAGGAGAGAGAACAGGAATTACTTCATTCTGTCTGTCTCCCCTACTTTTTTTTTTTTTTTTGGTAACTGATTGCTTTCACACTCTGACTGTAACATATGAAAAGTGAGATATTTGATCACCTTGACCTCTTACAAGCTTTTACACAAAGAATATTTACATATGCACAAAGATACATGAATATACACAAAGATATGTATGGGAATGTAGCTAAATAAATGTGTGCAGATGCAGGTAGTCATTCACATAGAAAACCACCTAAGAGGGAGATGGAAAATAACTGTCTTGTTCCACTGAATCAGACACTCCAGTCACAGGAAGTCACTGACATAAATATAAACACAAATGGGGGCCCTGCTCAGTGTTCAGGTCCTTATTTAGTCCCTGTCACCCAATGACAAGCTAATTCATGTGCGTAAAACAAAGAGTTAACATAGACAAGCATCAAATCTGTCTTATGTCCAAGGTGCTGCTATCGGTCTTGTCTTGTGGTAGCACAGATCCAGAACCTCTGGATAAAAGCAAAGTTTTGTGTGTGACAAGGACTGTTCTCCTGCACATCCACACCGAGCTCATCCCATGAGCATTTGAAAGGCTGCTTGGTTTTATCAGCACTAACTTGTGAAGCTGTATAAATGTGCACTAGCAGGTTTCTTGTTAGACCACAACAGCCTCATTTTTAAATGATCCCTACTTCCTCAGGAAGTACATTTGAACCCAACATACTTAAAAATTTACTTCAAATGAGAAAAAAAAGGTGTTTCTGTGGCAAAACAATAGTGCAAGCAGAGACCTTGTCTTCATGTTTTTGCACATGCTGGAAAGGTTAGGGCTGGATTCCATTAGAGAGGATGCAGCCTAATATTTCTCATCACTTTGGCTCCCTTGGCTCCTCAGACATCTGCTCCCTGGAGCTTCAGGTAGAGAGTTAGCAGATTCAGACAGACAGGATACACTGGGAAATTACCTCTTAAATCCCAGAAAACGGAAATCCTGTGAATATTTTCTTTCAGGAACAATTTGTTCCCGATTTTCAGAAGCTCATTTTATTCCTTGAAAACCCCCATGTGACCCAAGTAATAAATAATTTTTCAGGGAAGAAAATTTCATTTTCCAGTCATCTTTAGTCCTTTGACATTCCCTAAAGTTTCTATGTGACATCAAGAAAAGCATCCCAAGAGACTGGAAAGTTTGAAAAGTCTCGGCTACTTGTTCTAGAGGAAAAATCTGGTGGGGAGAAATTCAGAGTGCTTCCCATTGCTGCTCACATCTGTTCTGTGAATCTCAGGGGATCGTGCAGCATATGGAATTTCTTCAGCAACATTTTTCAATTCCTGCTCATTGCTATTCTGCTTACTATAGCATAAAAATGACACACTGTTTTTTAAAATTGGTGAGAACAGCTCTGCAGGTATCAGTATGATTACAGATCTTGGTCTGTAACACAGAAAACAGACATCTTTTCTTAGAGAAAATGGATGTACAAACATAGGGTTTGGTCAAGCAATCATGCACAAGTTTTTTGTGTGACACAGAAAGGGACAGATTAGCGCTGGGAAGAGGGACAGAAATTTGTAAGGCAAGCCATCACACCAATGGCTTTGGATAGGAACTTGCCCACATCTGGCTGTCTCCATGTGGGCAAAATGATATATCCAAGTTGCTTTTGGGTATTCCTCCAAAATCCTTTATCATTATGTCCAGCTCATAAACTTTGCCGTATTTATAATTTTGGTTTTTGTTTGGTTTTTTCTTGGTTTACCTATTTACACACTTTAAAAAAATGCAGAGTTCTTTCCAAATGGCTGCAAGGCACTTAGAGGAAGACCTGTATCAGAGGGAGTGACGAGTACAATGGGCATTTCAAATTACATCTCTCTGACTAACGTGGGCTAGGATGTGCTCTGTTTGTGCCGGGAGCCTGTAGCAGCTGTACCATGAGCAGTGAACTAGATAATATAAATAACTATTTTTACACTCTTCCCAAACTCAATTGTTTTGAATCAGTTCAGGCCATTTAAAAAAACCAGCAAGTTCCTGGGAGCCAGAGGGCTGTGCTGACAGGAGGTCCATGAGAAATGCTGATTATGGTAGAAAATGGCTCAGAGCTAACCGGAGTTTTGAATGACCTCATAGTCAGGGCAAGTTGAGCAGAATTATGGCTGCCACAAATGATTAGGACCATTCCCAACAACAGATAGGGATAATCAGATGTATGTGCTGCAGTTCCAGTAGTGACCGACTTATTTAATTAATTAGAAGAATGTTTACATTAAGCTAAAAGTGCTACAGTTTTCCTGGGATGCTTTCTATCCAAGCAATACTTTTTAATCGGTGGCAGAGGAAGCCTGATTTCTCACTATGATGCCATTTTAAAAAAGGAAGTGGAACATTTTTGACCCATAGTAACCATAAAGCGAGAAAGAGAATAATCCTTAAATTACTTAGAAGAGGTGTTAAAATTTAGGTTTTAAGATAAAAGAAGAAGTGAACTGTGTTAATCCCACTGTTGGTCCTTTATCTTTAAAAATCAATGCGGATTGCACCTTTCCTTTGGCTAGAAAAGCTGCAGCTGCTGCACTGCCTTTGATTCAGCCAGCAGTAACCCTGCCCTCAGCTATCCCACTCAGCTAGCATCAACAAAACCAGTAGGATGGTCATTTGATGTTCACAGAATTTCCTGGAAACCATACCCCACAAATCATTAATAGACATGCTCCTTGTTCAGGTCCGCACAACTGTAGCATTGATTTTCAACAGAACATGTCCAGAAGCACCTACTTGCAAAATGTGACTCTCTTTCATCTTTCTTTTTTTTCCCTTCATTTAATGTTGTAAGAATAATTTGAGAAAAAGAGGTTAAGAGGTAACTTGACCACGTTTATAAATATCTACACAGAGAGATAACTTCTAATAGTGTGGGGTTCTTTAATCTGCCAGGCAAGTGGATTGTATGATTCAGTGACTGAAAGTTGAAACTCAACAAAATTAAACTAGGAATGCACTGTACAAGTTTAGTGACAGAGGTCAGGACAACATGCCTAGAATGCATTTTCCATCCCTTGAAACCTCTGACCCAAGTAAAGCATTTGAGACTTTCTAAGACGTATGTTTTAGGTCAAGCAGAAATGGCCTGGATCAGTACAGGAATTAGTGGGTATAATTCCATGGTGTGTGTTAAGGAGAAGATGCATATAGATACGTAGACTGGAATCAAAATCAGGAGATTCTGCAATGAGGGAAGTGAATCTGCTCTCCTGCTGTGTCCTTGTAAGATCCCAGCTGGAGCACTGCATCCAGCTCTGGCGTCCCCAGCCCAGGATGGACATTGACCTGTTGGAGTGAGTCCAGAGAAGGCCACCAAGATGACTAGATGGATGGAGCACCTCTCCAGTGAGGAAAGGTTGAGAGATTTGGGATTGCTCAGCCTGGAAAAGAAAAGGCTTTGGGATGATGTAACTGTAGCCTTCCAATACCTGAAAGAAGCCTACAAGAAAGATAAACTTTTTACAACAACATGTACTGACAGTACAAGGGAGAATGGCTTCAAACAGAAGGAAATTTACATTAGATATTAGGATAAAATTCTTTACTGTGAGAGTGGTGAGGCAATGGAATCAGTTGAGCAGAGAAGTTGTGGGTGCCCCATCCCTAGAAGTGCTCAAGGCGAGGTTGGTTGGAGCTCTGAGCAACCTGGGCTAGTGGTCCATGGCAGGGAATTGGAACTAGATGATCTTTAAGGTCCCTTCCAACACAAAGCATTCTATGATTCTATGATCTTCTTCATCTGTGAAGAAAGAAATTTAGAAAGTTTTCAAAGACCTAAGACAAAAAGGAAGCATTCACGTAATCTGAAAGCTTGCATGTGAGTTTTAACATCTTCAATGATTTACATTCTTGGCAAAGAGGGATGGTGTACAGCACCTTAATTTGAATTCCTTCAAAATATTGATCCTATTCTTCTAAAATCATATGTCATGTTGGATAGAATCAAGAATGACACTCAGAAGAATGTAGGTACCTATATCTTCAGTAACCCCTTTAGGCTTTCTATATAAATTGGTGAAAAGGAATAGCTATTTTGAGGGCATGATTCATTGACTTCTAACATCTCTGTGTGGAACAGACTGTATGCTAACTGGGCTTCTGTGATTAAATGATTACAGAAGGACAAGCAGATTTAGATGTCTAAATGCAGTTGATGAGTTTCAGTCTTACAGTACAAAATACATGGGCATTGGAATTTAGATTCATTTTGGTTTTCACAAAAAGAATCAGGTCTTTCCTCATTTCATTTAATTCACCTTTACTCCCTGCTTCAGAGGATTGGTCTTATGGAGAGTCAGAGGAGAAGAGAAAATGCAAGTTCTCCTAAACTTACTTAAACCTTCTGATTCACCAGCTACAAAATTCAAGGAGAGTTTTGGAGAAAATGTTATTTGAGCATGAATGAATAACAGAATTTTTTAGAATAAGTGTGCTCTGGGCCTAATATAAAGTCCCCCAAAGGCAAAGGGAAATTTCAAAATTTGAACTATAATTTCTGTTATCATGTCCTGAAATGATTGGGAAAAAAAGGATGATTAATAAGCTTTAAAAGAATCAGAGATAAATTAGGATTCTTGAAGTTTTTTTAATGTTCTAAACTAGATAATTTTCGTTGCTCAATTCCTTAATTTTCTTCTCCTAACTCCTGCCCATTTAAAAAAAATCAGTCCAGTGCGTGTTTAGAAAGATTAAGGAAATTCTTGAGTTCTTCTGGCTTATTGGATTGTTGTGCTAAAGAGGATAAATGGGCCATAGTGTGGTAGCCTAGTTACAATTGTTATTTATGGAAGCTTCTGTTTCAGTCGAATTAGCTTGTCAGTAAGGCAGAGAAACAGTGCACACAATTTCAAGATGCTATATATAGAAAGTAAAAGCTGTAGGAAAAGCAGAGCGATAAGCTACTGCCTTTGTGAGAAAAAGTAGATGAATGTGTCACTAGTGGTGGCTTTATAATGAACATTCACATAAGCATTCAGTTCAAGTTTCATACGGAAACAGAGCCTTGACACTATTTTTGGGATTTGACCATATAACTTTGCTATTTAGTGCACTTTTAGCATAATGTCCCTGCAGTAATTTATACTCACCGCTGATGGTCTGCTCTGAGGCATCAGTCATGCTGGATTAATAAGCTGTATTTAGAAATCTTGCCTGAAGTTCAGACTCGGGTGCAAGGTGGTAGGTGGCAACAGTTTTGACCAGTAGGTCCTCTGGAGCAGATCTTTCCTCCCTGTGCCTCAGCAGAACATGCACGCTGGCAAGCTGCAGGATCCACAGCCAGATTCCCATCAATTCCTTTCTCTTACACAGTTCCCCGTGTATGGAAGGGTGGAAATCGATTCTCTTTTTTCTCTAGCAGTGCCGTTAGTCCTCGTATGAGCTGAAGCAGCAAAATCCTCATGGGGCAAAAGTCATTAGAAGCGATCAAGCTCCCCTCCTCAGTAAGGTTGCAGCTACCAGTAAGCCATGCAAAGGAATGGCCAGAGTTCATTGAGAAAAAGTAATTTCTGAATGATTTCTAACTGTAGTCTGTAAATTTGCAAAACTTTGTAATATGGGGATGCCTAGATGTTAGAAGATATTTCCAATATGCAATAATATTTCTAAACTGACAAAAACTGAAGCAGAGCCATTTATGTGCCATTTGGACTACATAGTTTGATTCCACCCTATGATTCTGGACCTTGAATGCAGACAGGGAAATCAGAGGTGGCAGAGAGCAGGAATTTCTTTCCAGCTGAGCCACATGAAAATGTAAAAAAATAGCCTGGGTTTCATGTGGATCATATGTACGGTTCTTATTTGCTTCCTTATAATAGCATTTTCAAATGAAAAGTTATTCATCACTCCTTCAGATGCCATTTATTGAACTCCAAACTGCCTATAAATAATGTTGAGAGCAGCATCTTCAGCAGAATCTCCTTGTATAAGCTAAGCTATAGCAAACAAGAGCACTTTTATTCACAGAGTCATAGAAGCGCTTGGGTTGGAAGAGACCTTAGCCATCATCTCGTTCCAGCCGCCGTGCCACGGGCAGGGATGCCACCCAATGGATCAGGTTATTCAGGGCCCCATCCATCATGCTCTTGAGCACTTCCAGGGATGAAGAATCTAAAACTTCTCTGGGTAACTTTTTCCAGTGCCTCACTACCCTCACAGTAAAGAATTCAATCCTAACATCTAATCTAAATCACTGCTCTTTTGGTTTAAAATATTCCCCCTTTTTCTGTCACTATCTGCTCATTTAAAGAATCGTGCTGCCTCTTGTCTATAAGGCTACATTAAGTACTGCAGGGTCTCAACGAGTTCTTCCCAGAGCCTTTTCTCTTCCAGTCTTAACAGCTGCAAATGTCTTAGCCTGTCTTCATAGCAGAGGTACTCCAGCCCTTTGATCTTCTGGACACACCTCAACAGGTCCACATTTTCCTTGTGCCGAAGACCCCAGAGCTGATGCAGCACTGCAGGTGGGGTCTCATGAGGGCAGAGCAGAGGGGCAGGATCCCCTCCCTCACCCTGCTGCCCACGCTGCTTTGGATGCAGCCCAGGATGAGGTTGGGTTTCAGGGCTGTGAGCACACACCGTTGGCTCATGTTCAGCTTTTCATCCGCAACAACCTTCACATTCCACAGGGCTTTCAATGTACTCTCCCAGTCTTTACTTGTGTCTCATATTGCCCTGTCCCAGGTTCAACACATTCCAACTGGCCTTGCTAAACATTATGAAGTTCTCATGAACCCATTTCTTGATCTTTTCCAGGTATCCCTGGACAGCATCTTTTTCCTCTCTTCTGTCAACTGCATTATTGTCATTGCCAAAGAGCTGCTCTTTTCAGCCTTGTGCATCTCCTGAAGCCAAAGCGCTAAAATAATGTTTTTCTCCTTATGGAATTTCAGGCAGAATTTAGATTGTCCAGAATGCTCTACAGGGAGTAATCAATGTTATTATTAGACTGCAAAAAGGACAGTCATCAACATGGGCTAGGCCCAGGGCATTCTACCTGTGAAAGTACGTGTGCTGAACAAGTATAGCAGCTGTGCCAAGAGGCATGTTCGCTGTGAAAAAGGAGTGGAGAGCTAGGAGGACTGTAGGCACCTATATTATCATTGTCCAGAGAAACACAGATTTCTGTGCAGCTGACACAAAATGATGACACCATTGCACAGCTTCCTGTCTGAGATGAAGGCCTTTTCCTGCCTTTTGCACAATAGGTATGCAAAAGGTTGACCTTAGCTGAGTGAGACTAATCCCTTGCCAGCTCCTGCTGCAGTTGATGGAGGGGACAATTTAGAGCAGGCACCTAAATCAACATCTGAGTAATAGTCTCTGGAGGATCCTGTTTCATTCCATTGACTAGAGTGGGAGAGTAAAGAAGATGTGAGGCTGGATTCAGCCTTTGTGACTGCATCTCTCCAACTTGAAAATACTGAGTGAGTGAAAACTTCATTCAGCATCTTAAGATTCTTGCATTAATGAAGTATTTCCAGCCTCATGTGTAACACTGAGAGAACATATTTAACATTGGTCCCTATTCAGAAGCCCTCAGTAAGCATCTGCCATACACTTTCCAGTTGTAGCACTTCTCTTGCCTCCACTGGGAGAGTAGATGTCTTGAATTATTCACCACTGTTTTGATAGTAAACTCCATCATAGATATTATATCTTAATTAGGCACGCAATATTTTGATTTAAATACGGCCCATTTATCTGCATTTATTTCATGTGGGACTCATCTCACCTAATTTTAATTATAAAAGTGTTTGCAACCTAGTCAAAGGGATTCTCTGCAAAGTTGATGGAGACGATCAAGCATCTCCAGAGTGCAACAAAAGGAGTTTTGTAATAGATAAGTGTTTGTAGTACATGGGATGAATTGCCTCTGGGAGGTTTTGAAGATTAGATAAACATCTATTACACATCTTTACAGCATTTGTCATGAGAAGTCCTAGTTCCATTCCTGGAATTTTGGAATCCGCTTGGATATGTTATAAAGCAGCAATAATGAACAGTAATAATTTATCAGACTGCAGTGGATACCTTATAACTAAACGAGGGGGGTTTTGTATCTATCTGTGCTTCTGTTTTGTGATTCCTGCTGTGTTGTTCTGCAGCAGTGTTTTGCCCTAATTCTTGTTGCCTATATTTGAAAAAGCTTTATGTACCATATTTCTGCCTTACAATGAGGAAAGAACCTCCGGTTATAAACAAAGCATTTGCAGAAATTGTAAGATTTAAACACTGAGATTCCTTTGCAAGTATTCCTATCAAAAGCATCAGAGTTTCAATCCAGAAATCAAGGCATCTTTTTCTCTGGGGAAGCTGTTTCAAGTCAATCACAGCCCTGTGAATAGAAAGGTAATTGGAACAGATGCCTTTTTTTTTAACTTTAAATAATGCATTTCAGCAGTAGAGGCATTTGTATTCTAGTTAAAAATTTAAAATCAAAGGGGGATAACAGAGAGAGTGAGAAACAGATGCAGGGGGAAGGGAGAGAAGCTCAGTATAACTCTAAAAATATTGAGCAAGTTTTTGAAAAAATAGTTACTTCTACATGGAAAGCAAAGTAAGAAGAAAACATACCAAAGCAGTCAAATACATAGGTTTTTATTGTGATTGAATAATCAGCTTCCTATATGAGCTATTTCAAGATCAATACAGATATAAAGACCTTATTTGGTGAAGTTATGCTGCATTGCAACAAAAAGAAAATTAAAAAAAAGGCAGAGTACTTCACACATTGGTTCGTAGCCTGAAGCCCCCTGAGTCTGCATTGCAAAACAGCCTAAAAATGTGTCCATAAACTTCTTTTTGAAACACCTGCTGCCAGCAGAAGGCATATGGATCCTTGAAAATTCAGATATTACCTGGAAGAATAGCTCCAAAGACATGCTTTATCTATCAAAAAGTTATACAAAGCCAATTTGATCTACAATTGGCTTTCCCAACAATGAGATAGGAACAAAGTGAGGCAAAAAATATATCCCTGATTATTCCTTTGGATTTTACAGTTTAAAGTGTCTTCATATGGCAACAAAAAGTCTTAACACGTATAAACAGGGGTTTTCACATAATTCCATTTCTTTTTCGCTTTGACACAATCATTTCTTGGAAGAAAAATAATCTGTTAGCATCTGGCATTGAAGGAGCTGGAGTTTTTGATGTTATTTTCAGTTGCTTTTTGTTTTGTTAAACACAGAACAAGTTTCATAAAACCTGTTTCAGTTATAGAATTTCCTGCTGGTATAAATATGAAAAAAAATTATGGCAGCAGTTTGAAGCCTTGTTAAAAATTAAAATCTGATACTATCTACAAAATCATTTTGACTGCTGCTTAGGCAAGATCAACAAATGACTGCATATTGCTTTAAAAAAGGAAAGATCTTGGCTTTTAATGGTAACAGATCTATGGAAGAGATAAAGAACTTCATCTAGAAGTACAACTTGGTTTTTACCTTTTCCTCTGTTATATTTCTCTGGGGAAGATTACATAAGAAGAAGGAATTTAAGATGCTCTAAAAATATTCTGCTGCAATTAACAAGCAATATATGATGCTGCTCTAAAAATGCCAAAGATAAGGTTTTTACACTGCATTATCGTAACTCCTGCCCTCTACAGGTTCCTACAAGGAGGAAAAAAAAATGTCACAGCTTTTAATTAAAAATACTTTTAAGAGATAAGATAAAAAGTATTAAATATTTATGCCCTAGGTGTATCAGGATTGATTTCCTTTTGGGTTACTGCAAATAGAACTGCTACACACTCAGTGGTTATTCTTGAAGTAAGTCCTTGGTGCCATGCAGAGGGTGGCAGCCTCAGCAGGAAACTTTCAAAGCCCCCAGTTGTGTTTTGAGTGACCCCATACCATGTTAAACAGACCAGGAGCTGTTTTTGCTGAGGCAGGTGAAGCTCTCCTCTCAGTGTTCAGCAGCAATAAGGAACACGGAGGAGAAATCAAATCTTGCAGTCAAGATCTCTGTTTATGCAAGAAACAAGGATTTAGACACATCATGTGAAAGTGAAATAAAATTTAAAAAACAGTGCTGATCTTTCTGTATGAGTGCCTGAAGGATATCTGAGCACAGTAGGAATGCGAAGATCAATGTATAGGGCTCAGAGATACTTTACATTTTCACCAACTGTAAAATCTGCAATTAACTGTTAGAACTTGTTACAGCAGTCTGAGTTACCTTGAACAAAATGCTTAGTGAACAAATTCTTTGAGATGAGTTTCTATAGCCTTTTCAGGGAAGACTGCAATGTTGTCTTCTCTTCTGCCCTTAAGAAAGAACTGGTAATGCCATGTAGAGGCTAGAGTTCATATGGATCTGTAGGAAACAGAAACACAGGTGAGAAAACTCTACCTCTGATGAACCGCTTTGATTTTCTTTTAGTTACTGGCTAAAATATTTTAATTTTGACTCATACAAAACTGTGAAAATTTCTGAGAGAAAAGGAGATTCTTGTTTTAATTACAGGAATAAATTTTTAAAAAGATGAAGAAGAAAAAATAGAAAATTCGACCATAGGATGCAAATTATTTAGACAACACATTCTGTCATATCATCCTAAACTCAGGAACAATTCTACTTTGATATGTTCATGGCACAGGACATTTCTTCAAATTCCGACATGCACGCACACACACACACACACACACAAGCACGCACACATTCTTTATGTCTTAGAGTCTCTTCAGAACCCAAAGAGGGAAATGCGTATATTGGGACGTGAGTCTTATCCTGTAGTCAAGGTCTAAAACTGACAGATGAGCTGACGTGTCCCCTGAAGGTGCCCACCCTGGGCACTGGCTGCCTCAGATTTAGATCAGCATTGTGCTGAGAGGGCTTCTGTGCATGGCTTCCAAGAAGAATTCAATTGAAATAAACCCACAAAAGTCACATTGGCAAGAAAGTTCACAGAAAGATTTTAAAAAAACAATATTCCTTTTGTCTTCTTTTCTCATGGAAACACAGGAAGGAGCAGGAAGTGATTCTGCCCTAGCTGAGACACCAAAAATAAGACAGAGGGCACATATGGAAGATGAGTGGTGCTAATGTGCAGACAGCTGAAAGACTAAGCTGCAGAAATCGTGGAATTTGGGACACGGTGGTCCTGGACAGAGATACTGTTATGGACTTGGTCTATTCTTGTACACTCCTTTGATTTGCACAGTTCATCTCCTGTCTGGTGACAGAGAGAGAGGACATCTCTGTGTGTTGTTATGTCTATGCCGGAATTTTACATTTTAAAAGGCAATAATATCATCTGCTTCACAAGCTAATTCAATCTCTTTTAGACAATGCAATGACTGTTGAGTTAACCCCTCCACTTTTAGCAAAGTTTTCCTGAGCTTTCTTTAACTTTACTGGATGAAGAGGAGCAACATGCAACATGCCCCTGAAACAAAACTGTTTCCTCTAAAATATGACATTTCTGAATCACTGTTAAACTTTATTTTAGGCCAGCTGACTTCTTCTCATTCTCTTTACCAAGTTGCAATAAATGTGTGTTATGTACACTGCATTTCCTTCTTCAGAATAGAGCATAAAAATACATAAAAGCCAGTTATTTGAAGAATGGTGAGTCATTAGATATTAATTTTACAATGCAATAATATTTGTTCTTTGATAGGAGTCACATTCCCTTCTAAACACTCAGGATTTTTGTTATTAGAATTCAAAGTTTGAATGAAAAGGTCACAAGCTAAAAGTGGATATTGACTTTCATGCATAACCATGGTGACAATCACTTACCTGAGAAACACTTTAACTCATGGCACTGATCAGTTTTTTCTGGCAATTAAGAAAAGAAGGTACTGAAATTCCAGTGGCATCTATCACTTTTGGCCTCTAATAAAAGTGATGTTTCCCTTTGGAGAAAGACAACTTAATGGATTATCCTGGGAATAACTTGTGTCATCCTATCAGCTTGCCAAGCTGGTGGTACATAATGGAGATGGCAGATTTCCATGCCATTAGTGAGTTTAGGGAACTCTCTGTGTTCTCAACCAGTGGAAGTCGCTGGTTCAGGTCCAGTAAACCATGGGCCAGAAAGAAGGGAGTCAGGAAGAAATATAATGGATCAGCTCACAAAATAAAATAAGAACAGTACCATTCTTTATGACAATTTGACCAACTCCTGAGCAGAACAGAGGCACCTTACTTTTCAACCTGACCTTAACAAGACTTCTGAATTTGTAAACTCTAAGATTGCTAGTGCAAGTATTATCAGAGCCAGTTCATTCCAGTTGCTTTAACGTTGCACTGACATTTCCGAGGTTTGATGGTGTCCAAAATTCCAAATAATGTACGCTTCAAGTTCAGACAATTGTAATGTCAGTGTAATTTATGTTGGTGAAAAGAGCAGTTCAAAAGCAAGGATCAATGCACTTATATGAATTTATATCTCTTTCTTAAAGAAAGCAGCATGGTGACAGAGATTCTTTGCATGCATACTTGCTAGATGTGAAAATTTATTTAGCGTTTTGATAAAATGCAACATTTCATAGGAAAGCAGGACATTGCTTATGCATCTCAGGTAAAGTGTTGAGTTTGAAATGTAAGCCCAGACACTGACAAAACACAATATTTGAGGCAATGTTTGAGAGTACACAAAGTTTCAAAGAAATCAGTATAACCTTTTCATGGGTAATGGAGTTTTGGCTTATGGAAAACTTCCAGCAGGGAAAAAAAAGAAGAGAGAGAAAAATGATAGATCTAAGAAATGAAAAGATAAAAAGTAGCCCAATTTTCTTGCCTTTCAGCAAGAGTTACAGTCAGAGGTACATATTTCATTTCTGAAACTGCAAATCAAGCCCACAAGTTTAGAGCTGCTTTGAAGGTTTATTCTAGTCTAAACTTTGCCTTTTATTTATTTTTCACTTTGAAGAAAATACTCAACAAGAAGTCCTTAAGTACGTGAAGATAGCCTACATTTTGAAAAATTAGCAAGGAACAGGATTTATTGTGGCATTTTATTCTGAGAATTGCTATTCATGCTGCTTATCCTGTCAAAAAAGACAGTAGCAAAGGGTCATCAGTTCAAAGAAGACTGAGATTTATATTTACATTTATATGGCAGCTCTTATCCCATAGGATTTGCAAGCACTACGCACAACCACATGAACATGTAGTCCATAGACTCCTACTGCATCATCTTTCGTTGTCAGGATTGTCAGAGAGAAGACAAGACAATATTTTACACTAACACAGGGAGGAACTCAGAGGAAAAAAACCGTTTTTGGAAAATAGTAAATACCTCAGTATCCAAAGCAACCCATTCAGTTACATTTGGCTTGGCTTTACATATTACTAAACATTTAAAAGAGTAGAATATCTGCATAACTTTCTTCAAAACCCATGCTTATGAAAGTGCCTTGTTTACTCCATTCAACCAGTGTTTGCTTTTCGTTTTCTTTGATCTAAGACAAGAAGACAAAAAGAAGGGAAAATTTTGGGGTTTGTTCGGACCAGTTCAGTTTTTCATCCAGAACTGTCACTGACTGAAGTGGGAGTTTCCATCAAAATGTATTTCAGTGTAGTTTAGTGATGAATTATTTATACTTTGTTTTTACAGAATGCGGCAGCCAAGTGAGACACTGTAAAAGCCATAAGTCTTTGTAGAGAAAGGACATTATCGTCTTATATGCTTATCATACAATTGCAAGTCATGACACCAGCTCTATTTAGACAGGTACCAAATGCATCTGAACAACTCCAGGTCTGGGATCTGAGGCAGAAATGTAGCACATGCCAACTACCATGCAGAAATGTCTTTTTTCTATTTTTCTTCAGACTGAAACAACTAGGTTGTGCAAGACACACAGTACAATGAAAACAGCTCTGATATGGAGCAGAGCTTAGTATTTAGTTGACCTTCAAGTTATCAAAAAAGCTTCAGTCAAGATCTCCTCCTCTCCTCACCAGCAGGTTGGTTGTATGGCCTAGTTGCTTTGGAAATGCAGCCCAAACTTCAGAGAACCCTCGGGGAGAAAATGATGTGAAAATATACTACTATGAGACAAATTAAAACTCCCACTCATCAGCACTGACCACTTAACCAGACACTGGAGGGCATTAAATTTTTACACATCCACCGCATTCCTGTTTGGATTCCAAGGTTAAAATGATGTGACTTTTTTTACTACCTTAGTTTATAGATAATATAAAACTTAGTATTGCAGTACACTAATTCATAAAAAAAGCCTCTCCTTTCTTTAGCAAAAAGAGAAAAATAAATGCTGTGTGCTATGTCAGCTGAAAAAAGTTTTGCTCAGGCAGTTGCAGTTTTTACTAATGCAGATACAGTAAACACAATAAATCCTTATAAAAATTCAAATTCCCATGCTCTCTGAGCCATTGCAGTCCATTTGTTATTTCCCTTCTAATCTATAATTTATTCAACTCCAATCTCTTTTTACACCTCAAATCAAAAGACTTCCTGGTGCAATGGATCTATAATTACATTGCAACATAATATAAAGTAATACAGAACTATAATGTTATTTATATAACTGCATTTATTAAACCACACATATATATATATATAATAGCAGTTATACTAGATTAGGCCAGATTTGGTTAGATTAGATTTTACTTGTTCTCAATGGCAACTTTTTGATTTGCACTATCCCGTGATGTAAATCCTTATTTCCAGTAGTTCCTAGATTTCAAAATGAGAATCTTGGAATGCAATATTTTGTATAAATTTTATACTTTGTACAAATTTGGAATTTTTTTATAACATGCATGGAGTTTATCTTTGGATTAATGACTGCCTGAAATATTACTGTACATTTTAAAAGAGCATCCCTTTTTGGTTAGGAAAGTCCCTAGCATGCAAGGAGTTTTTCTCCAGTTAAATAACATTAGAAATAACTTTCTGGTCCTTATTTCCAAGCCTAAATTTGTTTACTTTACACCTTTTAAGTACTGCAGTGTTGTATTTCTTCCTGCTACGCTGAAGAGGTCCCTATTGTCACACTTCCCCATGTAGAGTATGATAGACATTAATTGCTCATCACCTTCTCTTTGCTGAGCTGAAGACACTGAAGTCCCTGGATACAGCTTTGTGTTCCAGGAGAGTCTTTGCCATTGTCACTGAGGGCTTGACGTGGTTTGAAGGTACAGATGGGTTGGCCAAAAGAAACAACCACCCTGACGATAGAAGCAGAATTGTGTTTAGAAAACATTTTATCTTTTTGGTAGAGGGAGATTTACTGTGCAAATTTAACAAAATGGTTTTATAATCACAGGAGTATCCACAACAGGAATGTTTTACAATGTGTAATGCAGAGGTGCCTCACCGGATACCACTGGGAAACCTGTGATCCAAGGAAAGAGTGTGGTCCTATGGCCATGAGCCATGGTCTCTCTCTTTAGCATCAACCTTTTCCTTCAGAATGACCTTGAATAATGCATTTCATCCCCTTTCTATCTTTGAGTAAAGAAAGCTTTCTTTAAGAGTTCACAGAATACATGGCTTTGCTTCAGGCAATACCCTTGATCTCTGTGAAACTTCAAGGACTTGATATTCCTGACTGTAACTGGCAAATGGTCAAAACCACTGCGGAATACAGCACCTTGAAAGGAGATTGGAGGTACCTGGACTGCTACACAGAAATCACCCCTATCTTACATCTCTGAGTAGAGAGTGTGATTGACTTTGTCTTCTTGATAGCAGTCAGAGTATGTTAAAGCTATAGCATATTCCACCGGCTCTAAGATGATGTGGATAGTTAGGTGTTCAGTTGGTGGAAATAATACTTACAGATAACTTTAATTTTCTTAATGCAGGATCTCTCCAACTAATAGTTTGTCACACCTGATTTGTAAGAGTGTACATGTTCAACTTTCCACAGTATTTTGGGTTGGGTTTTTTTGCTTTTGTTTTGGGGGTTTTTTGTTTGTTTTAAAGAAAATAGCACTCTAACCTGTCATTGCTTCTGAGAATTCTGTGTAAGTTCATGGAAGCGCTTCCAAATGCATTTGGATCTCTCTGAGCTACAAGGTCTTCACAACTGGTCATGGACAATTCTATTAGCGGCTTTCTGTTTCTTTGGCTGAATTTAAGAGGTAAAAAAGGCACAGAGACTGTCCTAGTGAGAGACATATCTTTAATCCAAACTGCAAGTTTAGACAAGCTACATTTTTTTAAGTGCTGAAGGAAATTTCTTAATTTCTCTTTTTTTTTTTTTTTTCCTGGTTGTACTGTATAGAATTAAAAAGAGGGTAGCTTAATTCATTGTTCTTTTTCTATTTGGGCATTTTTCCACAGCAGACAAATTTACCTCAGTGGGCACTTCTGGTATTGATCTGTGAAACTGATATTATATAAAAGAGGCAGTGACAGGGGAGAAATGTCCCTTTCCAGAAAAAGCATTTCCAAGGACTTATTTACTGCTCTTATTGATTTAGTACCAGCCTTGGAACTCAGGTGACTTGCTTCTTGTGTGGCAGTTGGGATCTGACTTGGAAGCTTGGCTGAGAAGCCAGAAATGGAGCCGGAGAGTCTGCAGACCAAAAGGGCAGACTTGGTGATGCAAAGCTACAATTAAATAGCCTATGGTTAGATAATTGCAAATGATGTAAATCACTTCCTTAGTAATTGATGGATTACTGGCAGTCTTGTCCATCCTTTTAACTTTAGGTTTTTGCAATCATGAAGTTTGCATAAATCACCTGTAATATTAAAGGCTCTAAAATGAAGAGTTAATGTGTAGGATGGAGGAAGTCAAAAGACAAAGTCATGTTACTAAACCTGTCTCTGTGCTGTTGATATAATATGCACACACTCCATACTTGCTTAGCAAAATGGCTGAACAGCTAATTTTAATTGAAGGAACACGTGAAATATGATAAAGGCATAGAAGGCTTTGTGAACATAGTCTGAGCATTGAAAGAGTGTCATGTCTTCTTATATGTACCCTACATGCTTTTTTTTTAGCCCCACCTACAAGGTAGGTAGAATTTAAAAAAACCAAACAAGCAAACAACCAAAACCAAGAAAAACCAAGCCATCAAAAAACACCAGAGAAAACAAACCCCAAAGCAAAACAACAAAAAAAAACAAAACCAAAAAACCCACCAAAAAAACAAACAAAAAAACCCAAACAAACAAAAAAAAACGGAAAACAAAAAACCCCAACCATAACACATCCAGCAGAAGTGGGATGTTTCAGAAATGTTTGGGTCAGCAAATTAGCAACTGTTTATGCTGTTCACATGATTCAATACCTCATTTGCCTTAAAAATAAGTGACAATCCCAGCTGATGTAATTGCGTCCAGTGCTAAGATGAATGTTCAGACCTGTGGAAGCCTGAAAGCAGAATACTTCTGCAGTTCCATAATGGATTCATAATAAAAACTTAGGAATTCAAAGGTAATAAAACCCAATAAAAACTAAGCAACTGGAAAAATATTCAACTGTTAAATTTACTTGAAGATTGCGGTTACATTCTATTGATTGTAATGTTTGCAGATTTGCAGGTAACAATCTGACCATGAATCTTGCTTATTAAAGCTGGTTTATTTTATTACTAGTCTTGTCTCTTTCAGAATTGAAGGTGAGCAGGGGTGAGGATGTAACTGAGCAAATTATGTCATTTGAGGGAGTGAATCAGACTAACAGATGGACTAATGCCTATCCTACAGCACACTAAAGCCTGGCATATATTCGTGTGAAACTGCCTCTGCCTGATGAAGGCTAAGGCACCTCTTCCTAAAGGAGCAGGCAGAAAACCAGCCCAACCAACTAACCAAAAGCTCTGCCCTGCCCTTTGTAGACGTCCATGGGGTTCAAATATTCAAACCCAAATATTCTTCAAAACTGGGACCATATTGCCATCCATAGGCCCTCCTGCAAAAAAAAAAAAAAAAGATCTCCATAACCCTCCTTGTCCACAGAGGTTGTACACTTGAAAACCCCTGTCCTGTTCCCTTAACCTACAAGCAAAACCAATTGTCTCCCCTCAGAGTTACTATTTTTCTTTCCCCAAAAATTAAATATCAGCTCCCTGTACCTATGTGAGGACATGTCACTATTTAAGACATATTATGTAGCATAATATTGTGGCTATATCTTTAGTGAACTTAAAACTAAGAAAAAGTGATTTCCCTAATAGAAAAGAGTAATTGCCTGAGCCATCTTTAAAGATACATTTTTAAGGTCTACCTTTTTTACTTTAATTTCCTGGAATGCTGGGTTCATTAAATTTCAGAGGTGACACATAGTGCACCTTACTGTGACTATAAAAATAAGAAGCTATTCATAGGTACTGCGCAACATAACATACTGTGCCAGTGTCTACCATGAGCAACTCCTGAGTCTGTTTCAGTCTAATTTTCTCTTTTGTTGTGAATCATACTGCTTCATGAGGTCCAAAATAAAAAGTAGCCCAAACTTATCTTCCCTTTAAGTTGGAGTGACAGCTCAGGTATGGAACAGATTCAACATACAAATAGCCTGGTATGGAACAGACAATAATGGATTATTTAGAAATTACTTAAAGATTAAGAATGAAATTTTTTGAGATTTGCTGACTCCCTGAGCTGAAGCCTACTTCTGGACCATTCTATTTAATAGTCCCAGCCAGTCTCATCCTTCAGGAAGATCCCTGTATTTTTTAAAACTTCTTTATTACCTCTTATCTCCATAGTATCCCGTGGCAATGAGTTTCACAATTAATTTTGCAGTTGGTGGGGTGAGGAAGAGAGTTTATTCTGTTTTGGTTTTAGAGTGTTGTCTAACAATTTTGCTGGGAACTTCCCACTCTTTTGTATTACAAGAACCAGCAATAAACCCTATTTACCCTATTGCTTAAGGGTGCCAGTGTAGTTACTTTTTCTACAGAAGGAAATACTTCATGCGTATCTATAGATAGACAGAGGAATAGGGAGTACATCTGCTGTGGAGAATTCAAATTTTTTGTTATGGCATGGAAATAATACTTCATCCTTAATATTTAATTTGCCTCTCACTGGGCTCAGGGTCTTACTACTACTATTATTATTATTGCTATGGCTTTTATCACTAGTAATATTTGGGTGCTCATTCGTGTTCTCACCTGGGCAAGGAGAAACCTTTAGCATGCAGGACAATTTGATGGTCCTTCTAAGAGGTCTGATATAGAGTCCCTCATGTAGCACAGCCTGCATGAAATGCAATGTCAGAAGAGACCAGCAGCTTTGTATCATCAGCAAAGAAAGAACAGATATTCTTTGGGTCAAAGCTTTTCACCCTGAACTCTAGAGAAAGGGTTCCAGGCTGTTACAGACTTATCCTGGTATAGGTCTTTCAGATAATTGGCTTTTCTGTTTCACTATTCTTATGATACTCACCTTTCTAAATGTAAGTAGATTTCCTAGGAGGCCTTTGAAAACCCTCCTTGAAACTTTTAAAATACCTGTGGATGTCTTGAAGTCTTTTCTATTTGGGATCATCCACTTCTTTATTGATGTGCTCTTATTATTTTCTTCCCTTCAGTTTCTTTTTTCCGGACAGCTTCATCTGCTTTGGCAAACCTTGCTCCAGGCTGAGGCCCTTTGAATGCATTCCATTTGTGCTGCAAAATCTCTGGAGAGGCTGAGTGCAGATGAGTGTCGTGCCCTTCTCCTCAGCCCATTTCAAAACACTTAACAAAAAGGGTCAGTATCGTTGATTCCCTTTCTGTAGATAAGGACAGGGAAACAGAGAGAGAGCAAATGACTAGTCGCACTCACCAAGGAAATCAATGGAATAGCTAATGCCAGATGTCTTAGACCCAGAGACACATTCTAGGGGCTGAGCTTGTGCTGGCTCAGGGAACGTAGTCCTGAGTAGCAGCACAGACAATGCCTGATGGACTTTCCAAAGAATTTTAGGATTTTGATTATTGTTCTTCTTCCAAACGGGAACACATATGAAAGTTCTCCAAGGGGAAAAAAAAAAAATAACAGGACTCTTTTCCTTCTGTTTTGAAATATTTAAGGTCAACAGAACTGAAGGGGTTTTTGTGTTGATAGGGACTCTGAAAAGTTACCTTTTACTGCAATACATGGCAACCTCAAATAATAAAACAAAGGCAAGCCAAGGGGGTAATTTCAAAATTAAAAACCCAAATGAACACTTAATTTGTATGTCCTGACTGTTCTGCCTCCATAAAAATCTCCATTGAGAGATCTAAAAAAACAAAAAAAATTGGGCAAAATGAGATGATGTCATGTTTCTTGGGTTTCAGTGGCACCATGCATTTCTTAGTGTATGATTCCAGTGTAATTCATCACTGGGTCCTTAGCTGTTATACTTAGGTATAGGAAAAATACTGTGAAATTACACAGTGGACATGTGTAATTACAGATTGTCCTTCCTTTTCGGCTAGAAATCCCTTTGCCATGACCAAAAGCAACAGAGCATTGCTTAATAGTACTGAAGAAACAGGGAATTCTCGTGGCGGGCTCTATGAAATGGGAAAATGTGCTTTCCAGGGCGTGACATGCCAGCAGCTGGCAATGAAAGTTGCAGTAACAACTTCCAAATCAGATTCCAGCATGGAGGGAAGACTGCAAACTTTCCAAAATCATGTGCTGTTCATCTAAAGCCCCTGCTCTGCAGTCCAGTGACTTTTTTCAGCCAGGCTGCTTTACTTTGTGTTTATTAAAATTCCAAGCTGCTTTGATATCCACCTGCTAACAAACTAATCTTTTCACAATTCCTCTCTGAAATAAAATTGAACTGAAAGAGTATGCTTTATCTGGTTAATTTAGCTAGAAAGATATTACGTTTTATAATGAAGAATCCCTCAGGACATGTGATTTGGTTTAATTTTCACCTGGTGTTTATCACCATGTATACTCCAAATTCTGTTAGTGTCTATAAACGCAACAGCAGGTACTTGGACCTTACAAAGATTTCTGGAGCCAGATCCAGGGAGAGATGTAGAGTAATGGAATGGCAGAAATCCAGCTTCTAAAATAAATGTAATCTGTCTACTGCTAATGAGAAACAAAACACCAGCTTCAAACTCCTCCAGAGGATGAAGCCACCTCTTGAATGTTTGATTGTATGAGGAATTTGCATCCCCACAATTGCATTTGGAGTAAAGTACATTCATTTCTGAATGACCTGTATTGCAATGAAGGCACTTAGAGTCTGGTCACATACTTTATTTGTATTGCACTAGCAGCCAGGAAGCCCAGAAAAATAACATGAGAGGGGGAAAAATGATGAAGCACGTGTATTTGATGATGAAACAAATAAATTAAAAGTTACTGGCAAGCCAGAATGTAAAATAAGGACTCCTGGCTTTCTGAATAGCAGGGGCTGCTACTTCCTTCAGCATGGTACAATATTTACAGTGAAAATCAGCCTATTTTCTATATTTGGATACACTGTAAATAGGCTCTTCCCCTCTGTCCCAGTGGGAATGATGAGAAAAGCAAAAAAAACCCCAAGGATTAAATTGTTTCTGCTTTGAGAAATGCTTCTGTAAGATGCCACTTATTTCCTTTTGAGGCAGAAATTATTAATGCAGCCTAGGTTTGGTTTAGCCAAAATTGAAAGAGCAGCATTCCAGGAGCAAATAAACCTCACAGGAGAAAGACACCCTGACAGGTCATTTTGTCTGTGAAAGGTATCAGCCTTACTGTGATGCTGAGTAACATGCAGAGAATCTTGCAAAGAGCCTTAAAAGGAAAACTTAATGTTTTATGAGTGTCAGTTCGACTGAATTGGAAAGAATTGTTTGTGGAATTGATGTTAATTCCAGTGAGAAGAACAGTTTTTAAGGGTTTCAGACTTAACATTCAGACTACAGAAGAATGTATCTGCAATCTACAGAAGGTGCTAGAGCACAAAGGAAAGCTCCACAAAGCAGGAAGTGATAAAACAGCATCTGGTACGGATGTTATTATCAAAAGAGCTGTTAATAGGAAAATTGCATTATTATAATTATAAATTAACGTAATCAGGGAGCAATAATGGAGGGGAGCCTTCTGAAAAATATGATACTTAACATTCCAGAAATAAGTGTACTTTCTAATGGGAAATAAGACTCCTTTTGCAACTCCGTATATCAGGTCTGAATTTGCAGAATTAAAGTTTAAATAGTTTTAAAGTATTTATGATGCTTGCATTCTTGACCAGATTTATGCTGCCTCATTTCATGTGCTGAACAGAATTGCCTAATTTAGGACCTCCTCTCCTAGTCATTGGAAGATGCATGCGTCTTTAGAGGTCTCTTCAGCCATGAAGATCTCAGCTATCCAATGGAATTTCCTATTTCCTTGATAGACAATCTCTTGATGAATTCAGAAATACATGAAAACACCCGCAATCCTAACTTATTTTAGCCTCTGAAGTTAGGAGAGGTGGATTCTCTTGCTTCACCTACTAATGATTGTCAGAAATGTTTCCTCTGGACAGTAAATTTGTCTGAAATTTCTTAATGTATCTTACTCTCAATCCCACTGAACATCTCAGACCCTTAGGTGAGAAGGTTATACAGGTAAAGCTTAGAGGTTTAGGTAATTTTATTCTTTTACTTTAATAATATGAAAAAGGTAGTTTTACAAAGAAAGTAGCCTGGCACATAGAATTTTAAAGATAACTGTAAAATGTTTCCATGTTGGGACAACAGCTTGAAACCAAGGCTCTGCTAAAATATTGTAACTTCTTAGATTAAGTCAGTGGAATACAGAAAAAAGATGTTGCAGGGTAAATCCATGGCGACATCTAACTTTAGGTACTTTGTACTCAGTCTGTACATTATGAAGCAAGGCTTCCTAGGTGGTCATTAAAATCAGCCACAGAGCTGATTCCGGTGGATACTAAAAGGTAGTAATACTTTAGTGTTAGAAACCCAGAATAAAAAAGCCAAGGGTAAGAGGGACTTCCTGTGATAGTGCACTTGTTCACCCTGAAACTCATAGTGAGTTTCTGCACTACTTAATACCATAGTTAATTGCAACTTTAATTGATTACAAAACATATGTTCTCAGCTTATAAACCACAAAGGAGTTTATTTGTAGTAAGTGCAAGGGTAGTCCAAAAGACTGCATTGGATGCAGATATCTCCACAGCAGGAATATGTGCTTATTTAGATGAATCTCATTCAAACAGTCATAGCTGCAGACTATTTTTTCAAGTTCTGTGCAAATTTAAAACAAAATCCCCTTCCAAAAGTATGGGCAAACAAAGATTGGACTAGATAAGCAATGGAGATAAGAGAAGGTACTTAGGAGAAGGAAATTACAACAAGACCGCTGTTGTAAATGGTAAGGCTTGGTGTACCTGAGGACTAATTCTTGTCCCATTTGGAGGTATTTTGTAGGTTACACAACAAGGAAACAAATAGGGCAGAACTTGAAACTCGGTAATGAAGCACGTGCACAGATGCTTTGAACAATCTTCCCAAACACGTCAAGCATCTTATGGGAGAAAGCTGGAAGTTTCTAGACTGAGAATTTGTAAGAGGTGAACTTTTTTATTTATGGTCCAAAGAAGGAGAGATTATGGAGAGTACAAAACTGGGCTCTGGCAGGCTCTGAAGGCAAACCTTCCAATTCTTTTGATGCCAATGCAAAAGCAATATATCTTAGCCGGTAATCAATTTGATCCATTGAAGAAAAATCTGTGATAAGTAGGAAAGAAGAGGAAATTTCTTTCTTAAGTTTTGTTCTATGATTTTCCTTCCTTTAATGTGGCTGTATTTTATTTGCTGAAAGATATCTCTGTGGAGAGAGGGCAGCACTGTACTTTGGCCTACACTGGCTTTTCTTGAAATGAAGTTTAATTCTTTGTGCATGACACTGTGCAGCAGATCAAAACGATGAACTATGACAAAGAAGTAACTCATTACAAAAATACCTCATCATGCATTGATTGAGTGCTATTTGCATACATAACAACAAAGCTGTGACCATTAGCACCAGGCGAAGTTTAGTGTTCATATTTTAACAGAGCTTTTGGATGTCTTCATTACTTTGTCTTAGGCTTTAAGATTTTAATGCAAAACAGCTTGTTCAATTTAAATTAAAGAAATTTTAACAGATGGCTAAACAGACCCCACATTTCTTCATGATTTCATGAAAAGTATAGATGTGGAAATGTTGTCCACAGGCATGTCTATGTCAAATTGAGGTAAGCTCATGAAAACTCATTCTATTAAGCTAGTCAGATTTTTGTAATCAGCCAATGTGATGAAAACAATTTTAAGCAATGAGCTGATATTATGTGGATCCTGAAATGCTGTACTCTGTCCTTCAGGAGGCAGACAAAGCATGCAGAAAAGCAAAGAAAATTGAGGGATGTTAGTTTTGATTTTTTATTTGAATTAAAAGATATCCAGATGTGTATTATAGAATCATAGACTATTTTAGGGAATTTGGAAAAAACATCTAAGGTTATTGAGTCCCACTGTTAACCCAGCACTGCCAAGTCCACCGTTAAACCAATGTCCTTAAATGCCACACCTACACACTTTTAAATACCTCCAGGGATGGTCACTAAACCACTTCCCCATTCAGACCATTCCAATTCTTAACCACACTTTCAATGAAGAAATTTTTCCAACCTGAACCTCCCCTGAAGCAAGTTGAGACAATTTACTATTGTATTATTACTTTTTACATGGGAGAAGAAACAGACCCTCACCTGGCTACATCCTGCTTTCAGGCACTTGTAGAGAGTGATAAGGTCACCCCTGAGCTTTCTTTTCACAAGAATAAACAACTTCAGCTCCCTCAGACACTCCTCACATGACTTGTTCTTCCTTCACCAACTTTGTTGCCATTCTTTGGATGTCCAAACTTAACTAAGGTCAAAGAATGTAAGGAACCCATGTTTAAAATTCAAATTCCCTGAAATAACAAAACTAATGGGCACAGTGGAGTTTTCAAAAGCAGTGATGTTAACTGTGCTCACACAGAAATTATTTTCTTCAAAATGAACCATGAGCTAACAAAAAGTGGAAGCCAAATAATTTTCTGTCAAGAAAATTAAGATGTTATACACATAGATAAATAACACCCAGCTGTTTTCAAGAGTGATGTCGCAGTAGAATATGCAAGAATTGGTTTTGAGGTATCTTCAAGTGGATTCAAGTCTAGTATTTTAAAAATAGCAGGTCTCGCTCCACTGCTCAAGTACTTTTGTTTTCCCTGACTCTGAAATATAATTTATCTTTCAGAAAGGAGAATTATGTGTTTTACTAAATTCAGCAATTAGCAGCCAGAAACATGACCTAGTTAGGTAAATAGAAAATTACTCATGGGTGTCCATGAAATTAAATTAAAATGAAAAAAAAAATAAAAAAGGAGTTGTTTCATTTGCCTATACCCTTTCCCACTAGTCTTCCTGGTCTTTGAATCAGAAGTCAGTGCCCAAATGCCAAAGAAGTACTTGAATATATGGAAGCACAAAGTCTTAAAAACCACAAATAAACAAAAACCAACAGAAAAGAAGTTTAGGTAATGCTAATAAATGCAGTTATAACCTTGATTCTAAACCTTGGCCTTGAGTTCAGGATTTGACTTATCTGTGTCATCAAACAACCAAACTACTTTTCCTTTCTCCTCCTTCATCTTCCAGATGATGTGTCCATGGACCAGCAATTTAAAATTCCCCATTTTCTTGGTAGATTGATGAAAAAGCAGGAAATTTGTTAAATATAAATAACCAGGTGTCATTTTTCCTCCCACATCCAAGCTCACCACTGTGTAAGATACAGGCTGATTTTCAAATTCTATTGTTGGGGCTCAGCAAGCTCAGTGATTACTGAAAATTGAAGGCATTTAACAATAATTCCTATTTCTTCATGAAGTTACCTTAAGAAAAAAAGAAATACTAAGTCAATTGAACATATAAAATGTGAAACTAATCAAAACTGTGTGTTTTTTGGGGTTTTTTTTTAGGATGTGAAAGGAGTAAATTATAGAATCTTAGAGTATTTTAGAGTAGAAAAGACCCCTAAGATCATCAAGTCCATCAGTTTCTGCTAAGTGGATACTATGGCTCCCTCTTGGAGCTGTGAGACTTTCCTCCAGCTCCCCCACCCCAGTTTCTATTTAGACTGGAAGCTGCTTTGATTAGAGAAAAATCCCTTTCAGAGGCAATCATGACATTTACGGAATATCTCATGAATGGACTTGGTCTCATGAACATCCTAGAACCTCTTATTTCCCATTAGCAATGCAGCACAGTCCTCTAAGCCACTATTTCATAGACAGTTATCTTGAAACTCAAAACTTGTCTTAGCCTTGTGCTATTTAGGTTAAGTTCAGCTTTCCTCGAAGCATTCAGAAGTAAGGAATGTTTAAAATGCAGTTTTATGACTCAACCTGGTATGGATACAGCAGCAGTTTCCTAGGTCTCACTCCCTGTGTCTCATTGTTGCCAGTTCTGGGATTTATTCCATCCTAGAAAGTGAAGGAAAGCAGTTTCCCATCCTCTCATTGAGAAAGAAGCACATAGAGATGAGGCCAGAAAATAATCAACTTCACTGCTGCAGAATGAAGATACCCACAAGATGCCACTGCACAACATCAGAAAATTAATCTAATTCAGAAAGAGCAGATCCATCAGTAGCTATTAATCACTCAATGGTCTGGGCAGGTATTCCGTCTTAGGAAGTTTCTAATCAGGCCTTCAGTTTACCTAGAGCCTTTATTAGGAGGTGTTGTCTACCTTCAGATATGGGGAAGTTACATCACAGTCACTATTACCACCCCACGGTGATGGAACCCTGTCCCATAGGGGAACAGAGAAAGGTGTGTGCAGAGCACTCTGATAACCAAACAGTAACCACAGTGATTAGTTTTGATTATTCAATTGTTATCAAGCTTGCCAGGGCAGGCTGGGGCAGGATAGCAGCCTCTCTCAGTTTAGAGACTTCATATCTTTCTATAAGCTCTTCTAAGCAAAGCATGTCATACACAGGTATTCTTAAAGCCTCATTCCCCTTTCTTTAGATGCTGAAAATAAAACGGGAGAAACAAAGACGGAAACAGAGCAAGAGAGACAGCTGGAAAATGCATTACTGGACTCTGATGACTCATCAAACATTTCCACACTGCCAGTATTATGGCTTCCCATAATAATACAAGAATGCCATTGCACATCAAGGGAAGGATGGTAACGTCATCTGTCTCACTACAGAACAATCAGAGTAATGAAATCTGTATATACTCAGTGAAGGTTTCCAAAACACTAAAAAGAGTTCACTATCTCATTCTTTAAGGGAAATAGTAGTCATCCTTCAGTGAAAGAGATGCAATGTCAGAAGGGTTAAGGTGTCAGCCTCAGACAGTAAAGTCCAGGCTGCATTCTCAATTTGCGCCAAATGCTGTACAGGCAGTGATTTGAGCTGTGAATAGAAGAAATCGTCCTCCTTAAATTTAGAGATAGAGGTCACTGGGCATAGATTTTACCTACCTTAGCCCCATGTACCACCAACTTCAGGAGTTTTCATGACTTATGTAGACAGTCCCAGGGGGTCTCCTCAGCGCAGAGGGAGCATAATGGGACTTAGTGCAGTAACACACTTCTAAGAGGAGTGAGAGAAATTAATTGGGATGGCTGAGGATTTGAAGTACAGGGATCATCTCATGTAGTGACTAAAAGGGCAAGCCACCACACCACATGGAATTTCACTCCAGTCCCATGTTCCTACAACCACTATCATAAATTAATAATAATAAAAAATACAATATTGTCCCCATATTAATTTTTATCTTCTCTTCAACAAGAAAATACACAAAACTTTTTTCACTACTGTCTGTTTAGAAAACTTCTCCTCTGAAGAAAAGACTGCCTCTTTTCATGAGTTTTTGATTTTAGAAAAGTCAAAGAAGCACATTTGCATTTTTTTGAATGGAACTGTGATGCTTTCATCTTAATTAGTTAAAAACCAAAATTCCAGGTTCCCTAGCCAAGTGGTTCTTTATAGGTGGTGCAGTATGGATACCTCATGGTCCCATTCTGAGATGCAGGCTCAGCTGTTGTCCCATGGTTCATCGGAAATCCAGTGGCATCCTGTGAGAGGCTGAAATGGTTAATGGCTTAGACATTTCTAAAATCACTAACCCTAATCCTTTCTTATATGTTTTCTTGAGTGATACTTTCATGCTTCCACATTGTTATATTACTATGGATAACAACAACCAATACTGCTACATGCCTGTTTGCTTATGTAACCAACTTGTTCTACAGTACACCCTACATGTGTAACAAGTACTAACAGAATCATTCAATGCTGTTTTACTGTAATTTGCCCCAAGGGATTTATTAACAAGAACCCTTACCTTTTGCAGTGGGTCGGAACACATCCACAGTGTATCGTGTAGGCTTCTTAGGAAAGAGATGAATCTGGAAACACAGGGATGAGTCAGGAAATCAGGAATCAGATCTCCACCAGTAAGTTTAGTCTGTGGCTAAACTGACTACAAACTAAATATTTTTATTTTCAGTAAAGCAACACCTATCTTTTCTTTTTTGACAATCACAGAAAATTTTTATTTGTTAAGTCTTCTTTTACAATGAAACTTCACTGCCAAAGTGTGAATTATTTAATGATGGATTATGGAAACTCTCTAAGGCTGACTACTTTGACAAACTTGGCTTTTATGATTTTTTAAAAAATTATTTATTTTTTTCATTTAATTTTTAAAAAATTTTCTTTTTTTAATTAAAAAAAAATTAAATATTGTTACTTAATTTTACCCCTTGTTTAGCATTACCTTTTGATCAAAGCCAGATACAATTATGGCAGAAGGTTTTCATATCCTTCAGCAGGCTCTGGATCTGCTGAGATCCCCTGACGTTCAGTGACTGCTCAGCAGCCACTCTGAAGTGCAGAGCTGCTCTCAGGCCTTTTCTCAAAGCTTGTGTGGCTTCTCAGGCAGCTCTAGTTGCTTGCTAGCAGAAGATGACAGAAGCCCAACTAGACAGAAAAACTTCATCAAAATCTTTAATTTTTTTTTATGCCTGCTTGCTTTAGGTTTGTTTCTTATAAATATCTAAAAGTTGTTAATAAATTAATAATAAAACATTGGTTATGAAAATAAGAAATGTCCTCTTTCCATTTTTTTAATATGGAATTTGTTATTTTGATTAAAAAAACAGGTTTAAAAAGTTTTAATATGTACTATTTTGCTTTCATTGTGGAAAAAAATAATGAAAATTCTCTTTTTATTACTTTTTTCCCCCAAAACTGAATTTCTTTTTTTCATTTTGTAGCAAAAAAGGATGGGGAATTTCTGAATTCCTTGCAAGTCTGCTTATTGTTATGCACACCGACACACACAAAGGTCATACCTCAAAAGCTAGCTAAAACCCCATTCCCAACAGTAACATGAGATCTAATTGGAAAATGTTTTTGAAATGCATTTTTCCCATTCATTAATGGGCAAATGTAGTAGAACCACATGCATTAGTTATTCAAATGATGAGTGTGTGTCATGAGCCTTGCAGAACAGAGATATTTTTCCAGTCTGTGCTGCATTTCGTGCCGTGGTTTCTTTCCTCATGAGGCGTATTCCCGATAACCACCACCGGGATCATGCAGTGGATGCAAGGGACCCACTTCAGGCTGTGTGAGTAATGTGTGTGGGATCGAAACAGAAGAGGTGAATGAGAGAAGGATGGTTGATAGAAGACCTGGGATGTTTTCTAATTAGAACTGCTATAATACTTAATGCAGCACCATCAATTATATATGTCCTGACGATCATCCTCTTCATCCTTGTTTAGGCCTTAATGAACACTATACGCAGTTCCAATTACTGTCACACACAACCACTTTATAACAGCTTCTCACCCAAATCAAGGAGCATTAAAAACAGAGTAAGAAGCACTTAAAATGGCAGGTCCTGAGCAATTATTCTGTGTTGCCTCTCCTTGAGTCAACACACATTTTCTTTGGCCTTAATAGGTCTCCTCTGAATGATTTTCCCTCAAGTGGGAGAGGAGGAAGATGGATGATGCTGCCTGGCGATCAGTGATCGATAGTACAGAGATTAATCCAATGGCACTTGGGAGCCACCCAGTGTGTCTGTCCTGATCCCCCTCTGATTCCCACTGATTCCCATCAGAGTGCCTGCACACCTTGGTTTTGCTCCTGGGGGATGGTGCCTGGATGTGGCCAAGGACTATGCAAACAGCCAAGCTGTGCAGCCACCCTGTGGCACTCGTGCCTTGTAGAGAAGGAAAAAAAGGGCTGGCAAACCAAAGAGAGCAGGGGTTTTTAGTGGCAGCATCCTGCTCCCACTAATTTTTTTCCTGATGTGCTGAATCTTGCACTGAGGAAGAAAACTGATCAAACCCCAACCCTTGAATACATTGAATGCAAGATAGTACTTGCATATGATGTGAGATGGTGTATTGGGGTCACGGAGACCGTGGACAAGAAATTCCATCCTACAAATCTCAGCTTCACCCTCAGAAAAAAAGGCAGAGCTTCCTATCTTTTACATTGTGCTGCTGCAAAAGAAAAATTAATTAAAGAATATTTTCATCTGCTATGACCTCACCAAAGTGCTGGTGGAAAACAATAATGAAAGGCTTTTATTAGTTTCTGAAGATTTGGAAAAATAAAAAAGTTGAAAAACAGCAATTGATGAGCTGAGGAAATGATAATTACAATCTTGTGAACATTTCTGTGTCCAAATTTAAAATTATAATTGTTCTGGACAAATGATGTTCAGACATAATTTTAAAGTTCTGCATTTTGCAGGAAGACAAAAAAAAAAATTATTTCCAGAGAAAGATAAGCTCCATTCAGGATTATTTGTTTTGTGGTGAGTCATGCTCCTAACCCCAGTAACTGCCTTGAAGGAACGGCAAAAAAAAAGTCCTTAGTTACATATAGAAATTTCTCTGAAGTGAATGATACAGCTTTTTGGCCAAACTTAGGCTAGTTCATTTATCCATGTGATCATAAAATCATGGAATGTTTTGGGTTGGAAGGGACCTTAAAGGTCATTCAGTTCCAACCCCCCTACCATGGGCAAGGTCACATCCCACTACACCAAAATGCAAATGTTTTCCATTTAAGAAGTTCCATACCAGAAGAGAATAAAGTGCATATTACCAGAGATTAAATAAGGCAATTTTTAGGTAGAGGTAAATTGCACTGAGACAAACAGTCCCTTATTACCCTTTTGTATTGAAATTTTAATGCTGCTCGGAGAAAATCTCAATGAAGGGTTATGATAACTGCCAAAAAAGAAAATATATTTAGAGAAAATAATATGGAAGAGTGGGGGGAAATAACTAAGGTGGTTAAACCAGGACTAATGGTCTAAAATGAGGAAAAGAAAGAAATTAAAAATGAGAACTAGAAAAAATGTTTTAGCAGCTATGCCAGTTAGGGAGGGCATTTTGTGAGGTCAATGAAGAAGTGCTGAAGATGTCAGAAGAGAAGGTGGATGTTCAGAGGACTCGCATAGTCCCTATACGTTGTAAAAAGGACTGGCACACTCCTGCTTTTCGCCTCCAGCTAACCTGCCAGCTCAAATAAGTAGAATTCCTCCTCACCAGCCTTGAAAAACAGTGAGGTGGAGAGGAAAATGGATACGGCAGCATCTCTATATCTATTGGCCTCACTTGAGGACTTTACTTGAATGAAAACATATGTACCTTCAAGGCTTCAGGGTGATTGGAGGGACTCCAGCAGAAATGGCTGTACAATGGCTGTACTATGGGGACAGCTGTAGGACAGGGTAAGGCAGCCACCCTTTCTTGCCTCCATCTGTCCCACTGACCCTTGCAGCAGGTCTCAGCCTTGTCCTGCACAGACAAGGAGAGGATTTAAGGTCAGCCTCTGAGGGGATGGTGGTTAATTCAGTCATTGGCAACTCAGAGACAGGCAGCAGTCTGGAAATGCAGGGATGGGTCAGGGAGTGCTCTGGATTTAAGGTTTTTCCTGACCTACTGCCTTTAAGGGAATAATAAATATAACTTTCATTACACGGCTATCCAGCAAAGGAGCATTCTTCGATGGGGTATAGACAATATCTTATCAAAGAATAAAAAAAAATTACAAAACAATCCTCAGTATGATCAGTTTGTGTTCTCACTTTCCAAAATGCTGGATAAATTTCTGCTGTTGTCTGGGAAACATTTTTAGAGAAGCAATTAAAAGACTGACACATTAAAGGTGTTTCTCTTCCTTGGGAATTAATCCTAACAAAGACAACCAAGACATTCTATCAACTCCACCAGCCTATTTTAGGGTGGGTTTTTTTTAGATAACAAGATAAAAATAATAAAACAGATTTAATCCATAACTACTCCTAAAAGCCTTTCCTCCAAAACTGAAGATTTCCCTTAAATAAAGGAGATATCCTGTGGGAAGACAATTGTGTGCTAATTCCTTTTTCAATTTCTCCATACATATTTCTCATTTCAAACTCTTTAATATCATCTCATTCTTTTATTATCATCAACAAAGATGGCAATGAGAAAAAAGTATTTATTTTTCTTTAAATATTTGCTGTAGCCTGTGTAATTACTGTGCTTGGAAAGAGACATGAAGCACTGTTGAATTTTCCAATGCATTTTTTTTAAGAGTAAAATACTTTTGCCTCCCTCTCAAAAAACCTCCAGAGGAAGGCAGAAATAAATGTTGTTTAAAAAAAAAGGAAATAAAAATAATAGCATATAAATGAGAAAATGTGTCTGAGTTTTGAGAATGCAGATATTACAAGTTATTTGCACAAACAAGCCACTTCAAGGATCACAGCATCTCAGCTGACCCAGATTCTGCTGGCTTCCAAGCCCATTTGTTTGGAAAATGTGCACAGCAAACATAACCTGTATAAGAGCCTCAACGTTGCTGGAAGTACTTTTGCTCTTGAGCAACAAGAGAGAGGTTATTGAAAATCTCTCTGTGGCTTTCCCTTCTCTGCTGAAATTACAAATAGATGTAATAGTAATAAGATGAAGCCTTTTGTTTAATTCAGAGCTTGATTAAGATGTAGACAAGTCTGCAGCAACTTGTCCTTGTTCTGTCTATCATAATACATAAGACTTTAGACTAAAGCTTTGGATCTCTCCTGATGTTTTCAGCTAAGGGTGTATTAGTGCTGTGGACATGCTATGTGACTAATCAGTATGATAACCACATGGCAGCTATGGATCAGCTGCCTGCTTGTGTTGGTCTGTGTTGGAACATAGATTTTTACTGTGCTTTTTTTCCCTCCTGCATTGATAACGCTAAGTACAGATTGCACTTGCCCTCATTTTGCTGAATTTCTCTGTTCACGGGACTGACACATCTTGGAAAGAAATGTTAGCACAGAGCTGAATAGTGTCAGGGCAGGTGCTGCACATCCAAGGCCAGCTCAAAAGGAGGGAGAGGTCAGCCTGCTTCGTGCTGTCTCAGGGCTTCACAGCTGCATTGCTACAAAGGCTGCTGGGCTCTTGCTGGTGCATTGATTTCAAACATTTACCAGAAATCCTTTGTATTTAAGCAGGTAAATGCACAGAAATCAATTGGATGCTTCTCTTACACCAGCTGATTTTAAGGTCTATTGAAATCCATTCTCTCTACGGGGAGCAGGTGCGGGTATGCAGGTTAAAAAGTGAATATGAATTCATATGAATTAAGTATCTACATCCCAGATGCTTACTCTGAAAATTGGTGGTCTTGTCCCTCTCTTGAAGGAGCCTGGCTCCCCCTCCATCCTTACAAGAGAGGAAGTTCAGCCGTTTCATGGCATAACTGCTAAATCTTCGTAATTCACAGAACTGATTGAGAGTTCTCTGTGCATGCTGTGCTGCAGAGCATGCAGCAGCTCAGCAGCTGCTGCAGGAACAGCTGAGCCACAAGCTGGAAGAGGGATCCTGTGGGCAGCCTTAGGGGTGGTAGGAAGATGCTGTAGTCTTTCCCTGCCAAGACCCACTGCCCAGTCCATCAGCACCTGCATGGTCACCACAGAGAGGTCCAACAACAAAACCACGAGGCCACATCAGTGAGAGGTGTAGAAGACGCCCTGCAGCCTAAAACCCTTTTAGTTATCCTGGCAAAACCGTGGATGCATGTTGACAGACACCTGCTTTTGCTGGCTCATGCTGCTTCCAGCCATGGTATGAGGGTACTGATGAAAAAGATTTGGCTAAATTACACGGCTTCTACAGGAAAGGGTTCTGCCAAGGTTGTGCCATGCTGAGAAGATGCCCTTCAGAGGCTAAATCCAGCGAGAAAAGAGAAATTGAAAGTGATTTCAAAGCTTATCCCCAAACACCTTACGTGCATTAACCCGCAGACACCCTCCTCTGTGTCTCTCTGAGCAGACTGGAAGTTGTGCTTAGCTCAGTTCAAGACTGGCATTACAAAAATCCTCATTAACCTCTTTCAGCCATAGTTTTGCCTGGTCTCAAGCAGCCAGTGGAAGTTGCCAGAGCTGGCTCTGCTGATAACTTTCCTGCAGCATGTGCACTCCAAGGAGAAGCAGCCACATGTGACAGGTGGGTGATAATGGCATGGTCCTGTGCCACCGATTGCTCTGCAAGAGGATGCTTCCCAGTCAAGCCAACTCTTTGGCCATTTTTTCAGTCAATTTAAGCTTGAAATGCATACACTAGGACACAACACAAATGTCTGCCATGTGCAGATGGAAACTGCTGCCTTAAGGGTTCCCACTTTGATCCTCAAGGGTGCAATTTTTGTACCAGAACAACAAAATGAGAGCACTCAGCTGAGATATATTTAAAAGATGCATGAATTATTGATATTCATCCAAATAGCAAAACACCCAAATATATAATGTGTCAGCCTGAAAGATAATTATAAGAAGAAAATAACTTCCTCCTGCATCTTTCCTGATTCTGCTCTAAAAGTGCCAGTCAGACCTCCTAGGAACTGCAGTGTGAGGCCTAATTCACTGATTCTGTCATTAAAATCTGTGGTTAGGTCTAAAGCTGGAGATTTCTAGCAAACTGTTCTTTCTTTGTTCATTTGTGGTTTTTTGGTAAATCATTGAAACTGCATGTGTGCCTGGGAAAGAATGATTTGGGTTAAATATCTCAACTGCTTGAACATGTCAAGAAGTCCTGCTTCAACACTTCCTAATAAAAGCATGATCTGAATAATTTTCTTTGAGGTTTGAATAACTCCTCATGTAGAAATTATTAATCTCTATTGTATCAAATTCCTGATAACAGCAATAATACAAGAAAGAGGTGAGAGTGACCACCCCAGTGCTCAGGGAGCGTGGGTGCATGGGTGGCTGCACAGTGGCTGTGTACATTCCATGACAGAGGAGATTTGAGACAGAAGTATTTCCCCACTGGAGCCATGAAATACCTGGAGGGAAGAAATTGCACAGTTAAAGCCTGCCGGCACCCAACCATGCATCAAATATCAACAGTGCATCTGCTGCAGGTAGGACTAATGCAGCACAGCCCTGCAGGAAAGCGTTGAAAATTGTGAGGCTTCATTTCAGTGCTAAGCAAGAATGTGCTAAGGATGCGTGTTGTGTGAGTGATGTGACACTCTGAAGCACTGCCAAACAATTATCAGTAATCTTTTAACAAATTTCCTAATGATGTGTTTAGGCTCTTCTTAGGAGAAACAACAGCCATGGTGACCTATTGAGACTGAAAAGTATGAAAGTAATACATTAAATATTGAAAATATTTCATGGAGACACATTGATTTTAACAACAGTTTTGACAAGAATGATTTCTGAATTTTACAGTTCCAGAAAGAAAAAAAAACCAAACCAGCAATGATGAAGGGAAAGAGAAGGACATTCCATTAAAAGACAAATAAAATGAATTTTAAAATATTGTCTTTCCAATTGAGTCTTCTGCACAGACAGTTAAGACATATTTCATTTTAGAATAAGGTAGAAAACAAGTTTCCAATTCAGTCATGACTTAAGGCTTTCAAATACAATAACCCCTTAGGTAGGGTTTGATATCAAACCCATTTATGTATCAACATTTCTGTTCTCTTTCTTTCATTCTGTGGGACTTTGTGATGAGTTTTGTTTAGAAAAATCTCATGAACAGTAAATGGTTTTATCAATTTTCAATGTAGAGACATATATTGACAAAAGTTCCAGAAGGTGACAGGGGAAGCCTTAGCCCCATATCTGAATTACAAGGTGCCATCTTCAGTATTCCTGTGTGTCCACTACATAAAAACAGTAAACTCAGAATATGATTCGTTGGTTGTTTTCTCTCATATCTGCAATAGTACCATCACACACTTTTTTTTTGGCTTGTACTTTTACAAATACTTTTGAATACTTTACTTAATAACCCGTTTGAAATTTTGTTTACTAAGTATAAGTTTTACTTGAAGTTGAGTGTCAATAAAAATATCATATAAAGTTACCTTTTTTCTGAAAGCAAGTGGTATTTATTTCTCCTTATTATAGAAATAAGCACTTTGACAGAGGAAATAAAGAAATCTATTTTCAAGAGTAAAAATTTTTTTTCAACAGTAAAATTCACTCTCATTGTCTATCTGTCAAGTCATGGGTTATTAGCTGCTCTTGCTCTGAAGAGGTAGCATAGGAGATTTAAAATAGCTGATGGTAATAAGGAGTGGATGTTCTTCCCTCCGACCTCAGCAAAAAGCTTCAGATGAACACAAAAGTGCTGGCAAATATCCTTCCACGAAAAGTTAAGGCTATTTTTTCAGTTATAAAATTATTTTATACAATGGATTAAATAAATCAAAACCAAGCATGTAGTGCAGAGCCACAGGTCTGTGTTGTGTTTGGTAGTGCTGCAGAGCTCAGCTACAGCTCTGTCTCTGAAACCTTGTGCGATAACAAAGCCCGAGTCTCCTGTTTGAAAACTCTGAGCACAAACAAAATGTGTTAAAGTAACTTGAGAAATGGACGAGGGAAGAAAAAGAAGATAATAATGGTCTTTTGACAGGTTTTTCCCCGGACTGTTTCTCTTTGTGTCCTTTTGGAAGGAAAATAAATGCTCTTTGGCCTCATTGCTTCTTTTCTACTCAGTCCTCGGGTAACAGATTCTGGTAATAACTGTTGAGAGAGTTTTCAGCACCATTCAAATACAGAGGAAAATGTATTCTCAAGCAATACATATATATGGAACTTTAATTTCATGACAACTCTGCTACTGTACGAATGATACCATCTAATTTCATGTCAAACAAACAAATAAGTAAAGAAAGACAAAAATCCAAGAGCAAAAGAGAAACTTTCAGAAAATACTCCTATATCCTCCAGAAATAGGAAAGAAGAAAACAAATCTCACTCCTAACTGTTGTAAAAATCCCCATCTATTTTTCTGTTATTATTACTAAATAAGGTCATAAACCTAACAGAGATGGCAGTTTGGAAGGAAGCTTGCAAACTAAAGATGATATAAAAGAGAGTTGACATGGTCAGACTAAGGATTCATAGCCAACATGCCAGTATGTCAGACCCCAATTTATTTCCTTTTCTGTCTTGCTTTTTAGGATAACTGCATCAGTTTGGACTGTTCAGTTCCCCAGGCAGCACACAGCATGAGTCTCTCAGAGAGCCAAGAATAGAATTGGGATTCTTTATGATCAGCTCCCCACTGTGTACTAACAAGCTGCCATGTAATATATCGAGAAGGTGTGAGCATGTCAAGCTCCTTGCCCAGCTGGATATAAAAATAGGAAATAAGTACCAAGACAAAAGTGTAACAAAGATATCAGTAAGTAACAGTGGCATAGAATGGTTTGTCAAATGTGTGTGATACATGATATTTACAGGACTGCTCTGCTTTTATGTAGGCACTGCGGAAGCTCTTGCTCTTTTGAAGTAAATCTAGTACCTTACATACAAGGTGTTGGAAATGGAGTGATGGCCTTATGGAGAGATTATTCTTCTCATATGTTATGCTTCCAACATTAAAAAAAAAGAAGGTCTTTCCCCTCATTTCTTATTTTCATTCTTTTAGGCAAGGGAGAGTTGACACATCTTCCACATTACTTGCAGCCATAAATTATAATTTCTGTTTGTTAATTTTATCCTCTTGCAGCATCCTCATATCTGCTTATATTTATCAGAATGCTCCAAGGAAAAAGATGTTAGTTCTGACACTGATTTTTGTGGGTTTGATTTTTCTTTTTCGGACATCTGCATGAATTTTTTGAAGTACAGAATGTGTTTTGTGTTATTTGAGATCTTGAAATAAAGCTTTTACATTAGTCAGATATATTTTTGCAGAGAGTTTTCGTGAACATTTTACCCATATCTGTCAGATGTTCTTTCTGGCAGCTGACATGAGTTGCTCTTCCCTTGCCCACCATGCTGCAACCCCATTGTAGAAGGCCACCAGATTTGTCAGGCACCATTTGCTCTTCATGAAGCCATATAGGCTGTCACAAATCACCTTCTTCTTTTCCATGTGCCTTAGCATGGTCTCCATTAGGATCTGCTCCATGAGCTTGCTGAGAAGGGAGAAAATACATTTAAGAGGAAAAGTTCTATTTAGCATGGTTATTTTGTTATTTCACTTAGCCTTGGGAATTTAAAAGAAGTTGTAGTGTACAGCAGTGGGAATAAACTGCTAGTGTTCAGGGCTGAGTTGCAACCACTCATTTTGAAATGAAACCACACTATTTTTCTTTAAAGCATTATTTAGTTAACCCATAATCTGTGAACAGTAGAATTCCTCCATCAGTTTTACACAGTTTTTTGGTTGTTTTTTTTTTCATGACATACATAGAAGAGATGTATAGAATAGATTCAGTTCTGAAAAGAAAGTCCCAGGTTATTTTCATGGAACAATTTTTATCGTAGATATTGTGAACATTATAGAAATATCTGACCTCTAATTCTCCTTAAAGAAAGAAATACTGGCTCCTTGGGACGCCATTGTTATCTCATATCTCTCTAAAGAAAAAGATAAAAAACATCAGAAAAACCTGTGCCTCTACAGGAGCAGAAATTTTCCTGCTGAATTTCCAGCCATTTCCCAGCATCCAAGAAGCTGAAAGCACACTTCACAACTCTTGTGTCCCTGTGACCTTGGTGGACTATAAAGACTGGGATGTCAGACTTTCAGCTGTGGAATGTAAAACTAAGCTGTTTGACAAACCACATCAGTCAGTGCCTCTGAATAGTGGCTCGAGAATCAGGACTTACCTTTTCTCTATTGAATGATTTATCAGAGTGGTAGGAAATATTGAGGTACTGCTTAAGAAATGCCAGAGGACACTGGACCCAGGAGGGATACATGCATAATTCATGACACTGATCAACAATATTCATAGGGAACAGTAACTACTTACTTTTGCCACTTTTTTAGTAGACTTACATTTTATAAAAGGAAATTGCAGAGGCACTCATCTTTATTCATAAATCCTAGGGCAGATATTTTCCCAAACCCATCAGAAAAAGTATACATGCGGAAGTGTATTATGCATGTGTTATTTTCCAAGACCATGTGTATCCTGAGCTATGAGGAATAAGTGGGAGATGGGAAACAAAGGGAGGAATCTGCCAGTTCACCCAGGCACTTTGGATCTGTAAAATCTACTGTGTGCCACTGTGAATCAGTAGGTTTCTTTCTGCTTTCAGCTTCCAGGTTTGAAAACCAAAACTAAAGCTTTTTTGTCACTTAAAATGAAAAGAAAGCTCTAATTGAGCTGAACTAAATGATGGAATGTTTACTCTCTACCATAAATTAGTGTTTGCCATTGTCATCAGATGCTATTTAGGATTTTTTTGGCAGGATGGAGATATATATCACTTTTAGGTTTGGTTAAATCTGAAGTTCTGCTGTTATTAACTTCTCTCTGTCACTGCCTATGAAGGGGGAGCTGGTTACCCTAGTTCTGCCCATTTCTGGGGCATTTCCATGCAGATTGGCTTCTCCCATTAGTTAAGCTGAAATCCCTTCCCCTGCTGCAAGGACAGAGCACTCAGGCGCACATGGTCACTGTGCATCAGCTGATATAAATGTGCCCATTTGACTAGGAGGGAGCAAGGAACATGTTTAAACACAGGTGTACAGTGCCAGTGCAGAGAGTCCTCTCTACCTGACGTACTTGCAGGAAGATTGTCTCTCCTGTAGGTCCTGTGTCATGATATTTGGTCTGTTGATGCTTTGGACAGCAGAAGATATTTGAGAAGATATTAGACTTCCAGATTTCTGTACTTGAATTGCTCTTTTTTTAATTTTTATTTTTATTTTTGCTTCAATTCTTTGCCTGTAGTTGGAATAACAGTTGTGCCTCAAGGGCACAAAATACTGAAATATCAGATTACTGAAGCAAATGTGTGTGCCTTAGATCATGTCATATGGGGCTCTTAGAAAATCATCTCTGCACTTAGAAAAAACACACTTTGAAAAAAGAAAAAAAAAAAAGGACTAATGTTAAAGCTTCAATAATTCATCAAAATTCAGTTTAAATAAATAATAAACCATATAACTAAACACCTAATCATCCTGCTCCTGATTCTTTGGACTCACTGTTTATTAGCTTCTCAGTAAATTAATTTGCGTGACTTACCAAGCTAAATGCTTAAGAATAAAAAGGTTAATTGAAGGTTGGAGTAGGATGCATTATTGAGTAGTTGACATATTGCCTTGATGTTATGAATAATCTGGAAGTAGTTCAATAGAGTTGCAACTGCTTTTCCCAAGCCTGAACTTGACCTGCAGTCTTTCTTGCAGAAGCATTGTCACTTCTTTATATCTAGCAGGGCTGTGAGTAATTTGGTTTTTTACCTCCCGTCTCAAGAATATGAATTATTAATAACATGAAGAATACATTGAGGGAACAAAAAACCAGAGTATATCACATCTCTCCAAACCTGTAAGAATTTTAAAAAAAGGGAGAACAAAAAAAGTTAAACATCCATACCTGAGGTTGCTCGTTTGCATGCCAACAAAAGATAGTGAAGGAACTACAAAGATGCTTTGAAATGAGAGGATTATTAGAACAAGAAGAATTTTGAATTAATCAGGGCAAGCTTGTATAAGCAGATCCAAGATGCCAGAGGGTTTGGAAACTCTTTTTCTGTAAATCACTTCCTATCACAGATACTCTTTGTGAAAAGAAGATGGGGAGGTGAGCACAGGGGGCAGATGGGGAGGGGGTGGTCCGATCTCTGACATGCTCTGAATTAATGCAGATGTCAGGCAGCAGCCGAGTGTGTGGAAATAGAACTCTATATCAAAACAAAGATTTTGCAACTACTGTGCTAATGATGAAGGGCAGATCTGCAGAAGGTTTTATTTGTCAGAGATCCAATAGGGGTAATGCAAATCACACTGACTGAGTATCTATCCCTCCATTTTGTGCTATTTCTACTCCTCTCCCAGCCTCATCTCCCTTCATTTTTATGATAAACAGGACTTGAACTCTGCTGAGCCTCACAATTCTGCATCTCGTTGATGACTCATTAAGATTTTATCATTCCAGTGACATGTTATTGAACCCAGTTTCCTTAGGGGGGCTGGTCTGGTGATTACAGGAGTAACCAGTGACTGCTTAATCACCCACTTCATTATATTCATATTAATAATAAATACCAGGAGGTAGACAGTTATAATTACATTGCTAGTTTAAGAAGACATGAGCCTATAAAAGTTGGCAACACTGAAATACAAATTCAGTCATATACATCATGTGAATAGATGTGACTTGGAAGGTGCAGAGAAAGGTAAGAACATAAACATGGTTATTTTAAAGAGAATTATTGTCACAGCAATCATGATGCTGTTTAATTAAGCAGAAAAAAAATACTTCCTTGAGCATGAGCATCTTAGAAGAGATGAGGCAGGATGATATTCATATGTCTAGTTTGGAAGTATTTTCCATCAGGGAAAGGGATCCCAAAGAACTCTCATAGCAGCCTTGCTGTGACGTTCTTTGGAGAAAGAGGATGTAGATTTCTATGTCCATAATATCCACAGTATGTCCTGAAGTATGTCCCATATCTTCCAGCTTTGATGAGCAGCTCCTTTGCAGCACAGGGGCTTTTCAGCACTGTGTAAGTCAGCAGTTACAGCACAGCACAGCAGTTCCCCAGACATAGCAGCCATGCTGAGCAGACAGCCCCTTCGAACTCTAATGAACTGTGGAGAACACGCTGAAAGGTTTGACACAATATGATTCATCACAGAGTGGCAAAATGCTGAGCTGGATGCATGCTGCACTGAAGACACAGACAGGAAAGCGCTGCTTTCTGGTTTACTGTATACAATTATTTGAAGATTAGATGAGCTGCCATCCAGAGCAGCTTGCTTGCTACAGAAGCAAAAGGTGACTATCTAAGTTTTGACACCTAAGTTAAAGAAGATGTTGAGTGAGGGCAGGAGAGGGAACATATCGGACCAAAGAGTAGCCAACAGAATTTCTCCCAAAGCAAGATAATGCTTTCATGGCTGAGAATTTCTGAAAACTACAGGTTTCCAATTAAACCTGATTTTTATGAAAATTGAGATGAATATCTGTCTGTTCCCCTCTGTTTAAAAAGAGAACTGGCTTTATAGTATTTTGAACATATCAATTTTTTGCTGCAGAAGTTTGTTTTCTCATAACTGAAAATATTAACTGTACAGTGCAGCCAAAGCAGCTGACAAAAGCAAAGTGAAGGCAGAGTTGCACCCTGAATAGGTCTAAGAAGTGTCTAGCCTAAGTTCGGGAGGTGGATGCTCAGGCAGTTCATGACTTAATTAATTTCCTAGAACTCCACATATTTATGTATCACTTTAAAAGTCAGATGGCTCAAATGAGCAGAAGTTGGAAATATTGGTTGAGGTTTCTTCAGATGAGGGATTTAGTGCTCCCAAGTGCCAGCTATTTTGTAAAACAGGAGATTCATAATTGGGCCAATTTTTGTAGATAATTTCACATGGTTTGAGCAATGTGTGAGTTTGGCCTGTAAGGAAAATAAATGGTGTATCCTCAAAAGGCTTAGACCTAACAATGCCTGCGAATAGCTCAGTGATTATTTATCTGAAATATCACTGGGATTTAAACACTGAATGTTTAGGTGCAAGGCTAGTTTGACATCTACAGGCTTGAAGAAAGTGGCTGACCATGCCACCACTACCAGAATACTTGGTCTCTTGAGTCATCTTAGTATTTCAACTCCCCTTGCCAAGCTATCCATCTAAGTATGTGCATCCAGGAGAATCTTGACTGTGCACAGCTTCTAGATGGTGTGACACCTCGGTTTATAGGGAATTCATCATTATTTGCCAGGGTCATATTTCTTCCACGGAAAAAACTTTTTGTGAAGCTATTAAGTTTCAGTAGTTTCCTTTAAAATATAGAACTTGGGAGAGATTTGGGGGAGTGGAGCCAGCTGGAATAAAAAAATAGCTAGGAAAAATAGAATCAATGATTTGTGGAAAAAGGTCATGCACATCTTGGACTCCTTGAAAGATGGTGCGTTAGAACTGAAAAACACTGAAGGGTTGAGGAACCAAGACTGGGAGATAAAGGAATGTTTCTGCAGTTGGGCATACATTTTTTAGATAGACAGAAGCACATGGGGATGATTTTGAGCAACCTCATTCATTTGGGCACGTGTCCACAAATGCATACATGAAGAAAAGAACAGTCAGCTCATTGTCCACCAAAAAAAATGGTATAGAACAGTACAGGAAAACTAGGACACAAGGATTCATCTTTATTGAAATGGAACAGCTGAAGGTTCTGGCACCAGAATACATATTAAGTAGATCAAGAAAAGAAAAACTACTATAATCCAGCCATTTAAAATGTACAATACTTTTATAAAAATAGATTCAAACTTTGCTAATATGCATTTTGATTGACTATACATTTTCATCTCACTTCCATTTCTCCCTCAGGCTCCACATCCCTAGTTAGGCAAATAGTTGGCCTTTACCAGATGACATTAAATTGAATTCACTATCTGACTTACAATTAGATAAAGCACTCAGTTTTGATCCTTTATTCTTCTGAGTTACTGGAAAGAAAAGATAAAACCCCTACAGTCTTGGCCTCTGAGGCTTCCCACACAAAAGCATATTGCCTTACCACAGTGAAATATGCATAATTGGTTAGACTCTTCTCTAAAGATACAATTAGTAACTCGAATTCTGAGCTACTCTATTGAGAGCAGAAATAGGTATTCCAAAACCATGCCACACTATTTCCCCCCACTAGTTTCAGCAGAGATTTGGCTTGAACAGAAAGAAGTGTAAGAAATGCCTACTTATGAGAAGGCAATGCAGAGGTAACATCAGCCTGGACAAGAGGAAAGTGCATGGAATCTTCTAGCGCTCAGCTGAACTGTCAACTGAAGAGGTGCTGGGGGAGAGATTTCCAAGAGCAGAGACAAGAAACAAAATGTACTTCAGAAACTGGTATTTTGAATAAGAATAATAAAAAACAATCCTAATATCAACAAAGGTTAAATCTTACACACTTATCAGCTCTCTTTGTGTAACTTCTACCTTCGTTTTGGGTGAGCATCTATTCCGACTTCTAGTTCAATGAAACACAGAAAGAGGCATTATTCTTATATTCTCTCTTTTGGTTGCTCCTGCCATAGACAGTCCAAAAATGGGCACAATGGTGAAATATTTAAAAAATACCACTAAAGATCTCTGAAATAGAGTGTGTTATTTACTAATAGTTTTTGCTCTGAGAAGGATAACTATGGAATGTAAGTACTCTGCTGCACCACTCAGCTATTCAAGGAGATAATTTTGTAGGATGTTATTTCTTATTAATGTGGCAAGCATGCAATCATGGGAAAGTTCCAATTCAAGCAGTGTTGTGCCACTTCCCACATAACTCTGTACTGAGGTTGGTACATATACCTGTATCCTATATGATTAAATGACTTCCATAACCCCTAGAAAATCCAGGTTGCTTGTCCATTAGCAGACTGATCTTTGGGCACTGAGTTACCAAAGCAGAACACAGTTTTTCAGTTCAGTGGGAGTCACTTGGACAAAATCTCCCACACAGCTTTAGGAGATAGTCCTCCTATCGCTACAGGAATGATGATAGGGTAGAAATGATGGAGGATATGGCGATCAAATTAAAGTTGTCATTATACAGTAACTTCCTGTGTCAACTCTCTCCTCTTGCTTGCAGAAGTTGCAATCATTGCCTTTCAAGACGTGCAGAAGCAGAGGAGCTTTGCTGGTGAGGGGCAGTGTCCCAAATGTACAATGTTCTCCTGTTGCCAAATCCAAGTTTGCTCTTTCAGTGTCACGTATGCACTCATCCTTTTTAAAAAGGGCTTTCTACACACCTGAACAAGAAGTAATTTTTTCCCTGTAGTTTTAGCACTGCCATGGGGAATTACAGGCAAGTCCACAGAAATCTTTTATATGTTGTTGATCAGTCATTGATATAAAGAACTGCAGGTTCACAGAAATAAGGTTACACTAATATATACGCTAATATACAACTGAGAATCTGTCAGTTTTCCAGTGACTTTTCTAGAAAATATGATATTTCCAGGCTCAGTACAATGATGGATTTCATGGGAGCTATATCAGAATAAATCTCTGATGTGAATCTGCTATGTCAAAACTTCCATAGAATTTGATTTATTTTAGACTTTGTATTTTTTCAAGTCTTGCTTTATTCAGATCCAGTGTATCTGCACTGGAGATTGGCCTTGGGCCAGTACTAGGAAAAACAGTAAAATGCAGACAAAACCCCCTGACCCCATAAAATTGTCAATCAGTTGTTAATGTTCTCACTTATTTTCTTTCAGTTATTAATCTCAGAAGGTTTTGCAGATATGAATTCCTTGTTCTTTATTCTGTACATTTTGAAGGGCTCTCATGACCTTTACTAAATATGCTGAGTATGACATGAAAATGATGCAGGGAGTGGGGGGTGGAGTGTGTTTGAAGTGTGTATTTTATGTTTAATTTCAAGAATCTATCTGCCCCACAGTCGATACCCAGTACATTATCTAGGATTCTAGTGAAAAATGTGGGTGCTCAGTCATGTTCTGTATAGTGATTCAATTAATTTGCTGTGATTAACGGATTCAGATTACACAGTAAAGATTTGGAAAGGGAACTCTCACTTCATGTTAATGCCCTCCTCAGCCCTTCCTTCATGTACGCTTTTGGCATCTACCTTTTAAAATCTGCAGCCGTGACACCTTCAGAAGATAATCATGAGCAAACCATGTAAAAGAACGAATCCCTGGGACTGTCTTTATGCTTATATATCTGTGTAATATTGACCAAACATGAGACAGTTTTGAACTCTGCTTTGGATCTACCCTCCAGTTCAGAGGGAGTGAGTAGACTAGAAAGTCAAGAGGAATAAGAATTTGTTCATAAAAGAATTTGTGCTCAAGAATGTGTGAATAAGAATAGTTTCAGAGAAGAAAAGAGGATGGGTATAATCATGTTTTCACTGTGCTCCTCTCTCAAGCATTTTGAATATTTACTGATCTCTGAATATTCGAGACAGGAGCTATAATTGTCAGGGTACATGAGACTTCTTGGGGAGCAACAGCAGCTTTTGCAGTACCTTAAGAAACAGTGAATTTTCCCTGAAATAACTTAGTAAAAAAAACACACCAGGATGACTAAGTGGGAAAGATTATTTAATATTTTAAGTAACTCTTACATACAGCAATAAAGTTCTTTCTTGAAGAAGATGTAAGAATAGTGATCATAGAACCATTAAGGTTGGGAAAGACCTCCGAGATGGTCAAATCCAACCTTTGACTGAATACCACCCTGCCTACTACACTGTTGTAGCCACACCTTTGATGTCAGTGGTGTGACCAGTCCTCGGCGAGAGCTCTCCTCCTCCTCCCAGGCAGGCTCACCTCTGGGCACACGCGCCTGGCACTAGGCGGAACAGGCGGGTGGAGTCGCCCCTTTGGTGGCGCGGCCCCAGGCAAGAGAATCTCTGCGCAGAGAGGCGATAGAAAACGGGAGCAGCGGAGAAGTAAAAGGCTGGAGCGAGATGTTCTCCTCAAAACCCTTTATTAGGATCCCAGCCAGCGAGACCTAACTCAGGATTTTTACAGAGTAACAGCCCCTGTTGGCACTGAGGAGCGAAGCCGAACCAACTGACAAGTAACGGTTT
>VZRL01004012.1:0-140997 GCA_013397895.1 Origma solitaria
GCCGCGGCGGGGGCGGGGGCGGCCACACCGGGCACGGATCCCGGAGAGCTGCGGGGCGGGGGCGGCGCCTTCGGCTGGAATCCACCAGGATTAGCAAGCAGGCACCGAAATGTATCGTCTACTCTTCCAAGACCCCAGGGGCCTCAAGCTGCGCGGTGGGACCCCCTCTCAAGCCTCTCTTTTGCAGAGGGTCCAGTGTTCTGAAGGGGCTTGGCTGGCCACAGTTCCTCCCAGCACTTCGCTGTGCGCCCACACCTGTACAATAGCGCTATGGCCAGGTATTGCTCGTCCAACAACTCTCCGCCAGGCTAAGCCACGTCTGTGCCAAATCACAGCGTCCTAAAAGCCTGGCCAAGAGATAAATCACTTAATGTACGGCTTGTAATGAAAAAAATGCACAGATCCAAAAAGATGGAAAGATGCGTAATCAGAGTGGCACTAGAAAGCAGGATTATAATTACACCCATGATTAGGAGGGAAAGGAGGAGGAGGAAGACAGTGAGAATGCAACAAGAAATTTTGTGGAAACTTCTTTAAAATGATTCCCAAACCGAGATAATCACGATATTGTCACTATGCTGCCAATGCTTCCCAAGTGACGGTTTTCAGTGACTGAAGACTTCATGGTTGGTCTCTTTGGGGTCTTTCTTTTTTCCCCCTCTCTGAAAAGCACTGCTCTTTTTCTTCGGCTTGAGAAGGAAAAAGGTGAGGGATCATAGAATAAAATGGACTGCCTAGTCTGCTTAAATAAAATGTATTGTGTTGGCTTTTCCCAAGAAGACCACAAATTTGATTACTTTCTGGCAACATGTATATTTTGGTGCTGCTGTTAATAACACTAAATCAAGAGGCTTTCTCTTTTTTCTTTAATATGGGAGAAGTGTTTCACTTTATCTGTCCAAATGTTAGATATTATATGTCCAGAATAAAACCAAAACCCCAAAACACTTAGTTTTATAGTCTCTGCTTATCTACTAGACTTTATTATCAAGATTATTTTGACTCCCTATTAATAGTAAATATTGACATAATGACATGTAAGTGTAGCTGCATGTTTTGCAAAAACAGCTCTGTGATTCGGAAACCTCTTTTCTAGGAGTTACAGCTGGAACTGAAAAGACCCGTGTTTTTTGTCATCTTGGTAATAATATATCTGTGACTTGGACCAACTCTCTTTACTTCTCTGAACTCCACTTTTTTCCGTATAGAAAACGAGGGGAGAGCTATTAGATAAGATGCTTGAAATGAACCTATTAGAATCTGATATGAATTGTTATTAACTGCCTAAAAAGCAACATTTCTCACATGGGTTTTGTTTGGCTGTTGTGCGTCCTATTCTAGCTTCCATAAATTTGTGGGCAGAAGGAGCACCGGCAGGTCTTTTCATATTCTAACACCAACCCACCTTACACTGTTGAGAAATTTGGTATTGGCTGGTGAAGATTACAGGCATAGGTGTATTATGATCACTGCATGAAATACAGCTAAATTAAATGAGCAGCTTGTTAAAGGGGTGATTCCTGCCTTGCCTTCAGATTTTGACACAGTCGGCAGGCAGAGTCCCAGCTAGCACGTGTTTCCAGAATTCATCCCTGGGGAGAGTAAGGACATGAATGGCTGGGTAGCATTCAGATCTGAGTAGAAGATGTAGTGTTCTCACTGAATGCCCACGACAGAGAAGAGTTTTTAACTATCAGCGCTGCCAACATCCGTCTCTAGGGGCTGTGAGCCTGACCAAGAAATAGTGAATATGCTGCCAAGGCTTCATTTTCCCAGAATTTCAATCTTACCCTGCTTAATAAGGCAGCCATCATCCATGCCTCAAACCCTCTGTCACATGGGAAAGGTCAAAGACATAGAAATAAGGATCTCAATGTCATCAGAATGCTGGAAATGTGGAAACTGCCTTCCTTTGAGGTGAAAATTACACACAAATTGCAGTATAAAAGGTGAAAATGATGAAAGCACCATCTTTGAAAGGATCATAGTTACTAGCCCATGGTAGATTTTGCTGTCTCTTGGGGATAATAAGAAGAAAGTACACCATTCAATTACATTTATTGAAGACCAAAATTGACTATGATCAATTCCTCATCATAGTCTACAACAAAATGGTAGATGACTGATCCAAAATGCTCTGAATAAACACACAACTTCATTTCCACTCTAAGTTCAGTGCAGCCTGGGCACTGTGCTGGTGCCTAATGCCGAAGTATCTGGGGCAAAGCCCGAGCACTCCAAGAACTAAAGGATGTGTTCTCTTCTGCTCTTGCTATTCTACTTTCTCTGGTAGCCAAAGTAGAGATGAGTGATGACAAGAAAATCAGAACATGATTTCTTCATTGGGTGGCTAGCTAGTCACTTTGATCTTCCAAATTAGTCTAATTATGACTGTACTAAGGGTATGCCTCTTAGCTTTTTCTAGTTAAAATGTTATCTTTGGAAATTCCCAGAAACCCAGTAATTATCTTCAGGTCAAAGTCCATCTCACAAAGGTTGCATTTGTTTCCAAGAGGCATAGTTGTCCTATCATGGCTGGAGACAGCAGATACCTATTTGTAAAATGGGCTGCAGATTCACTGCAGCAAAAAGCAACACCCTCTCGACGAGTCAAACAAACTAGATTAATGAGATTGTTAAGCACACACAATAATTTACTTCACTAGAGATTTCCAAATGCTTTGATGGATGTGAAGAACCCAACCCCTCACTTCTTTCCTACTCCCAGTACTCATTTTCAAATTTTATTATGCCATAGTGAGAGACATTAGTGCATACAGTGGCACCGAAATTTAGTCTGCCTCTGTTAAAAGCAGCCACTTTTCTACTACTGGCACAAACTATGATAATATACATAAATACTGGTAAAAATGTTTTTCTCTAATATTGAAGAAAAAGGAAAAAATAGGAGGAGAACATCAGTGCCTGTGGATTTTGTTTTAAACTCAAAACATCTCCTCATTCTTTGCATACATTTGCAAAGATAAATACTTACAAGAACAGGCCACAAAGAAACTTGTTTATACAATATATGCAATTAAAAGATGCAAGCAAACATGAAACATTTTCTTTACAGTAATTGTATTTCATTTGTATTCTTGTGAGATAGATGTGTACACTTGATTTGATTGTAGGAACTATCACTCTGGGATATTTAATGCATATTTCTCTTTCAGTTGTAGCAAGTCTAATCATCCTACATTTGTCTGGGGCAACCAAAAAAGGAACAGGTATGTAAATTGCAGACATTCTTTGTCAGACAATATATTAGAGACCAAAGTGTGGCATTAAGTTGTTAGTTTAATTTTGGAGATTTTTAGTAGCTCATTTACTACCAGTGTCTACCCTTTGTCCATTTGTTTGGGTTATTCCGTTTCTGCCTGTACATACACAAAATATCCAGGGGGGCTTATCAGGCTTAGCCTGACTAACTATAGACTATAAAATACTCCTACTTTCAGATTGGGAAGTCTAGTTTGGGCACTCAGCTACCTACACTTAAAATCCCTTTTCTTGTTGAAGTAGGATTGAAAACCTGAAATTTGGTGTCATTGGGTGTATTTGTGCAGGGGAAGTATAGAAAGAGACTTTTAAAAGCCTTGGATGCTCAGTGTGAGGAGAGCCAAGCAGGGAATGCTGCTAAGCACAGTGTGTGTCTGAACCTGTGTCTGAATGCACAGTCCCTGCAAGCCAGAATTCATTTTAGAAAATAAGGCTCCATGTTGTGCTCTGCCTGGATACAGACCAGGGTGAAAAAGAAATGCTTGCAGAGCATAGGTCACATCTCAGATGGTTAACATCATCCTTGGAAGGTGTTTTTTTCTCTCCACTGATCATAAGAGGGAGCCTCAAACACGTTTATGCACCAAGGGCTTAAGTTACATGAGACACTCCTTTGATACTAGATACCTCCTTCAGAGAAAAACCAGTCTAGAACCTACTATCCTTCCTTTTAACAGCAGCCTAGGTATATTTTGTTCTGAAGGATCTGTCTCAATTTAGTCTTCTTATTAAAGCATGATGCTCAGGAAGGCATCCCTCATTTTCTTCAGCTTTGAACTGGCCCAAACCTTTGTCTCCGGTCTCTCTGTCAGAGTGCAGAAAGAAATGCAAGAGATTCAGGTCTAGGAAGAAAGCAAACAAGAAGGTCTGACTCTGCTTTCTGATTCACTTAGGAGTAGGAAACTTCTGGGCTGTGATTACTGGCCTCAAACCTATGTATTAATTTTACAGCAAACAGCAAGATAAAAATAATCTATGAACCAGATTCCAGGAATTCCCCTGTCTATCTCTGTCCAGTAAATATAGAGTAAATATGCTGCAGATTTAAAAACACTTGAGATCATAATTCTCTGGGTTATTTCCTTGATTTTGCCACTGATATGTTCCTGTATTACAGAGTGAAGCTTGCTGATAGAGCACATGCTTGAGCTTTTGGAGATATATGAGTGGGAAATTCATGGCCTTCCAATTCTCAAGCACGTGCTTTCCCTAGAAGGTTATTATTTTAAAAACAATACAAATTTGTTTTCCCCTAGACACCCAAGCCTCGACTCTGCTTTGAGAAAAATGTTTTGAGTAAGAATTATATGTTTTTACCCTTGAAGAACAGCCTTGTTTTCCGCTAGATCAATAATCATACTCAATCTCAACAGAGAAAAGTTTGAGGCCACTGACAGAAAGAGACTGTTGTATTTATCCTGCGAAAGAATTCTAAGTGTCATGTGGACATAATTTGTGAGCTAATTATAGCATGCTTAATGTCATCATTTCACAGAAAAGCAAACTACTTCCGAAGGACAGAAACCAGTGCAGTGTGGGACTTGGACAAAATATGCAGAAGGAGGCATCTTCACTTCTCCAAATTACCCCAACAAGTATCCTCCGGACAGAGAGTGTGTCTACATTATAGAAGGTGAACAAAAGAACAGTCTTTATATTTTACCATACTCATGTATTAGAAAGAATAAGCTTTATTTTGTTATGTGAGAAAAGTAGGTAAAGTCATAGTAATAAATCTTTTCAAGACACAAGATTTAGAGAACCTCCTGATTTCTATCTTGAAATAGGGAATAAAATTGTTCAGGTGGTAAGTATGCACAACTCAGTAAACAACAGTACAATTTATTTCAGGATATTCAGAGAATGAATAGAACCTAAAATGCTGTAACATGACAAAAGAAAAAATATTTTACAATGAGTAGTAAATTGAACACAGGAAACAAAAATGCTTTTGACTTTCATGCAGATATGTTAAATTTACCATAACTAAATCAGGGATGACAAGGACAGCTAGGCAAAGTACAGTAAAAGAAGTTGTACAGGAAATACCCATATAGTGAGTGTAAAAATTATTTTCCATCCAGTTCATAAGAAGTGAAAATGAAAAACCCCCAACCTACAAAGTAAAACTAGAAAGGAATAAATATTAGCATGAAACATTAGCTCTATGACTTAGGTTTTAAAGACTAGACAATTGCAGGCACGGAAGTGACGTAGGAACGGCTAAAAGTGTATTACAAACAAATTATGTGGTTTCTCTTCATTAGTCTTAGTACAATGTTTGTTGGAAAGATTGTTGTAGTAATGAATCTGTGGAAAGTTATAGAAATTAGATACTGTCAGAGCTCAGAAAAGATGAATCAGGTACTGTATAGTAAGTCCCTGGAACCAATAAGTTTCCTTCATGAGTTATGAATACATGTAGAACAAAACAATAATGCTCTTCTATCCATGCTTCATTTTTTTTTTTTTTAATTAATTAGCGGTGGAGCCAGGAATTACAGAAACAGTTACTTTACTAAAGATGCTGGTAGTACTAAGATATATTTCTGAAGATATATAGCAGATTTAAATTGAAATAGCTGTTCTAGACCCACAAACTATACACTTTTAGAAAGGCAAAAATCACAGCAGAATGACTGAATTCCACTTTGGTGCTAGATAACTTGACTGAAGTCAGAAGAGGTGATTATAAATAATGTAGCCAAACATGCTCTTAAAAGAAAATTTACGCTAGTTAGTCTTCGTATATAAGTCTGAAACTTAAGCAGATGGATGGTAAATATTTAAATTCCTTCATAGTTTAAAAATTGGTTTCAATTTAATTGGATTTTAATTTATTTTTTTAAAAAAGATAAATGTATAGGTCCAAAATATACAACCTAGCATTATTTTTTTTCTGGTTACACTTACGTCGCTAGATTCAGGTCTTTTTGCATATATTGATCAAATTATCTAACACTCCAGTGAGACTGGGAAGAAGCAAGCCTGTTTTATCTTCAAAGATCTGAAACACAGGATTTTTCATCATTAAAGAGAGAGAGTGTAGAAAAAACCCACCAGTTTTGTAAAATTTAGGACCATATCTCAGGTCATGAGATGTTTCTCCTCACATTAAGAAAGTGCCTGAAAGTCCAGTATTGTAAAGACTTTTGTCTTTATTATAGTAATTAAGTACTTACAAAAATACAGTTAATATGCTGAAAGATGGCAAAACACACTGTTGAAATAATGTGATTTAAAATACCTAAAAATGGAAATGCCTAAGAACAATTTAAAAAGGAAAGATTTAATCAAGCAGCTTCCATGACAAAGATGAAATTCCACATTGACAAGTTTAGAGCAATGTATAAGAAAAAGAGTAAACTCAACAGACATCTTGTTATATTTTTTTTGAAAATTCAATGCTGTTCAAGCCAGTTGAAGACAAGTATTTTTATGGCACTGATATTTTCTTCTTCCCATCCAGCCTAATCAACAGTTTGGATTGCAGCTGGACATTTCAAAACCACAATGAATGTAGCTCTATCAGTGTATAATTTGATGAGGACTGTGGACATTGCACAGCATTTTCAGCTCTGATCTCCCCATGTTTATTTCTGTCTTCTAAAAAAATCAGAAATAGTCATGTCTGTCTGGAAAATGTCACAGAAAAAAGCAGAGATATAGTAAGATGTCTGAGCAATAATATTTTAAAATGTGTCAGATTTCAAAACAAGGCAAGAGAAGTACTGAAGGTCAGCAAAAACTTTTTTGTAATGAGAATAAAATATTTTTCTGTGCTTATTCTTTTTACAACATATAAAAATGGCAGAAAATTATAAATAATTCCATCAAGTATAAACTTTTCCTGAATCTTTTATAGTCTGTGGAGCTCATTGGCATAAGACACTGAGGTTAAAGTATTGCAAAAAAAAGAAAAAATTACTGATAACAATATCTTTGGGATCAGACAACAATCTATGAAAACTGTGGATTAATGGAGGACATAAATATTTCAGAGTAAGACAGAAACACATCCATATGCATTTTATTTCTATATTTATTATTGAAATTCCAATATTCTTCAATAGCTTCTGAATCCTGTTGAACACCAAGTAACAAACTAGAGGAACTGTTGATATGATCCATAATAGCAACCCCCCATTGCTCTTTCCCCGTTGTATGTCCCAGGGAGTTCAGCATACCACAACTGTATACCATACTGAAAGCTACATGATGTGAGAATAAACATATGAATCACTAGGTTCCTTCCTGGCTGCTTGCATTCAGTCCTTCAGTATTTTCTATCAAATGCGGTCTTAGCGCAAATTCTGATTGCTTCCTTCAAACACAGTTCCTTTAGTGGTCTTTACTGAGGATTTCAGCTTGTAGTGGTTGTAAAACAATTGAATTTCATCTCAGGTACATTTTTTTTTTACTCCACATTGTAGCTCAACTTATATGTATGCAAGCCTTTTATCATATCAGAATTCCTTTGGTGAAGTAAAGGAGCTGCAAAAGTTGCCATGATCATGGACTGTAAATTTCTAAAAGAGAAGAGACTGTGAAGACATATGCAAATCAAACAGCTGGAAGTTTCTTAGATCATTTTTCTCCCTCTCTTTTTCTTTTTTTTTTTTTAATTCTTTTTCAGTAGTAATGATAACGAACTCTTGGGACAGCTAAGAATTTAAAGCCCAGGTTGAATGCCTTTCTAAAAGAAATCCTTTAGGTCTTCAGGAAACCATGGACTCTGTACAAAAATTGTTATGCCATAGAGGAGTGTCACAAATGAAAGAGTGGCCTGAGGAGGGGAATAGACCTCCACAAGGAGCTTCTGATGAATCCCATCTGCCTTTCAAAATGCAAAGAGAATTCATTCTTTTTGTCTTGGTTTTTTTCTTTCAGTCTTATTTGGCATATAGAAAACACAGAAAATAGCTGAGTGTTTGGCCAAATTTCACCCTTATTTTGCATATTCATGACTCTAACCTGACAAAATTCACAGCTGCCCAGAACAATCACAGCAGTGACAGCATTAGCCTTTGCCAGACTGAAACATTTGGCATGCGAGAGACAAAGGGAAATTTGCACAGGAGATTTTGTAGGAGGAAAGGCTTTTATTTGTATTAAAATATTTGGGGAGCAGGATAGTCATACTTTGCACACTATAATTTGAGAATTGGTTTGGCAATCTTGCAAGTGAAACACTTCTAAAATTTCAGCCATTCTGCAGCTTGTAATAATTAAGTGCTTATTTATAAATTTAGTTGTGGACTAGAATTACTTTACGAAGACACAAAATAAATCTTCCACTTTACATGTTTGTGAACACGTAGAGTTAGCACTCTTGAAGGTCTCTCATGTTCTCACAAAAGACCATTAAGCTCTTTCATTCTAGATATTTCACAGGTGTTAGAAAATGTCATGTTATGACTGAATGAAAAACCTCTGCTCAAAGTCCTTTTGTATTTCATAGTGATTCTTGTGTTCATAAAGTTTTTATCAAAACAGTGAAAGAATCCTCTTTTAAAATGAAGATCTATTATCAATAATAGCAGGACAACCAGAAAGAATGAGGATTATTGAAAACTATTAGTACGGTAGCAGCTCATAAAGATGGGAGTAGGTGTTGAGTGCAGTTCCTCATTTCCATGCAGTGTGGAAAATTGAAACAGATTTTTTCACTTAACTTCAGCTGTCACTTACACAGACTTAGAGGCTGATCAGAATTAAAACCTTAATTGTGTGGTTTTGCTGCAACTGTTCTACTGCAAGCTGGAACTCAATGACTTTTTTTTCACTGGATGTAAAATCTCAAGACAGCACTTGAGTAAGATAATTAGATGAAAAAGATGACAAGACATGCAAGCATTAAGTAGATGTAACAATGGTATTAAACACTTTTGAAGAAAGATAATTGGAAGTAAAATATGGAAATTTTGAGATTTGAAATAAAATCATTTTTATATCCTTTTTCAATATATTTCATTTGGAGTTGACAACAACTTTTCCTGACATCATAGCCACAGAAGAAGTTCTGAAGATGTGAATGGGCTTTACCCGTGAATAAGGGTACCAGAAGTGATCACTCTATCCTTCCTTTTCTGATGCCAATCCAGTCTAGAAAATTTGCGTATTCTGGATTTTTTTGTTTTATTTTTCTGTAGGTGCACACACATTATTATTAGTGACTATTCTGGATTTTTCCCAGTTGAATTCTGTAAGTTTTACTGCGACCTCATTTGCACACGTTTTGTTACAAAAGCTGTGGCACAAGATGTGTTTTTAAACATTAGCTGTTTGTTCCACCTTGCGTTTAGCAAAGAAACCGTGTACTAAAGCCAGGACATAAATGTGAAATTATACCATTTTTGCTAAGAGGAATTTGAGAATTTGAATTATGTGTTTTCATCCCTTATGGTAATTTCTAGGAAGTTTTGATTAATTTTCTGTCTTATGTAGATTATTGCAAACAAAGCATTTAACCATTAACTAAATATGAAGTACTAGGTGAGGCACAGAGGTGCATTTGAAAGCACCTGATGAAAAGGTCATGGATGTGTGTGTTGCAGCCCGGAGTTACACACAGTTACAGAAACATGAAGTGTTCCTCCTGGCATGGCCAAAATGATGCCAGAATGTGACTTTAACATTTAAGGAGTGTGAACAGGCAGTGGTCCAACCCTCAAACTCAATCCCCAGCCTAGTTTTGTACCCAGTAGAGAAGTGGTGCTAACGAATACTCAGTGCTCCATTCTTAGAGTGACGTAGCCTCTACTCATGGGACCCTTGGCTAAAAGTGGAAACTCTTGAGCCCTCCTTGAGCTGATGTGATTGTCTCTGATCCTTTAGCAAGATCTGAGCTTCACTAGGAAAAGCCTTATTTTGACTTCGTTGAAAAATAAATAAAAGCAGAATAGTGTAAACTATAGCAATATTCTGATCATAAAACTGGTCAGCAGTGTGAGATTCAGGGAGCTACATGGAGGTTGTGGTTGTGGAAATTTTGCTTTTTCTCGGGTCATGCATCCACCCAGTCAATAGATCTCATGTGTAACTCCTGATTCTTATTTGCCCACAGTCTTTCCTTTTATATTGTTCCTTTTATATTGTAGGCTCTAGGGCTCCTTTTCAACACCAAAAATCATGTCAAAAGACTGAACTACAACTCCGAGGGAGCCCCATGGCCATTTTTAATATGTTACATGAGTCTTGGCTACAGTGAAGACTGGTTAAGGGTTTAACTATGGCTCAGCACTCGTAACCCTCTTCCTGGTATGAAATAAGGCAGCAGAAAAGAAAGTCTGTAAAGGACAATAAGTTATGATAATGGCATAAGCCATTTTTGAAGCAGATATCACTTTGTGGCTGTGGGGAGCAGAGCAACCATACATTGCTATGCTGCTGTATGACACTAACAGCAGCAGGAGAATTGATCTTAATATCTAGTTTGTGACATTAAAACACTACAATAAAGCTCTAGGCAGGTTAATAACAAAACATTAGAATCATGCAGGTGTAAGATTTTCAAGCCATGATGAACATTCTTAAGATTACCTAAAGTGTTTTCAGGATGGAATTTCTGATACCTGACTCTGCCATGCTTAGGAGAATGAGGAACTGTTCTCAACAAATCTTGTTGAATGGAATAAAATCATGCAGAATATGATTCCAGACTGAAGGTTGCTGATTGCTCTCTTCTGTCCTAGTATTGCTTAGCTGAGTTGAAATCAATATTTTTTTATAAAAGTGTAAAGTCAAGGACAGAAACATCTGAATAAAATTAATCAATGATGTCTTCCAGGTACTCAATCTTTTACTATAATCTAAAAATATTTACTTTGGTCTTCAAACCTCACCAAGGATAACTTCATTATGATCTCCATTACAAGTTTTATTATCTTACTTTATTTTTGTAATTTTTTTTGTACTTTCAAAGTAGTCTCTTTTCCATAGGCTGTGATTTGGTGCAATTATATGTAAAACATAACGCTTTGCTTTTGCTATTGAATTTGCATGGGCACAAAGATCACAAATTTCCTGCAAATTGGTACAAATAATAAGTCAATAGTAAGTACTTCCCTGAATGTGAATTTCTTCAAATTGAGAACAGTCAAAAAGGTTTCTTTTTTATGTTAAATTAAGTGTTTCTATAAATATCAATCATCCAATTGTCTTAACATTGTAAGTAAAGCTGTTAAAATAATCTTTATTTTCACATAATGTGTTTTACTAACTTCTTAAATGCTTCTTATAAAATGAGGCTGTATTTATTTACATGACAGCTGTAAAAGGGATCTGACTATGTGCTCTTATGTAAAGATTTCAGAATTTACCTAATGTCTTCTTATTCAGTTAATTTTATATAGTCTCTCTTCTTACATGAATAATGAGTTCATACCAAAATCTTCAATTTAAGACATTTCAAAATCCAAACAAGATACAGGTTCTGGTCACTCAGTTTTCTTATTACTCTTAAGGAAAGAAATGTAGAGATGCTGACTGCTGGAGTGGCAGCAGTTTCCATGCTACTCTTATATGCTTAGTTTGATCTTGCATATTTTCATGTGTAAAGAATGGCAACTCTGGCAAAACTCACAGCAATACAAACCTCTTTTGATATGTGAAAAGTGTAGGACATGATCCCATGAGAGGCACAGCAGGCAATGACACAACAAATCCTTGCCTTAGCAGAGGGCTTTGTGAGCAAAAGGCTCTAACGCTCCGTGCTCTAGACATGTAAGGCACAGTCTTTGCTGTGGACAGGATTAAGCACAGAAAACTGTGCGCCTCTAGGAGGCTGCCTCTGACACAAGTATAGATCAAATAATGACATTTTTCCTCCTTTTAAGAAAATACTATATTTCTACCAGTTACTTTTTTGCTTTATGTAGGAGGTGCCAGGGAGTATTGGTTTTAGAGATCATTCCAACTGTATCTAGACTTAGTACTTATCATTAAAGATGGATTTTTTTTAAAAGTCTAATTAAGACCACTATGAAGTTCCTTCAAGGTTTTCAGTATATCATTTGCTCTTCAGTTATCCTCCTTACCTAGTACTTTCTTAAGCAAGAATTCACTGCATTTGTTCTCATGTTTCCAATGATGATAAGTTATTCTGAGTATAAGAAATTACACTCCAGTTTGTCATTGACTTCAGTACATATAGGAAAATAATCTGTCCTTACTGTAGCACAGTTCCCATCAGCTTTTTCTTCATCATCTTTGTCAGCACTAGACATACCAGATTCTTCTGATTAACACCCCCACCCCAAATATAAAGGAAAAAGTTTTTTCTAAATATGTAAGTTCCTTAGAAAGATTTTGTGTTTGAAGAAACTTTTCATGACTATATTTCTCTTTTCATCATAAATATCACTCTTGGCTTTACTAAGCACTTCTGTCAAGAGTACTTTTTAAAAGGAAAATAATAGACAAGTAACCTGACAGTGCAAAAATCTATAAAAAATACAGATGTACTAATTTTCAAACAAGTTTTTAAGCAAAATGTTAAGATGCATACAAAATTCATATCTTTGGTTTTCTTCAGTTTTGCTTTAGTTTTGAAGGGTCTTAGGTTAGGAAATAATAAGATAATTTTCTTTTTATCTCTAGCTGCTCCTAGACAATGCATCGAACTACACTTTGATGAAAAATATTCCATAGAGCCTTCTTGGGAGTGTAAATTTGACCATATTGAAGTACGAGATGGACCTTTTGGCTTTTCCCCGATCATTGGACGTTTCTGTGGACAGCAAAATCCACCTATGATAAAATCCAGTGGCAGATTCCTGTGGATTAAATTTTTTGCTGATGGTGAACTGGAATCTATTGGGTTTTCTGCTCGGTATAATTTTACACCTGGTAAGTAAAAACCGTCACACTTTTTAATAGAAAATGCTTATCATAGTAACTTTTCTAATGATGTATATAATCCTGCTGTTGAATAATATCTTTAGCTGGAACTTTGTTTTTTATCAAAGAAAGTCTTAATAAATAGGGAATTGATAAAAGTCATATGTATCTTTTGCATAACAAGTAAGGCTTATTCAAGGGAAAAATTTTCAGAATCTGCAGTTTTTAAAAGTATTGTTTTCAACTGAATTCTATTACAGAAAATAATTCAAAATGTTTCATGGGAAGTTATGTGTTTTATGCTTGGCTGTTACACTGTACAGCTTTTCTTTCAAAAAGATCATTGATAAAGTATTCTAATAAAAAAAATGTAATTATCTCAGAAAATTCCATCATTGCTTTTCCACTTCACTAATCATTTCCCCAGCTGAGGAGTAGAATAGCTCTCCTTCCTCAATAAAACAAACTATTACAAGTATTACCAGAGGACGTGTGAGGTTCAAATAGTAACATGTATTAAATATTTTTCTACAAAGGCTGTAAATCTTAATTGTAATGGTACTAGTATTCCTTGTCACTGTTTAATTCATTAAAGTAAAACAAAATTCATATCTATACTTTCCATTAATCCCCTGCTCCCCCACTTACTAACAAAAGATTGCTGATTTTAAATTTCTTCTTTGGCTGCAGCTTCACTCTATTGCACTGCACTGCACTGCTGGATGTGACGTAGTCCTGTGACTTCTTATGTACTGAGTGATGAGTCACACTTTAATATAGCTCACTCTAAAGCACTGTAATTATTATGTAATTTTGTCAATTCTGTCACTATTGTTTCAGCTAAATTGTTGTAACAAGTTGAACAATATCTTCTAGAATATCTCCTAAGATTAGCAGACCTGAAATTTTTTCTTAATTATTCCAATAGCATCATAGAAGATGCCAGGACTACATGCTGTATGTTGTTCTTCTTTCTGGTTTGCTTTCATTAATTCGAGGAAAATAGTTATAAAATTAACCAGCATAGTTAAATTTTCTTTCAAGTCAAGGATACTGTTTTGCAATGGGTAAACATATTTAGATGGTTCAAACAGCAACAGAAGAGAGAATTTTTGTAACAAACTATCTGATAGCCATATATACATATCTAGTGTAAATTCAAAGACAATGAACAAGATTTTGTTATAATCATGCATATCCACTCTGAAAAGAGAGTCAAAAATTTATCTCTCATTTCCCATGTGTCTGTGCTCTTTTGCCATTTCCTCACCCGGCGCCAGAAGTTCTTTGCTTTAGATTTCTTGACCTTTTTTTTTTTTCTAAAGGGCTGTGTATTATGGTTGAAAAGATATTCATAGCACAATCTGCAGCTTACTCTGTCTAAAAAACTCTCAAGTAAAAGACAATTTAATGGATCATGTTTTATCCTCATTCCTTTTCTACTGATGTAAGGAGAATTTCTACGCAGAGATCAATGCTGGTAAATTGCTACAGCAGCATAAATTATTCTAGACTTCAGATGGAAAAGCTGTATCTTTTTTCTTCCTTGTTTCTTTCTTTTTTCCCCCTCCATACATTTCAGTAGTCTGAAAATAGTAGGGAGTTTCTAGGAATATTGGCCAGAATGAGAATATGATTAATCTGACAAGTGCAAAACAGCACTGCTGCCTCCTTGGTCAGAGGTAAGAGGAAGCAGTTCACATTCCACATTATTGCTTGGACAGTCTTCTATTATGCAGGCATGGATAAGGCATGACATTTTGAGTTCCATTGCCCAAATGTGTGCACTGGGAGGGGTCACTGCCAACTCATAAAACAGAATGATGGCTTTCAAGATTGTGTAAGAGAGTAGCACAGAGAAGATTCCACTCCAGAGTGTAAGAGTAGCGTAGAGAGGACTCCTACCCAGAAATTAACACCCAAAACACTTAGATACTGCTTAGGTTGTGGCAACTTATAAATTTAAATTATGAACAAAGGAGAGATCAGAAGAAAATTTTCAGCTAGCCTCTCTTTAAAGAACATGAAGAAAATGATCCAAAGCAAAGACTCATTTGGAAGCTATTGCTGTCTAGAGCAGCCGAATACTCATGAGGAGATGCAGTTTTCGTTGCCACTCATCTCCCTTGTCCAAAGCAGGACACTCTGCCTGACTGCAGCCTGCAGGGCAGGCGTTCCTCATCCCAGTGACAAGTGCAACACAGCTGTCTCTAGCACCAGCAATCTTTGAGGGTCCCCACCTACCCCTGACGTGTCTCTCATCTGCCTCTTTTGCATTTGAGATCTCAATGGAGGATAAAGAGATGTGATGCTAAATGTGTGGGTGTGTGCCAAGATTTAAGAAAAAAAAGGTAAATTTGACTAAAGAGAAGCTGCAACCATTTATTGTTATTTGAATGCTACCTAGAGAAACAGGGAAAGAAATTATTTACTGTGTCTCCAGGGTGTATAAAAACAGCTAACTGGATGAAGCTGAAAAAAAGATCAATTAGGGTATCATGAAAAATGTTGCAATGAAGATCTATTAGTCTGTGCAAATGGAAAGAGTCCTGCACCTAAGGCATTTAAAAACTAGTTTGGACTAAGTCCTATAAAAAGAAATTATATAGAAAGATCCTAAGGGATAGACTAATAATTTGCAATTGCTAGAATTTTTTTGTTCAATAATTTTTTTGACTTCTTGGTATTGAAATTGTTGGAAATTCATCCACCAATGCAAAAGTCCAGTAGGGGCAGGGGTTTCAGAAGCAAATGTAACTCTTTTTCCTTAAATTCTTTTACATTTAAATTAACCTTTTGTCAGATTTTCAGCCCTTCAAAATAGTGAGATCTTGCGGAAGTAAAAACCTTAACAACAAAATCAGAGCTGCATACAAAGCCAACACAAACATACCCTGGTAACTGGTAAAACTACTGAAAGTTTTGCAAAAAGAAGTTACTTATTAAGAGAATAATTTAGGCTTTCATTTTTCTCATTTATAAATGTTAGTGTTAAGAGACGTGGATGAAGTTGTATGTCTGGTACAAAAACAGACTATTTTGGATGTCAAAACTCTGAGCTAAGGGAAGAAGTATTCATCTCTTGCATTATTACAGCTAATATAAGTAATAACCAGATGCAATTTGATGTAAATTTTCAATCATTTTGTACATATGAGAGTTTATAAGCAAATGAAAACTTATTTACTTTTTATATGCTATTTTAATTTTATTCTTTACTTTTAAATTCTGATTAACTGTGTTCATTTCAAAACAGAGCTGTCTGAACATATGAAACCTTCATAAATGTGTACAAACATTTTTGTTGGGTTGTTTCTTTTTAAGAAATTCTCATGTATGAGAGAAATACCTACCGAGCTACAATATTTTCAGGTTGCTCTGGTTCATTTTGAATGCAGCTGTGATTGGCTAGGGGAAGACACATGAGAGAAGTCAAAGGACAATTCTTTCTTGCTCTTCTTTTGCCATTCTTCGGGCCATTGAAAGGCTTATGCCTGAAATTTCATTTCACAGCTCTAGGTCATTTGACTCAATCTATTGCACTGATTTTTCCTAAAAAGTTACGTCTCAAGACCATCTTCCGAAGTGGAGTTGAGTCACTGTTTTGTGTAGAAAAATTCAAGTACTACTTTAAATTATTGACAGCTCTTCTTTTAAAAAAGTCATTTTTTAATACAGACAAAGATTCCGACAGAGAGAGGCTAGGTTTATTTGAGCTTTCTTGCTCAGCTAGAATAATCAGATTTCTGTTTATCCTGGTCCCTGATTTTGCAGGACAGTGGCTTAAGATAGCACATCATTACTTTCAGTTCCTTCACTTAGTAGAAGCCATCTGTGTTTTTATTTAGCCTCATTAATATAAACGTCAGTCAGTAATGTTTTCTATTCAGCTGCCTGGTCATTTAAAAAAGAAAAAATATTTATACTCCTATATCCCAAAAAGTGGAATGTGAAACACTTTCTAACCAGAGTAACAGTACTTTTACATTCCCATTACAGTGAAAGTCAGAGTAATAGAATAATTACATCATCTATCTGGAGGGAAAAAAAAACCAAAACCCCAAATTCTTCCTGGTTGAGGAATTTGCATATTTTACAACTCATGAAAAATTTAATGTGAATTTATTAAATTCAATCACAGTTCTAAAGAACTTAGATAAAATATTATCAAATCATTTTACCATCTAATGCCCATGTCCTGCCTTGAGTGTATTTAAGGAAGGGATATTTCACAGGCATCTGGGACAGCTGAATATCCATGTGAACTTGCTCACTTACTTGCATTTATTTGTTTATTTTCCTATTCTCTTCTGCACTTGGTTTGATTACTTCTAAGCTAGTGTCAGCAATGAGAATCACTTTTTACCAACTTGAAATTCAGTTAAGTTTTTTGAGAAACAACAAACAATGTCAGAGTCATTCAACTTAGAAAGAGACAGACTTTTTCCTTTGGGATCAGAGTTGGATTAAAAGTGTGAGAAATTACTCAATATAACTCTTCACTTAAACTTTTGAGACAGAACAACGTGATGTAAAAACACCCCAGAAAGCGTGACTCTGATTTATTTATTGAGATATCTAGGCCCCAGCATTTCAAATTGTTACAAGCAACTTCCTTGATTTATGAACTTTTAGTGTGTTCATTCAATGCACTCCATAAAAGTCAGGCACTTCATTGCTGTTTACAAGGCAGTAGGGCATCTGGTCTTGGGAAAGGGAAGGAATTTCTCTCATGTAGGATGATGTATTAGTTTTAAAATCATGATCACCTGCATAAAAATTGTCTTTTCAAGGGAATTTGTTTTGTGTTACGCTGTTCTATAGATTCTATCATCTTGCAGGAGCTGTAGGTCTAGGCCCAGAGTATTTCAGTATCATAAGTATGAGAGTGTAATGCAAGGTTTATATTAAATTGTAAATGAAAAATTATTCCTTGTGTGGAGCAAATGCATATCTAAAAAGTCTCATGGGGTTCTCAGATCCCATATTACGTCTTGTCATCACATAGTTATATTTTTATTTCGACAATGCCCAAAAGACAAATTCAGAACTTCCTAGTTCAGAAATCTCTGCATGCTGGGAATATCATATTACCAACAGAAGGAACTTGGACACTTAAGTCCCTACTCTGTCAAACTCTGATGTAAAGACAAGAACAAGAGAAATCTAAGATACAATTTTGAGTATTTCTAGCACTGGAGTAAAGAAAAATGGTGACTTAATTAGGGACACTAGCTGCTTCCCCTGCCATCAGTACTAACCCTGCTCTCTACAAAAATCTTTTCCCTGTATTCATTCCATAATAAGCGGGACACAGACTTCTAGGGAAGATTTTCAAGGATATTCTACAACAGCACAGGTACAAATAATTCTATTCCACCTCCACAGGAAAAACTTTTTTTGATCTGTGACCTCACCATTAATGGTGATTGTGATGTTGCAATGATGAATGCTATTTTCAGGGGAATCTCATTTCTCTGAAGAAAAGCCTGTTTTCAGAGCACCTCTAAGGGATCATTAGGAAGCTTAGCTGTATATTCAAAATCAGTCCTAAAAAATCAACATTTTTAGATTAAGCTGCATTTTTACAATACCTTTGTCATTCTATAAATAGTTTGTTTTATTACTTGTTACAGAACAATTAAATCTAAATCTTAGGAGCAGCAGAGGATTTTCCTTAAATATGGTCTTTTTCTGATCCTCTTTTCCCTAAGGATAAACTTTTGGCTTTATGTAAATACTATGCTGAGTTAGCTTAACCTTAGGTCTGATGTAAAGGGATTACCCTTTGCTTTAAACACTTGTAAAATGAGGAAATAACCAGTGGGCCCTGGTCATTTGTTTTCCCTATTAATTCTTGATTTCTCTGTAGTGTTTATGAAGCACTTGGAAATGGCAGATCAGGGAGGATAATATGGAATTTGTACTGAACAGAAACTTGGGTATTCAACTTCCACAAGTGTTTGGAAATAACTTATTTACAATGAGAATATTCACTACCCGCATTCAGAACAGCACTCCCAAAACCTGTTGTTGTTACTTGATAGTTCTCATCCAAATATTATAGCACTTCTTCAGGGGAAAAAGTGGAAACTTCTTGTCTCATATGTAATGAATAAGGAGCTTTTGAATACTCTTCAAAGGTTTTCCAGGTCATCTGACTTTCTCATCTGGCAGATTTTCTAATAGCTCATACTGGGATGCACTCCTGGGTGGTAGTGTTGTGGTCTCATCCTGAGAGCACTGTTTTCTGTAATAGTTTGTCTTCACGACTTTGGAAATGTGGATATCTGGAGAGATTCGGCTGACATTGAAGCAATTATTTTTCTTTACTTATACTTTCCTGAAGTGGTTCAATTTTCATCTTTATGCATTGTATCTACAGGTTTACAAGGTGTTACTGGTATAGGCAATAAATCTTAGCAATCGCCCCAGTGCTTTTGTCTAATCAGCCTGACTGTGGCCCATCTGTTAGGCAGAAAAATTATTTTTTAGTGTATCCACTGAGTTGCGACAGGTTTGATTCTTTAGCTGTCAGAATATGTTTGGTAAAACTGCTGTTTATATCGTTTGTTTTCAGTCATCTTTTTGCATAGGTTCAAGTAATGGTGATTGTAGATTTTTTTTGTTATTGTCTGCTTTATTTAGTGAAGCATTTTTCAATTCTAAAAGCAGTAAATAATGACTTTTGTTGAGATGTTTAGCTTTCCTTTGCAGACTTTTTACTCTTTGAATAGTGCTTCCAGCTAACTCTCCTTAAAGAAACATATATAAACTCTTGTGAGAAATCACCCTGTTCCCTGTAAGTAATAAACAGGGTTCCTGCCCATTAATTAGCTTTGCACACTTAAGTCTTTGGAAAACTCAGCCATGTTTCTGTTTCTAAAACTGAATATTTCTGTAGTATGCAATGTTTAGTAAATTATGAAATGTGTCAAATAAGAACTATATCCTCTGCCACCCTTTGTTGTGTACACTCATCTATTGTCCAGCATTGTTTCATTTGGTCAGGCCAGTGTTCATATTTTTGCAAAGAGAACAATCTGGAGAGTCTCTTTTTCTTACCAGTAATGAGGGGAATGTTATTGAATATTATTTGTGTATTTGTAGTTCTAGTACATATTTTTTGTCATCTTAATATATATTTTGCCGTATTGATGGCTAAGACCAATCTTGATTTGTTTACTGTCCTGCTGGGAAATGCAGACTAGGCAATACTTTCACTTCAGATATCACACTTGAACTTTGATGGTCAGGTCTAAAAATAAGTTTATGGTGCATTCAACTTTGACACAAATTTTGTTTTAAATATTTTGTAAATAAGGTTAGATGGCCCATTCGAGCATCTATGCCTTTGATCTATCTTCTCTTTTTCTCCTATTATGTGCTAAGATATCAAAGAGCCTGAATTCTTTATCATCATACTGCTGTCATGAGGTAGAGAAATACTATTATGTACAGTCCTTTTCCTGTGAGAAACAGATTATGCAATGATTTCTGTGACAAGTAGGTGTCATCTCTATGGCTAAATCTGGCCAATGTATGTATTGCTAGACACAAAACCCGTGGAAAATTGAGGCTGTGAATCAAGCTTATGAACACCCTGACTTAGCCCTATTTGTTTTTTCCCATTTTAATCTTTCTGTACAATTATAGCCTGTCTCAGGCTACTGAAAACTTCCTTTTACCATATATACCTTTATCTTTTGTATACACTGGGGAGCTACAAACTAACCTCCTCTTGGTAACATTGGCTGATATCATCTATACAAGAAAGTGTGTTGTTTTAAAAATGATTATGACAAATTGAGGAAGTGAGATGTTAAAATTTTTAAGTCCTATTTCAAAATAATTCAAGTTTCAGTATAAGTGGATTAATGCAAGAGTCACCTGCTTATTGTGGGAGTTGTTTAATATTTGTGAATGCTGAGTAGATTAAACATGGGGTTTTTTTCTTTATAAAATTAATTCAGATTAGATAGAGATATTCTTAATCTTTTGTCTGGGAAAATCAACAAGTAATTTTTTTAATTTCGTCGAGTTCAATTTATGTTCTATGTATGCATGTTTTCAACTTGGATGGGGGTTTTTTATTGTAACAAATACAAATGCTGGGTGTCCTTATTTTTTTGTCTGCAAAACCTGTTCATTTCATAAAGGCCCTCAGGCCAAATAAGAATAACAGCTACTATAATTTAACGCTGTAATCCATCAAAAATCTCTGAAATTACTTTCTGATATGCCCAAGGATAATTCCAAAGAACAGTTGCTTAAGCTTACTATACTCAAATGCTGCACTGACAAGCCACTAAATCTAGTCTCAATTTAGCAAAGAATTTCAGGAAGCCTACATCTAAGCATGTGCCTAAATCCAGGCAATCTATAGGCTTGGGTACTTACTTAAAAGTAAGTATGTTTAAAAACTGTCCTCTACCTTTCTATCTATTGAGCTAAATAAAAATGAAATATTTATTAATTTTGGAGAGCAAAACTATTGTTTCTTCAAATCTTTTAATGAATTAAAGCTAGTTTTCTGCCTTCACACAAATGATATGGCAGATCTATGTCAGTTCAGCATTTGTCCATTTGATCAGAATCAAATTAATATAGCCGTATATAAGTTCAGCTTACTAACTCCCTGTTTTCCTTTTTTTTTTTTAAATATTCTGCTACAATAAATTGAGTTTTCCATGGCATTAGAACATCATGATTAATGATTTTTCTGTCTTCATGTGCTATTCTCCCTCTAGATATCCTTGTCCCTAAAAAAAACCTCCCCTGGAACTGTGTAAAACAAAACTACTTTCTTCAATTATCTTCTGCTTAGAATATAATTAATTCAGATAAGCTTTTTTGGTTCAACTCAGTTTGTCAGTCAGATTTACAAGTTGTAAAATGAAGTGATACAAGTTCTGCAATCATTTGCAATGAGTGCTGTTTCCACTCCTTAAATTTAAAATTTGAAACATAAAATAAAGTTTCCAGTGCATTTTTACTACATTCCCCCTACTTCAACTTTTGTTTGTGCATCTATTGTCAAAGGGTCTTTGTCAAATAAAAATGGGACAGTACTTATAGATAGTTTTTTGAAAATCCAAATTATATAATAATAATAATATTCTTGCTCTGAAAACACTTCTTGATTATTTCAAATACACATTGTTTCCATGATCAGTGCAAAGCCTGCAATTCACTAGGGAGATGAATGCCTACATTACGGTTTCCTCAAATAGGTTTGTAGAGGAGGTTTTAACTTCAATGAGACAAAATGCTATGGTCTGGAATATACATTGTAAAATGTACTTCCAATTAGTTTTTTGCTTTGAATATATAGGGTGATGCGACTTTCCAAACAATTGAGAATGCCATTGAAGGGAATAAATTTATTGCAAAACTGTGAAAATAAGTAAGCAAATGTTTTTGATCAACACATCAAAAATATTGCTCCAGAGGTCATTACACTTTAGAGACGCAAATAGTTTATTTGAATACTTGGATGTCAAAAATCTATCTAATATCCAGCAATTTCTGTTAATAAAAGTTTTTTGAGTCATGAGCAAGATGATACAAAGAAAATTGCGAAATATTTTTTGCGAATTCAGAATTAGATAAACTGGTTTTTGTGCCACATCCATTGTTAAAATTTTGTACTAGCATGACAGAAGCAGGCAGTGTGAAATGTGTTATTCTAGTCACATATCAGTCCCCTAGATGACACTGGAAAGCCAGAAGATGTTGTGTAACAGGACTTACATACATCATTTGCCAGATGTTATCTGATAGTTGAAGCTCAAGAGACAATGTTATCAAATCTGCTAGTTGCAGTATGTGGGTTAACAAAAGACTTCATTATACTCCTCTTGTTTTCTTTTGATTTTTTTCCCTTTCTTTTCTTTTCCTGTAGCTCATTTCTCAAGTCTGTGAGAAAATTAATATTAAAAGAGAATGTAGAAAATACTTCCTAAAAATATTTTATTCCTAAATGTTAATTTCATTATGAGTTTGAGACAGTTGGTTATTAACTGCTATCAACTCTGAAATCTATACTAAAATTCTACAAAATAATTTTATAGAGTTTTTTTGTTGTTTGTTTTTTTTAATAAAATGCATACTGGCCTAGGATTTTAAAAATCCAATTTGGTAGTTTGAATGTCTAATTTTATGCGCATCCTCCACAAGAATAATTTTTAGCACTAATACAGTTGTTTGTATTCTAGAATATTGTATATCAGTGATATTTCAGTATAAATATAGATCAACGATTCAACAAGTACTTTTAAACGAAAGGTTTAATTAATATTTTAATTTTTAAAAAAAATTTTTATCTCTAGAAATTTAAATTACTCTTTTAAATCAAGCTAGGAAAAATCCTGCTGTTTGGCAGTCAAAAACTTGATCTGTTCAAATGAAATTTAATTATTGTCTACTTGTTGGGTAAGCGGCTGACCCCTTCTTAACAATCCCGAGAGCTGTGACTGGCCATCATGTTTGACCTGCTGCTGCTGCAAGTCAAAACTATCCTGAGACCTCATTCCTTCTAAATACTACCACACCAAGGGTAGAACTAGACCATCTCTAATCAGTACCCACTTTGCTGTTCTTTTCCCTGTCTCTTCAGCCAGTCACACAGCAATATTGGGTATTGCATAAAGTAGGCATAAGGACTTATGAATACTGCCTTTCCAAAATGTGTGTCAAAGAATCAGTGTCTTTTTCCTGAATGTGATCCAAAAGGTCAGTATTTATTCTCTGCATTATGCTGAGTCAGTCAGTCAGTGTAGGATTCAATCAATTGCTAAATGCAGCTCAGATTGTGGGCCTAACCTGCTTTTTTTTAGAATCAATATTAAAATTATGAGTAAATACAGTGAAAATAAGATCACTGCTTCAGACTGGTAGTTTTTGAACATGGGAGGAAGAAATGTAAATCTGTTAAGTTCTATGTAAACTATAATTTTTAAACCTAAAATCTAATGTTATGGTAATGGAATTAAAGATTTGCCAATCTATATTTAATTTAATCACTGTTTAGGGATAGCTGAATATGGAGTTTCTGGTGTAAGGAAAAGGCAGAGGCAGCAGAGTTTTATAGACATGAATGTAATGTAATCTACTCAAATTCTAGGTTCCAAATCTCTACTTACCCACAGACTCTTTTGTTTGTGATGTTCGTGACAAACCAGTCTGAGGTCATTTGGTGAACACAGAGAATGTGGCATAAATGCTACTCAGAGAGGACTGAGGATCCATTAGAAGAATGTTGTTTAAAGAAAAAGTTAAAAAGATTGAAGAGAGTATCCCCTGGTTTAGAATTATATTCCTGTTAATTATTTCATGTGAGCATGCAGCAAAACATATGTTAGTGTTGTTTATGAGACATAATTTTTATTCATTAATTTTAGTGGAAATGTTTGGGGCTAGAGTTGGTTTGAATTATATTTGGTTTACATAGTAAGGAATACAGTTGGACTTTTCTCATCAAAACAATAGAAGTCCCAGCTGACCTCACATCTTGTTTCTAACAGTTTATGTCTACTCTAGGTCAGTATAAGGAATTAAGTGTGGTTTGATCTTTCTCTGGTACTTTTAATTGCATTAAGTTGGAGAAAAATTGTCAATTTGAACAAAAAGAAATGTCACTAAGTTATAACCAACAAGAAGCAAATTAATTGTAAGGCAAAAAACCTGGCTGTAAAGCCTAGATTAACCAAAAATTATCTAAATGTTTTCCTCCCATAATCTCAGGAGAAGTTGAATTTCATAATACTGGAAAACAGGGGATGATTATTGCTTACTTCCAATATATTATTTATATCCTTTAAGTATCTGAAGGTTACCCTGAATAATAAAATGTAAAATTCATAAGTTTGTGGTTAATTTAAGTGGGTAATTTAAGTAAGGAATTCACAGTTTAACACAAAGTTATCTTCTTTCTGAAATGCTTTCTCAGAGACAACTGCTCCCCTATGCAGTTAAAAGATGAAGAAACAAAAGTGTTAGAATATCTCCAAAGATGCTCTGCAGTATATTCTGCAGCTAAAGTTCTTGAAAACACATCTTCTCCTTCTGTACATTTGGGGAAACTGCTGAGGTCAACAGCTCAGAGTTCCCTGGAATGAGGGTTTCTAGCCAGAAAACCTCCTTAGAGTAGCAGAAGAAGGAAAGATGTGGTGTTGCTGAAATGGATACTGTTATGAATTCTAAAATGACAGGACAGAAGAATTACTTTTCCCGAAGCTGGTTTTGGGACTTGGTGTTGATATGCCTTCCTCAGCAATTCGCTGAGCTGTGTGGCTTTTACAGTTCCCCTTCTTGTTCACTGAAAGTGTCTGTGATGGGCATATATAATTAAAATTGGAGTTGACAATTGGGTTTAAAAAATGTATTTCACTTTTCCTTTGAATATATACTAGTGTTTTTTCTAGTTTTTCCTTTAGAAAGAGAACATTCAGGTTCCAGTGGGGATGAAAACCTAGATTTTTTTCCCTTTGATCCTAAACACCAACAGATTTCTACCCTGGATATAGAATATATTTAAAACACATCCTGGGACACTGACTTTTTGAATCCTGCAATGACTTTGCTATAGGAGAGCATTAGAACATAATTAATCCAATAACTTTCAAAAATCTAGCAGTTGCACAGTAAACTAATGAGTGGATTTTTTCAGTCTGTGGCTATTTCACTCGTTTCTACTCTAAGAATCTTATTTTCTGGAGCATTTTGTCTGTTTCATTTCCTTCTGATATATGGCCAGATGATTAAACAAGCAGTTGTTTTTACAAATACAATTCAGTTCCCTCTGGCGCACTCTGACATGATTCTTCACTTTTACTAAAGACCACCTGGTGCTTTGCTAGGCGGTAAGAGAAAAATATTCAGAGACAGTGCAAGAATTCTCTTGTTAAAGTGGAAAGTGAACTATTCATATATGGAAACTAGAGGAGATATTTACGTTTCTCATGTGAGCTGCAGTTTTCCTCAAAAAGATGCCATCACTGGAAAGACCAGTTACACCAGGACAATAGTAGTAGGTGTAAACACTCTGTTGTGTTTCTTTTTTAATTGGAAATAAATCATCATATGCAGTGAACTACAGGTTATACACTACTGTTTGAAGCAGCACAAGTAGTATATTCTGTTGACTATAATAGCTCCAAAAGGTGCAGCTCTTCAAAAGAACACTGCAGTGAATGTATTTGCTCTGTTGAACGTTCTGAGGTAAAACTAGGAGAAGCATTTCTCCTATGAAAGAACAACAAAGGCTATTTTAAATCACAACTTATTCCCATAAAATCCTTCTGTCCTGAGAAATCCACTGTATGGACTGAAATAGTATGGATATCCTGAAAAGGATGTGCAGATTCTGCACTCACTGGTAGCAAGCAATAACCATGAATAAATAGGTCCAATTTGCAAAAGTAATGCCTGGTAATCAGTTGTGGCTAAACCCTCTGGCTCATTTTTTCCCCTAGTCCTCTGCCATGAACTTAAAGTGTTATTTCCTTGGAGTGGGCTAGGAATCATCTATTAAAAAACAATGAGACAAATCCTGAACCTTTAGTAGAATTGTGCTGAAAGAAATTGCATGACTAGGAATACTTAGAATTCAACATTATTCAGGAAGAGCACCACAGCGTTGCACATCTCTCTTCCCAGCCCAGTTCAGAGACCATTAGTCAATTACAGGAAGCCTCTGGGATGTTATCTTGGAGAGACGCGGACAAGGTGCTGCCCTTGACTGATAGTCAGTCCTGGCGGTCAAGTCAGCTGCACTGTCACAGCCAGGCTGCATTACTCAGATAAAGTGGACTCCTGAGCTCATTCAGTCTTGTTTCAGTATTTTTGGGCAACCGGCAGATGAAGGTATAGGCAGCCCTTGAAATATTCATCATAGGATCATTTTTTTCCCTGCATTTCCACACACAGTGTGCTGCATAAAGGGAATATAATGCCTAATTGGAGCACTCCGCTGCTAGTGCAAATATTTAACACAATAAACATTATCTGCCAAATAATCCCACATATATCAAGGCTCCAGGACTTCCTCTTTTCACTCATCCACCTGAGTATGACACTGTTGCCCATTTTTGCTCTCCTTTGTCACTAGGTCACATCCAAGAAGCACTTCTCTCTTCTGGGATTTAGGAGCACGTATCAAATAGTTCAAACACCATTGGAGGACGGGACCCAGAATCCATGAGACCTTTTGCTTTCTGACATTGTTCCCACCCATCGAAAATTTACACTGGAGAAAGACCCTAGCCTAAAGGGTTTACCGAATAGATAACAGAGGCAAGCAGACTAAAATCTCAAAGCCTGCCATTTTGTGCAGGAAAAGAGAAATTTAACTGCAACTTATGTTATCATGTGCTCTGTTTCAGTGGAATTCATTCAGGTGCTCCTTGTCTCCTCAGTTTCACCAACCTTAGCAAGAAGTTATGAAAACACATGGATTTTCTTTTCCTTTTTTATTTTCCTGATGATACTGCCTTTTAATTTCCAAATAGATGTCAAAGAAACAAAGAAACATACTTTAGATGCACAAATGTCCACCTATTGCTAATGCTTGCAGTGTATCTCATTTTACTGAGGTCACCATAGAAATACAGTTTGTAAATCACTATATATATAAATTACACTATAAAGATACTTCAATTGTGAGTGTGAGCTCAGAGTAATAAAGTGACAGAAGAGGAATAAAAACAAACAAAAAAGAAGATATTGTAAAAATCAAACTTTTGGGTGCTGGTTTGTGTTATTTCAACAATATTTGTCTTCATATGACTTTTTGCTGATCTAATGGCAGCTAGATCTTCAAGGTGAAATAGGAGTCATGTTTGCTGCTACATTTGCACTTATCAGCTTGGAGTTCTATCATGACTGTGCTAAGAAGTGAAAAACTTGAGAGGCATTATTTTAGATTATAAATACGTAGCCTCCAAAGAGCTGCTTGCTCACAATATTGTCCTTAAAAGAAAGAGCATAGAAAATAAAGAGCAAATACAGAACATAGTGTTGCCAACTATAATTAATATAGAACTTTTTCACTGTGTCTAGCAAATGATAGGCTTTCTTTGAGGACCTTTTGATATCATTAGCACAAATATAGACATATATACGGAAGTTTCAAGAAGACTATAAAAGACTTATCAGAACAAATTTCATTTTAGGCTAATAAGACAATAATTTGTGGATTTTTGCACAGCTATTTGACTTTGTATTGCTTTTCTTCTTACTACTTTTTCTTTACTCCCCCCACCAGAATAAGTAAGTCCCCTTTGAGCATCACACAAAAAATATTTACTTATAGAAATATTTTTCTATTTTAGAATTATTTTAGACATTCCTTGAGAAGACTTTTATGGTTTTAAAATCTCTTGGCCATCTTCTTCCAATACTTTTACTCTATCACCAAATACTACGAGGCAATACCTTAGAATAGTTGTGCTTTTCTGTACTGAGTTCTGCAAGCTCTGCTTTTATAGAGAACAGTATCTCACCCCTCAAGAGGGTAGGACTGGTTTAGGCTCCCAGAAATCATTATAAAAGAACCTGACTTGCTAAACTTGAAGACAAATAACTGGTAGCTTGCTGAATAGTGCAATTCTCTTTCCTTTTCTGTGTTTATTTACGTGCAAAATCAGGTCTCTAATAAGTTATCCGACAGAGAAGCCTGTGCATGTGTTAAAATTTCTTAAATATTGATTGAAGTTGAATACCTACTTCTAGTCAAAGACAGAGAAATGAAAAGATATTATCTGCAGCTGCCTGAGCAGTGAGTAAAAGTGGACAGTTTCCTACTTCTCATTAGGAAATATGGTTTCAACTTGTTGTGACTGCTTTCTGTATGTTTCCACTAAAAAGGAGGTTTTTGTATTCACAAACAGCAAAAATCCCCTTACATTTCAAACATCAATGCTTTGTAGTGCCTGGTTTGTTCATACAGCTCAAATAATTCCTCCACATCTCATTTATAGAAGAAAATGGAGAAAAATGCCTCAAAAGTTATTCAGCACTAGAATTTTGTATTACGCATTTCCTTCATCTTGACTTTTAACAATACAGCAATTGTTCATATTCTTTACTGTATAACTGTACTTCAGACATTAAAAAGAAATTGTGTAATTAAATATACTGTAGTTCAGATATGCTCAGGAACACACAAACTCCATCTTCCATTTTTTAAAAGAGGTATTAAAATGTTGACTTAAATCTTTTGGCTTTAAGAGCAAGACATCTATTCTTTTTTGTCAGTGGAAGCAGTAGGTTTGAAGAGGGCAGGGTAAGAAAGTGCCCAAATTAACTTTATATGAAAAGCTAAGGAAAGATGAATAAAATATGAGAGGTGTAATTACAAATTTTGCATTTGTAAGAGAGAAAAGACTAATTTTTCTGTATTATAACATTACTTTTGAAAGCCTTATCCAATCTGTCTTTGAAGACGAGTTGAACGGTCTTTATAACTGTGGATTTTTTTATTCAAAATGTGATCTTTTAAAATTGATTTGTGATACTACTTACCAGTGGAACATCTTGTTGCTAATAATTAGTTTGAACTTTATGCATCTTCCCCGTGTCTTACAAAAATTATTCAAGTAATATGATTTCAAACAATTTCACTTTTTGTGCAAGTGACATGGAGTGAGACATTGCATGCATACGTGCATGCATGGCTGGGTAAAGATGTTTGTGTGTGGATATACCTCAGCTGGGCAATCACATAAAATGCTGCTGTGTACTTGTAAGCAAGGTCATTTGCATACTTTTTGAAGACTTAACCCAGTTAACGTACAATGCCTTTTAATTTCACAATTTTCTTTATTTCTTGAGATTTTTGAGCAATTAGGTGTCCTAACTCCTAACAATTGTCCTCCTGTTTTTGCATTTAAATTCCATGTTTGTCAGCTGCTTAGAAGTGACAGACTTTTTGCATGCGAGGAGTGAAATGAAAAATAAAGAAATGTAGTATGGTTTCCATGGGAAATATAGATTCCAAAACCAGCATCCAAAATCTGTATAGTCTCCTGTGAAGACCTAGTGGGCTTTTTGATCCAGTCCTAAATATTTCAGATTCCTGCAGGTTGGATGCATATGTTCTTGTGACTCAAAGCAAACCACACAAAACCAAGTCTGCATTGTGACAGAGATTTGTCTAACCTCTACTGCTACCTCAGCTAATAGGTCTGGTCTTTTGACTGGTTATTTCACTGTTATCCAATCCTGTTGTTTAGTTATTACAAAATCAGGGGACCAGAAAATGACTGGTCTCAGAAGGCACCTCTGGAGGTCATCTTGTCCAACCCCATTTTCAAGCAGGGTCACCTAGAGCTGCTTGCCCAGAATCATGTCCAGACAACTATTAAATATCTCCAAGGATAGGCACTCCATAACTTCTCAATTACCTTGCTAGTGCTCAGTTGCCCTCATACTGGAGAAGTGTTTCCTGATATTCAGATGGAACCTTCTGGGATTCAGTGTGTGCTCATTGCCTCTTGTTCTGTCACTCGACACCACTGAAAAGAGTGTGGCTCCATCTTCTTTGCACCTTGCTGTTAGATTTTGTGTACGTTTGTAGGATCACCTCTGACCACTCCCAGCTCTTTCAGCCTTTCTTCATATGCCCCTTAAAAAAATGTATGACCCTTTGCTGAACCGTCTCCAGCAGCTCCATATTGTTTCCTATTTTGTCTCCCATTTTTCTCTCTCTTTATGGGTAATATATCTTGTTTTTCACAGAAAGGTTTTCCTGTCTGGGGTGTTTTCCTTATGGGAACATGATTTTCATCTGTCTATTGGAAGATCAGTGTTTATATAACATTAATGTTCTGACTCAGCCAGACTGAGAATAATAATTTGATTGAATTACCTACAGAAGAGCTGCTAAAACCTAATCTATTCAATGGTAGACTATTTAAGAAGCAAATATTTGCTGGGTAAATATGATTAAACATGGTTGAACTTTAAGCATCTGTGATAATACCTTATTTACAGATTTTGTTTCTATTATGGTAGTGTTGGTATACTAGCAATATTTAATGAAAGGGTATCACCTCAGGTGTCATACATTTAATTTGCTTTTCACTCTTGAAATGTGGAAAACCTGCAAAAATTTATTTTTTAAAACTGAGCAGATCTACCATATTTCTAGAATGTTAAAAGACTGTGCACTTCTGTGTGCGTTATTACCAACGTTATTATACTGTTAAATGAGATGATACTTTCGGAGTTGTTTTGTGGGTCAAATTGTATGGTCTGTTTGGTCTTTCCTCCTCTGTACTTTGCTTACGGTGATGGAGTGTTTTCAGTGAATCAGTGATCCTTGCAAACTCAGCAAAAGTAAGAAATGCAATGGTTACATGAGATATAGCTGGGATGTTAGTTTGAACCATAAGTAAAAGAATATTTCCTGTAAGTATCTCACTTTCAGAGCTAGCTATCATCATGCAAGTACATTAGCTGAAATATTTGATTACATTTATTGTTGTTGGTTATCACATCTATCTACTGATCTATAAAATTGTCTAACAATTAATTCTAGTTGCCTACTCAGCTATATTTGCAGTTCCATAAGTTCATGAGTATTTACTCATGATTTATGTTGTGCAACTGTAAAAGAAATTAAGGAAGAGCAACAGCAGCTGGGTTATAGAGGGGCAATTTAAAATGCGATTTTACAAGTCCAGTTTTTGAAGTCAACACATTTTGATCGCTCAGGTTAAAACGGTTGATCCTGCTTATAAAGCACCAGACTTTTTCATTATATTATCAGGTTATGATTCTCACTGTCCTTAATCAATTAAGGCTAGAGAGAAGCAGCAGTTTTGGTGGGTTGGTTGTGGGTTTAATTTTTTTCATTTTATACATCTCCTTCTTCCAAAGTTTCTCTTTTTTTTATTTATAGTTCTTTCTACACTGACCCAATTCTAAAACAAGAAGATCACTTCCAGGAGTAAATGAGAAAAACAATGCACAACATTCATTCTAGGTAGAAAACCAGTGCAAGTGATAGGAATTTTCCAGACAAGACTAATATAATCTAAGAAATCATTTCTTGAAATGCTTTAGTCTCTCTTATTTCTGGTTTGGGACAGCACCTTCAAAGAGAGCCAAATTTTGTGAAATGATGATTTGTCTGTGGATAGTTTTCTATTGGAGCGTAGGTCTAAGACCAAACTTATTTCATCTCTCTATTACACCTGACTATAAAAACGTGATACAAGCCCTCTCAGACAGTGAATACAATCATGTTTACCTGATGGAAAATAGCACGTGTATTAGACTTATTACCTTGTTAGCACAATAACTTCTAATGGTAATTCTTATGGTATTTTTTTTTTCCAGTAAGACCAAATGGATGCTTCTGACAAAGAAAGTGTCTCATCTTGGTCAGTAGGGATGGCAGAGTATTCATAAACACAAAATTAAGTTCAGATTTCTCTGGTTAAGTTGAGTGTTATACTGCAAAATGCAAAATAGGCAAAAAGATTCTGAATGGATCTGTAAATATATCCTCTTTCATTAGGCTGATGTATTAAAATATCATGTGGTTAGCTGTGTGATGTTCTCACTTGCTAATGTATGCAGAAATATTTTTGTACCCTTCTGAAAGAGAGAGACAGAGAAGAGCAGGATTTCATAACATAAAAAAATAACTTGGTATGACAGTATCAATAATTTTGGCATTAATAATTATTGTGTTGCCATAGTTTTGAAACATTTCTCATTTCCAAGAAATATATGTGTAATTATATAACTAAAGTGCACTATAAGATTTGAGCATATTGACATAACACTGTAGATACTGAACAAAACTAATTTTATCTTTCTCTATTTTTAAAGATCCAGATTTTAAGGACCTTGGCGTTTTGAAGCCATTGCCAGGTTGGTATGTTGGTTTTGGGTTTTTTTCTAACTTGGAGGCCTTTATACTCTGCTGTAGAAAACATTTTTGTTTGCTGTTCAGGTTTCATTTTTTCTGGTGTTTTGTTATTCAGTTTGTGAGTTTGAGATGGGAGGACCTGAAGGAATTGTGGAATCTGTACAAATTGTTAAAGAAGGAAAAGCTTCTGAAACTGAAGCAGTAGACTGTAAATGGTACATCCGAGCACCACCCCGATCCAAGGTCAGTCCTTCATCCACTTGCTGATTTGCCATTTAATTTAAGAAATTGACTTTTCTAATATATTGTGTATTTCTTAGTACAGTCAGATCTCGTTTAATAACTTTACAGCTTGAACTGTAAACTATTTTTTTCCTTCTGCTGTGGAAGGGTAATTTGTCATCTCAGCCAAAATAACCACCTTTCTCCATAAATGATGATTTGGGCAGTGCTAATGTGCTTTTTGTGCCATAAGTAATTTTCTTAAATTCATCTTTAATTTTGCTTATATTTTTAAAGAATCAATGTGTTTTCTTAAGTGGGAAGTAATCTTATAATTTTAATTTTCAATGTATTTCAAATACCTAACATAGAGACTACTAAGGGAACACTGCTGGCTCCCTAAGGTCATCACTGTTTCTCATCTGGGAACTGTGAAAATGGACCCAAGGTAAATTCATGTTCCTCCGTATGAACCTTTAGTTCCTATGGTTTAGAGCCACAGAAAAAAGAGTCTTCTCATTTCTTTTCCTCCACAGTCAGCAAGCCAGGGCTTTGTAAGAAACATGAGAGGGCTGCAATGAATTTAAAAATACTTTTCTTGGATTCCCCTTGATGTTTTCTCTTATCCATAACTTATCAGTTATGATATGCATTAATTGTTACTGGCTACACTACCACTCCTCCCTTCTTTGTAATAAGAAGAGCTATATGCCTCCCACCTATTTTATTCACTGTGTAAAAGACACCCCACAGTATACTTTTTCTAGCTGTCTTTTATTGGACATGAAAGATTTTAGAAGGTAGAATTTATATGTGCACTACTCTCTTCTGTCTTTAAAAAGATAAGGGTTTTTTTGTATAATCTCAGTGAGGAGACTGTACGGAATATATAATTGTTTCATCATCAGTGTAACACGTGGATGAATGCTGAAGGGTTCTCTTCAGGAGAGGTTTCCAGAAGAGAAAAAGTCATTAATATCAGCATTTTTCTGTTGGGAAAGTAGGAGAAGAGTTGGCTCATAAAGACTACATATAAATTATTTCCAGACTTTACTCTAATCTTATAACCTTTTTTTAAAAAAATTTTTGGATAAAATTAATATTGATAGAGGTTTTCAATTAAGTAGATGAGCTTTCCACTTTGCCACGCTAAGTAGTGATATGAGATGATTGGACTGATGAATGATTATTCCATGTGTTATAAGCAATTTATATTCATTCAGGGCAAATCCTAGTATTGATACAAGCTTTGGGAAGAACAGATGGAGAGCAGTCCTGCTCAGGAGGTCTTGGGGGTGTTGGTGCGTGAGAGGCTGGACATTCCCCAGCAATGTGCACTCCTAGCTCAGAAAGCCAAACGTGTCCTGGGCTGCATCCAAAGCAGTGTGGCCAGCAGGGCAAGGCAGAGGATTCAGCTCCTCTCCTCTGCTCTGGTGAGACCCCACCTACAGTGCTGAGTTCAGCTCTGGGGTCCTCAGCATAGGAAAGACATGAGCCTGTTGGAGCAGGTCCAGAGGAGGGCCACAAAAATAGTGAAAGGAATGGAGAATCTCTCCAGTGAGGAAAGGCTAAGAAAGGAAACATTCAGTCCAGAAAATAAAAGACTCTGGGGAGACCTTATAGTAGCCTTCCAGCACTTAAAGGGAGCTTGTAAGAAAAAAGGGGATGAATGTTTTATCATTTACAGTAAGACAAGAGGGTAAGATTTAGACTAGATATGAGGAAGACATTTTTACAACAAGGGTGGCAAAACACTGGATGCTGTTGCTCAGAGTGGTGGTTGATGACCATCCCTGGAAACATTCAAGGCCAGATTGGATGGGGCTCAGAGCAACAGGATTCAGTTGAAGATGTCATTGCTCATGGCAGGAGAGTTGGACTAGATGACCCTTATATGTACCTTTCAACACAAATTATTCTATGATGTATTTAGGTATTAGTAGAAAGAAAACAGACCAGCACAGGACTGCACTTAATAGAATCAGTACAATTAATAAAACCAATAACATTTCCCTATAGTCTTAATTTAAGTTTTTAATTGGTGGATCAGATAATGTCATTGTGATGTTCTTACTTCATCTAACTCTAAACTTCTATATGATTTAAATCTCTGCTAAAATCCCAAATTTACCTACCTGTGTTATTTATCCTCACCTCAGTTCTGATGTAAAACTCCAAACTGGGTATTTATGTAACTGTAAATACAGTGTGTAACAGAAGAATGCCACACTACCACTCCTAGTAGGGGGCCAAAGATTAAAGTACATTAATTCTTCATAAACTTCCCTACTTGCATTTAGCGGTGTTGCATTCCAAAAAGCATATTCTAGCTGAATGGCGTCTGGAAGGGAAAGCAACAAGAAAGTTTCAGAAAAATTGAAGTTGTTGTCAAAACCCATAAGTCACCAGTTGTTGCGGGAACCCATTTGAGGGAAAACTCATCTAAGAGAAAGACTCATTTAAGAGTAACTCATTTAAGAGTAAGTCGTTTAAGAGAAACTCGTTTAAGAGAAAACTCATTTAAGAGAAGGACCGTGACTTACCTCTGCAACAACGAGGGGAAAAAAGCAGTCAACGATCAATATGATCAATCAGCAAGCTTCAATCCATTTATTTTTCAGATTCTCTGCCTTAAGTACAATTTCCAGCAGCTAGCAGGTCTACATGTCATAATGTCATTGGTTAGTAAGACTACTTGCCACACTATTATTGGTTAGTTGTACACAGTTACAACAACTTGTCGCCTCCCGCTCGTGGTCCCCATAATCTGATGTTCTGTATTCTTTTGGCCACAATTTCTCATTCGCAAACTTCGCTACTTCCCAGACCACCAAGGACACTGTCCTGGCAGCTTACTCTCAAGGTTTTGCTCGCACGCAATGCCTACTCTGTATCCTGCAACATGAAGTAATACTGAACGTTGTTTAATGTCATCTAGAAGATTTTGTGAAGGAGTGTAATATAATATAATAAAAGGCTTTTACAAGGAAGAAGGAATGCTCTGATGCCCATGTCTGTAGGATAATGCAGAATCCCATACTCTGAAAGAAAGTTTCATATGAAGGAAGAAAAATTCAAATATCAGGGAGGGGATTTTGAATGTTTGGTTGAGAAAATTTTTTCAACTGGAATTGCTAGACATCTGAAAGTGAGAGAAGCATTAATAATCCTACCTTTAGGCAGAGGTCTGGGTTATGTCTTGATGGATTTCCATCTTACAGAATTATCTGGGTGAAGAGATTGAGCAATATAAAAACATATAAATCAGTGTTTCCTAACACGGAGTTGAAAGGTTTCACAGCAAGCTAGGAAAGAAAAGAAGATTTTTCAGGCCTAGATCCATCTTTGAGGAGTAAGTCCAATTTAGCATTTGAACTTAGTGTGGTTTTCAAACAGAGATGTTTATATACACACAGACAAGTATATACATGTATAGATGTCTACACATACAGTTAGGGTTTCATTATACTGGGACAAGTTGAAAAACATACAGATATTAAGGAAGGAACAAGTGGATAAATGTTTAAGAAATTTGTATGATGTAAGATTTATGATAAGATTGTTTATGGGTCTGATTCAATTGAACTGGAATCTATTGTCCATGTTTTACAGTCAGCCTCCTTTGTCCTTATCCTACCTTGAATTCATGGTGTATTCAGTACAATTATTTAGTGACATCATTTTAATTTATGTCAGCTTGCAACTATGAAAACAAGCTCTCTTGCTAAGAACAGTGAGAACTCAGCAGACATCTTTAAATTCACATGTTCCTGTATTCTGGGCTGCACAGTTTGTTACTGGGAATTATGCCTAAAAGGCAAGAGTTTCTCAGAGGGAGTTTGTGTTGGACTTTTTCATCTTCAGTTTCTTAATTAAACTGTGCCAGAATGTGGGTTGCTTGCAATTTCATTTGGCGTAGCTCATCCAATCTAAACTGTCTGCAGAAGCAAGATGCAAGTCCTTCCCTTGGTTTCCAATTCCAGACTCAAGCCAAGTCTGAGCTCAAAATATGAGCAATGAGATCAGCCAGGAAGTGTGTGCTTAAGGTCTCTGAATCTGAGCTTCAAACTGATGGTCTGGATCCAATGCTTCTATCCTCAGTGAGCTGGAATGGGACAGAGAGCAGAAAATTTGTTGCACACACTTAAAATAGAGCCATCACTGCTGCCCTTATATCTCACACACACACACACACGCAGACACACACAGACACACACAGCGAGAGAAAAATAAAACTGAAAATGGGTGCAGAACTCTAACTTTCTCTAAGTGCAGAAGACAGCAGAAGGCAGTTTGAACACAACTTCAATCCATATGCAGACCTGGAGTCTTATACTTGAAAGTGACTAGTTGAAAAATCTGTGTTTCCTGTAGTCATTCAAAGTCAATTCCTGCTGAGTAAGAGAGTTGTGAATTTTGAGTAGAATAATACTGGGGGTTCTGCACTTGCTGTAGAATGTGACTTCAATTAGTAGTCAGAGCAAGAATGGAAAATTAAGAAGAGAGCTGCTGACTGAAAGTGCTGACCCACCCAGAACAGTAACGTTCTGCAGGAACTTCCTCATCTGAAAATGTGTGGAACAAAGCCCAAAGAAGGAAGTGTTAGCAGAGTTTGACAGGGCCCCCAGGAAGACAGTAGCTCTCCCTTTGGTGGGTAACTTTCTCAGCAAGGTACCTTTGTGTCATGCTTGCTCTTTAAGAGGCTCTGTAGAAAAAATAAAACTGCAGAATTTGATAGCAAGGGTAATAAAACATTTACAAATATAATAATCTGATTCTGGGAAAAAAAAGTAAGCAGTGCTCTTAAAAGCACTATTATCAGAAACTCTGGGCATCTCAGAAAACAGCATCAAAACAAAAGGTAATTTGAATGCAGTCCAGTGGAAATTATACATTTTGGAGGAATGAGCAATAGGTACATTTAGACTGAGCAAACAGAGGGAGCACCCTCTTCATTTGGACCATGAGAAATAAAATAAAGTTATAAGGTAGTTAGGCAAAGTGATGCCTAATTCTCTTGCCCACCTGAACAGGATATTGGAAAAAGGTTATGGGATGCAAGACTTAATACAAAAGGCTGAGAAACCCAAAGTATCAATTAATGCGTATCTAGCTTTGACACATCATGGCAGCATTTTCCTTTGGTTCCAGGAGCCTGACTTCATATTGAGCATAGTTTGGAGAGCGACTGGGTTGTTGCGTGTGCATTTCCTAGACAGTAAGGAGCAAACATGAGGTGAAGCAATTGTGGAGCTGTGAGTGAGTCTGCCTAAACTGATCTGACTTAACCAAAACATTTTCTGCTCTCCTATGTGAAGTGGAAATTTGTGCTCTCAGATGAGACCTGCAAGAAAAGCAGTTTAAGCTGTCGGCTTTGGCAGACTAACACACACCTAATTTTTGGAGGCCTTTTAATCAGGTGTAGAAGAGAAGCTTTAAGTAGTGCACTAGAATTTAATAGGAGCCATTTGAGTGCTGATTCTTGAAATGTTAGAGAAAAATAAAATTTATAGGCTGAATAGCCTAACAGCCAGAGACATTTTTGCAACCTTCAGATGGTCTCTGTCTCTGAAGAAGCTCTGAAGCTTATTAACATACAGAAAATGCAAATAATATCATGAATTAAAAAAAGCCCAGCATATGTATATATGGAACAAAGTGAATAAATTACATTTTAAAAAGTAGCAAATATTGTTTACCTATGTTAAACTATTGAAATCCCTTATGGAAAGCAGTTTCTTGAGATGAAGGTGCAAGACAAGTCCATGGTTAGAATCATGTATATAGAATCTCTGCTATGAATGCGTGTCACTACACATGCCGGAGTAACACTCTCAAAATCCCCACTTTTAAGTTACCATGAATCTGTTCCATTCAGGTATAGTAATATAGCCAACCTAGCATCCTCAAACCAAATAGCTATTAAGAAATGTAATCAAAATACCTTGTGAAGAAAGTAATAAAATGTCTGCCAAAGGGAACAGCAGAATCAAGATTTGACCTCCAGTTTTCAGTGCTAAAAAGCAGAACAGCGCCAAGGAGCTGCAAATGTTGCTCACTTGTGAGCAGTATTGCACTGTATTAGAGAAAAAATGAGGATGACTTGACAGAGTAAGTGTCAGCTATTGGATAGTCACAGAAGTTTGAAGAAACAAATAGGACAAAGCAAAGAAATCCAAAGAGCTTCACTTGTCTAGAAAAAAGGTGTGAGCCTTGGCTGTGAATCACAGGGTCTTAGAAGTAGCATATAAAGCTGTCATCTTTGACAGACAATATTCGCCAAGCTCCAGACTAGAAGAAAATACGAGGTATGGAGTTCTCTGTTATCACTGAGGTATGGAGTTCTAGTAACAGTAGGCCCCAAAATATAAAAAAAATCCCCCAGAATAACAAACAAAAATCCAAATAGAACATGTATTGTTAACATTTCTAGTGATGTAATGTTGACGGAAAAAAGTTTAGGATCTTAGCAAGAGGACAGACTATTTCAGAAGATGAATTCAAGCATCATTAGTAATATCTTTTTTAGGCTGGTGTACTTGGTGTCCAGTTGCCTTGAAGGAGATTAATTAGTGTTGCACAATCTGCTTTAAAAAACTGGGTTTCTCAGGCCTAAATACTGGTGGTATCATCTTGAAAGTACTTTGTTAATCGCACAGAGCTGAAAAAGATGCAGAATAAAGCAGGCACTGCAGCTGATCACTGAGCAATGGGGCAATTTAACCCAGTCCTGTGATTACAAGTGAATTGACTGAACCCAGAGCTGAATATGCAAAATCTGGACATTATGTTTGGATGAAGAGGAGGTTTTTCTTTTATGTCTAAATTACTTTTGGCAGCTGAACGACGGCTTTTTGTTTGTTTGGTTTGGTTTAAGGGGACTGAGTGTCTGTGCACATATATTAAGTCTGATATGCTGGGATATGGTTTGAAGCTTTTCCTGACTGGCCTGATCAATCATGTTGTCATCCCTAACCTTCAGTGATTGATTAAAAAGCAGAACACATCAAAAGTGATTCACTATGAGGAGATTATAATCTGACCATTTTACTGAGGTGATATATTATTTGTAGTTTATAATAGTTTTGGTTTTTTTCCTGATGTGTTCAGTCAGAAATTTCTCTTTTTTTTCAAATTTAAATTAAAAGAAATTGTAAAACTTTCCCAGCACTTCTAATTTTGACTATTATTTATGGTGGCAATACAAACCTTAAAGGTGACAAGAGAACTGCTTAAAATATAATGTGATTGAGTGTAAATTACATATGCCACAGTTGCAGTGAGGCTTTATCAGTTTTGTTGCTAATGACATTGGCATTTGCAATGACATCTCAAAACTCAGTAAATCTAATACTTGAGAAGCCCACTCTTCTACATAATGTGGAGCTGAGGATTTGAGGAAAATGTCTTATTAAAACTTTCCAACAAAAATGTGAAAGAAGAAGATATGGAAGTTATGCTTCTTTTTTCAAATAAGATGTTCTCTTCAACAAGAATGCCTCGATTATGCTAATATAATGTGTCAGTATCTGTGGAAATGTTCATTCCAAAAACTCCTATTGGCATAAATGAAAAAATGCTTAATGAAGGCAAATGGTGGTGTTTGAGTCTGTGACCTGTTTAGTTCATTTGTTTTCTTTGAGGGGAACAAAGTTTCTTATCCACTGCTAGTAGAAGTAATGGCTAAGATCTCTGTAAATGAAATAATTAGTAATGTTGATAATTTTTCTCTCACTTTCTGATGAATTTTTTTTAGTGACATCCACATACCAGTGAAAGTAATGAGAATATTGCCACTGATTTCAAAAAGCTATGTATAGGGAACATTTTGCATTAGATAAGAGTTTGTCATATAATCAGTTTTATTCTTTCCCCTGGGAACTCAATTTCTTAGTCATTTTCTTCTGCCAGTGTGGATCTTACAGCCAGTGACAGGAACAATGGCAAATATATAGCAATAAAACCATAAAAGTTGGCAGAGGCGTACAGATGCAATTAAATTATTCCAGCTCTTTAAAATAAAATCTGATCCAATATCAGGTTGTCAGTTTGTGTAATCAGTTTCCAGTTTTTAAAAATGCACTGCAGTCTTAAGCCAAAGGTCTGATCCAAATAAGTAGATTGAGAGATACTCACTGATGTCAGGGTGTGTTGTATCAAGTCCTCAATATTTTATATAAAGTTCTGGGAGTAGTCATCTCCAAAGGCAATTATGAGAATGAAGCTTCAACTCACCTCAGAATACCAGGAACTTACTTTCTCTAATTTATGAAACTTCATGCCACTGGAGAAAGTGGCACCTTTCTTCTAAAGGGTAGGCATAGATTTTTAAGTAAAGTATTTTTTCCAGTGGTTCCACTACCTATCGAGTCTATATATGTTATGGTATTGGGTGAATTTCTCACACAGAGGAATGAACTCATATGACTGGCAGCGGAATTCAGGCTTGGGAGGAACTGAAGGTGTTGGCTTCTTCACTGAAAGACTCAAAACAAAATGCTGAGTTATTATTCTCTTGATTCCTTTTCAGTATTTATGACTGCTACTCTAAGAAATATTTTACTATTTTATAAGAATAGTATGCCTCCAGAAACTAGGGGATGTCAAATGATAAGCCGATAGAAATAAGATTTTGTCTGTACTGCTATACGAACAGTGTGTTTGAAGAGATCAGGAATAATTGATGAATTCTGGAAATTGCTGGGAGAGCTGGCATTTCATAACCACAGTGAGGATTAGCACACATTTCTTTGTAAGAATGAAAACTCAAAAATTACATCTCCATACCGAAATGGGATACCCTTTACAAGATATACATTTGCTTATATATATGTATAGGCACAGGCACTTTTACATATGAATGCATATATAAAAGACAGCAGGACAGAAATAGACAACATGTGAACAAGTATGAGAGGTCTTTCACTCAGTAGGTGTAGTTTTACTGTTGTTCTGCTGTCAGATTAAGATAATCTTTTTCTGGGGTAAATATGAGCTTTCCTGAAGAGTGGAGTAGATAAAAATATGATGTAATACATTGCTTTATATCTTTGTGGTCTGTCATATATACCTATATGTATATATATGGCATAAAAATAGAAATGGTATACCTATGATAGGAATATCTAGAGAGTAAAAACAATGATTCATGACAATAGCATGTTGCAAGCCTTCTGTTCTCTGTGACACCTATCCGACACGCTTTTCCTCCTGGAAAACAGTCACATGTATGCAATACTGCATATGATCAGCTGCAGGAGAGTCTCGCTGCATTACCTGTGGCAAGGCTGGCAAGCACTGAGGCACTCGTCTGAAGGAGACTCCTTCCATTATTTAACTGGGAAAAGGAAAGCAGGGGGCACATTTAATTCCCTAAGTTATGCAGAGATGGACTATGGACTGTCTAATCATCTTCCCAGGAGAGGCTGGGTGCCACGCTTGCACAGTGACTGGTACACCCTTGTTTGAGCAGGAGGATCTGGTGTCTGGGACACAGAAGCAGCTCTCTCGTGTGTCCTGACTATTGCCAGGTGCTGGGTGTTGGTGTCATGACTCTGCCTCTTCCCATACCTCCCTCCCTCATGCAGGATCTTTCTCTGTCAGCACAGTAGTGAGTATTATTCTGCTGCTTTACTGGAGCAGCCAGTAAGTGAAGGGAAAAACACTATAAAAACTATACCTTGATCTAAGATATCTCCATCTGAATATGTCTTCATGTATTTCTGTTAATTGTTCCATTTACTAGAGATCAATACAAGCAGCTTCCTTAATTTATAGTATGGAAAATGCAATATATTCCTCTGAATTCTTCTGAAGGATGGAAATGATGGAATATGAATAAGGGTTATTGTAAGAATAACGTATTTAAAAAAGGGTGTGACAAGCAAAATGAAACTTAGTATACCTAATTTCTTTTGCTAGTAATAATTTTTCACAGATGTTCTTTTCAGAGGGACACTTATGCAAAACATAACAAGGGATGAAAATATACCATAATATGCTACCTGAAAAGGCCCATTAAAAAATCTGAGCTACTATTTAACAGTGGCAGGCCACTTAAAAGCACATCATTCTCAAACCATAAGAGCCTTAATATATTAATAAGGTGAAATTATGAGTCTTGTTGCTACTAAGATATGCACTGCTTGTAGATTTCATGCAGATGCAGAGAAGGCTATTAAGCAATTGCTCTGTGCATATTAAAAAATACCTGAAGTCAATAAAATTGTTCGGAAATATGTATATTTGATGTCTAGTACAGTAGGGTTTCTTTTTTAGTTATTTTTTCAAGCGAAGATGCATACATGCTGGGTATGTTTACTGCCTTTTTATACAATTTCTGCCCTAATTCACCTTTCTCTATTGTTCCCTTGAAGTCTCATGGGTACCCTTGGCAGTTTGATTATGTGTAATGTATCTATTGAAAATATTACTTTCCTTCTTTATGAATGGAATATTTGAGGTTGCTTGTACAATCAATCACTTTTAAAATGACTGGTTTTCCCTATTAAAGTCCATATACTTGAATATCAAATAGTAGCCTTTTATCCTCATCCCTGCTTCTTTTTAGGTAGATTTAAAGAGTCTTTTGCAAATGACAATATATCTATTACTTTATGAAACAATTCTTGTATGCAAGAGACATTTCCTAAAAACCCTTCTAGGTGTCTAAGAGTTTCCACAAAATATGCTTGATTTCAAGCCCGTTAAATTATGAAAATATATGCCATAATCTTTTGTTTAGAGGAGTTGAGATGGTGGCCAGATCCTTGAGGAAACATAAAAAGAACAATGAGTTCTGCCTGGCTCTCAGATTCTCACTTCCTGAATCAGTGCAGCAGAGACATAGGAAGATGACACATATTGACTCTGGGGAGGGAGCAACAATGATTTGCCATATTATTTCACATGTCAGTCATGTCATAGAGCAATACTGTGCCAAGCAGTGAAAGAAATTTCTAGTTTAACTGTCCTTCAGCTTGAAGAGACATTGTACATAGTTCTGGGAAAGATAAAAAGGTGTATATTTGGGAAATAGGAACTTACTGTGAATAAGAACAAAGAAATATGTAGGTCTTACGAGAGATTCTACTTTGAACCAGGACAAAATACCAGGAAATACAAACAGTGCTCAGTTTGCATATTAACGTTCTTCCAAGGAAGTGCCCTATGGATCACCAGCTCCAGAAAAATTATTTTGATGGGGGTGTTCTGTACTTTCTCCTACAATGTAAAGCAAAGTAAAGCTTAATGTTTTTTCAGTCATTCTCAACTTTCTGTACATGTTGCCTTTGTTGTTTGATTGATTCATAGATCTATTTGCGATTCTTGGACTACGAGATGCAGAATTCCAATGAATGCAAAAGGAATTTTGTAGCAGTCTATGACGGAAGCAGCTCCGTGGAGGATTTGAAGGCAAAGTTCTGCAGCACTGTTGCTAATGATGTAATGCTGAGGACAGGTCTGGGTGTAATCCGCATGTGGGCAGATGAAGGCAGTCGAAACAGCCGATTCCAGATGCTCTTCACATCTTTCCAAGAACGTAAGACCCTAATCAATGCATCTGCCTTTCAGTTTGTTAAGTTATACAAGTCCCAAAATCTGTTAATATTTTCTTCATGCAGAGCAGTGACTGAAGTATGTTGCCAAACAAGCTATGTTCCAAATATATCCGGAACAGTTTTTTTATTCCAAGCATTTGTAGTGAGCAATAATTTGTAATGCAGTAGACAGACCACAGGATTCAAAACCTGGAAAACAGGTACAAATGGTCAGGACCTGTCGGGTCATATAATCATGACTTTTGTCTGATCCCCAAGCTACCCTGTAAGGTTTTCCTCACACAGCATGGAAAATAATACAGCTCGGCAAGTTTTTATCAGGTATGATCATTTTTTTTGAATTTGATTTTTTAGATCTTATTATGATTGGCGTTTGAAAAATACCTTATGATTATTTTATCACGAGTAGTGGGTGTATGCATATATCAGTGAATGTGTATGTCAGGCATTGTTAAGCAAAGAGTTTAGGGTTTTTTTGTAACAACAAAAGCTTTCCAAAAGGCTTTCATATTCCGGTTAACTTTCTCTTTGTGTGCCTTACTTGCATTTATATTTTTACATGAATTCTGGACTTAGATAATAAGCAAAATAACCTTTGAAAGAGGCCAAATGTTGTTCTGGCCAGTTCAAGATAACAAACAAATGAATCAGAACAATGCCTCAACAAAACCCAATAATTCCATTCACTGAAAATGATTGACCCAGGCAATCCTGTGACAGACCTGTGAAAGATATCAATTTGTTTTTTTGATGGGAATAATACATATTTGGCCTCTTGAGAAAAGTATATGTGCATTTATTTTCACATGCTGGTTCATGTTAATTTTTAATTTTTTTGGTTTGTGCATTGTGTGTCTGACAGAAAGATTTCTTTGCGACTCTCAGTGGCTGGAATGAAGGTTCAACCTACCAAATTCTTCACCTGTATTCAGTGTGTGTGTACCCTGCAATGAGGCAATGAGTCTCTGTTGAGAACAGCCTCCCTAATTCCTTAATTATGGCTCTGATTAAAAATTTCTGACAGTTTACACGCCTGAAACTGCGTGCGCCACCGTACTCTCACACTTGCAGCCTTAGGGTGGATTATATTTTTCTTGCCTGCAAATCAGGCCGGAGTCTAAAAGATACTGAAAACCCTTGCTGGAGATGATACTGCCCTTTTCTCATTTCTGCAACTGGAGATGTCTTGAATATTCAAGAACTGATTCATTTTTTTCACAAGGCATCTTGATCTGTTACCTTAGAAACAACTGCATAGACACTGGAGGTTCACAGCATATAAAGAACTGGAGAGTCAAGCATTACGATGACTAACTTGAAGGTTTGAATAAGTGTATGTTTGCAAAGCTCTCCTATTTTAGAGGATAATAAGGAAAAATGTGGGATTTTTTTCCTCTTACAGTATTCCTAATGTATTTACCTGACATGCTATATCTTATGAGCTACTCATTTCTTGTAAGCAGATGATAGTTTATACTGAATAATATTCTGACTGGGGAATTCAAAATACTAACATGATGTGCTTTCTGTAAATTTACTCTGAACAGTCATTCCTCACTAAAAGCTGTAAACCTATTAAAGGCTTAATTGTGCTTTGAAATATGTCTACACAGCCTGCTCATAAATAGTTGAAGAAACTGCATCTGTGATTTTAATGCTGGGAAATGACTTTAAAGATTTAAAGGTGATGCAGATGGTACTTTCTGTGTCTTGTCAGTTGTCCGTAAGTGCTGCCCTATGCCACATACTGGTGCTGGCTGTCAGGAGTCAGCCAGAACAGATGTCAGTGAGACACACTGTGAGACACAGCTCATGGCATGTAAACTGCAACGTCTTTCAGCAGCGTGTGGGAATAATTAGATCATCTGCATGGAAGAGAAGGAATGTCAGACCTCATTCAGGGAGATGTGCATCAGGGAACAGGCACCTGTGTCTCTATTCAGGGACAAAGAAAGAGGAAAAGATTCTATTTTGTTCATATAGAGATGAGAAAGGAACGAAATGGAAGATTACATTTATGTTGCAGTTATGTGCACAGGAAATAGTGACAAAGTAGAATTCTTGTATTTGCTGTTCCTGTGGGAATGACCAGGAGGTGTTGTGATCTGTTGCTCCCCAAGTTCCTCTCCTGGGTGTGGAGTTAGCCTGTTCAGACTGTGAGTTTTCCCTTACACAGGGCTCTGTGTAGTGGAAGCAGTATTTTGGGAAACAGGCTACTAAGCCTGAACATTGTTTTCTTTCAGTGTAAGTTTGTTCACTGTTAATTCTTGTAACAGAGCCATTTCCCAGGGACTTGATGTTTGTGTAGAACAGAGAAATCTTACAGGGATTTCTTACATTATTATTTTCATATGGTTCTATCAGTGTGCTTCAAATACATTTGAATTATGCATGCATTTTTTGTTGGCATCTAAAAAGTGGTCTTACAAGTTTCCAGACCTCTAGCAGTGATGCTTTCAGAGTAGCAGTGTTATAAATACATCTGAAGAAAAGGCATACAGTGTGTGAGGTTGTTAAATTTCCTGCACCAAAAAATCAGGAATGATTCTCATTCATCATCTAAATATTAGTTGAGCTCTAAGTAACACTTAATAATCAGTTAATTCTTAATAAGTGATAATATATAGTGATGATCTGATATTTCATAATCAGCATTATTAACTATTCCAACTGTCATTGTGGGTTTTTTCTGCTTATGTCCTTACCTTTTTAATCTTTAAGATCTCTTCTAAGCATAGTCATTTTTTTGCATGGGAGTCACTGTCTACACTAGATTTTAAATATCCAATAGATTAATACAAGAATCAGTGAAGGGTAAACAAAAAAGCAGGTATAATCCAAAGGTGTCTGCTCATCTGGTAAGAAGGCTTGAAAAATTAGTCTTTGTTTTCTCACCCCCTGACTAACTGTTCATTTCATTTTCCATGATTGAAGAGTGATCTCCAGCCTGATTAATGACAGACATGCTACACCTACAGCTTCTTCAAAGAGCTTCTCCTCAGCAGACACACCTACGCTTTAGCCTAAAAGCAGATTTGTAGAACCAGGGCATATGGGATAAGAGGAAAAACCTTCTGTATGCACAGCAGGCAAGAGGTTCACTTTCTCACCTCTGACTGCTCTTTGGTAGCAGGGACTCCTTCTGCACCCATAACCCTGGACCAGAAACCCCAGAACAGAAAAATTTCATTCCTTCTTTTTATGTTAGAACCCTTTGAGCTCTAAGTCTGTTTTTAGAGCCCTATCACAAGCGGCATTCCTAATGGAGCACAAGTTCCATCATTCTTATTTTATTTTTATTAACAAAACCCATATTTGGATAGAAATCTAAGGCCATGTTTAGAGTAGTGGTGTGTGCAGTTTGATCAAGTGACAGCACCGAAGTCCTTGTTTGGACAGACTTGAAGGTGATCACTCAGCACGGGCAATTCTTTAATGGGGAAAAGGGACTGCAGGTAAGCAGTGCTAGGGACTGTGTTTTTTCTGGTAAAGCTAAGGGAAACACTGAAAAAGGGAGCAGCAAGGTACTAAGTGCAACATATGGAAAGGCAGTTTTCCTTTGCAAGGACTTAGGAAAGTAAACAGATTGCAGCTTTGCTGGTTTTGCTCTCTGCTTCCACACTAATACATTACAAAGAAACCATTGGGATTGCCTCCTTACTGGTGAGCACTCATCTGTGATTTTCTTCCCCTCTGTGCTATTTGCAGCTATCTCTATTGAAAAGCCCACCCTGGCTAAGCATCCCGGTGACTCTCTGACCCCAAACAAAATAACTGTTTGTGGTGCCCAGAGTGTATAAACTGAACATGGGTTTGAGCTCTGAGCACATTCTCCTGAGCTTCCATTCTCTCATGAGTTTGTATATCCAAAAAAGCCCAAAAAACAAAGCATGAAACATATAGGTGTTTTTTAAAGACTAGATCATTAATCTGTATTAACTATCATAAAAGTTGTATTTGTCTTGCACAGAGCTGTCTGAAGGTGACTGAGAAAGAGCATTCAGTATTAACCACATCTCATTTTCAAGTTTCTCATAGCTGTATTTTTATAGTCCTTTTTTTTCATTAATGGCAAATGAAAAGATTATAATTTTACTTTATTTATATAAATTTACTTGATTTATACTTGTAGTGTACAGTACTAAAAAAATCTTAATAATTTTAATATAGAAAGTGAAATTGTGTCTCAATATGAATGATGATTTTTTTTCCTTGAAGAGACTGACAGAAAACTTCTACCTCTGTTTCATGGGTAATTCAAGGAACATTGAAGAACTTAAGTTTTTTTTCTCTTGTGGAGGGAAGAAAGTTCTATTTTTCAGTAAGGAACAATGGGAAAATCAAAATGATCTGTACTTAGAGAATTCCTGTGCAGAGCATGATGCAATGAGCTATCTTGAGTAGAGGAGGAGTAGGTGTGAAATGTCTAACGACTTCAGTGTAAAATGTTTCTCACTTCTAACCATTGTTAAGATTTCAGAATTTTCCCATTCACCCTCAGGAGGAAGCAAGACCTTTCAAAAATATTATGACAAGAAAGGAAGAAAGGAAGGGGGGAAAGGAGGGAGAGGCATAGGCCTAAAAATAACAAGTAGGGTAGGGCATTTGTCTAAGATTATCCAGTCCTGGCCTGAAATCCATGCCTTGAAACAGGCTCAAAGGGTAAATCCACACGGTTCAATGAAGTACAGCATAGACACCCAAGCTGGCTTGCTCAGAGCTAGTTCACACTCTGGGAGCAAAGGAGTTGCATTAATTGCGGATGGTGCTGAGAAGTAGTGAAAAATACACTGCACTGAAGTGGAATATCCAGGCTGCACATCAGTTCCACAGCAAGTCTGCTTTTAGCTCCATCTCATAAGAATGTTTTGGCCTGCCCGTGATTGCAATTTATATCTAGAGTATCATGCGATGCCCAACAAAATTATGCTTAATGCACAGAGATAATGTATTTTGTTACTTATGTAATAACATCACAATAGTATAATAATTATTATTAACGTGGAATATTTAATTTCTATACTGTTTTATAAATATTGCAATTTTATAGTATAAATTGGAATGCCTTAGTTGTGACTATTTATTTTATTGTCTGAGTGAAAGCAGTATAACTTTTTAAAAATATAAATTACAGCAGCTATTGTTTCATATTGCTTCATGTTGCTTTGTAAAATGGCATATTGAAGAACTGTTAATGTTCTTTATGTTTCTCTGACTTAGGGATATTCAGGATTAAAATACTCATTCTTCATTAATAAATTAAAAAGTGTAGATTAAGGGCACATGTGTTTCTAAAACCTTTCTATAGTAACAAAATATAGACAACTACATTGGTTCAATTTTTAAGAATTTTGAAAGCAGTAACCTTCAAATACCAAACAGAAGCTATTTTAAATACTGTGGTGGAAACCTTCCGGAAATATGAATAATATACAATCTCTTAATTTGTAATAGAAACAAAACATATTTTACATGCCTGATAACAGAAATAGGGTTGTTATTATTATGGTTGGGTTTTTTAAACATAGGTTTCCTAAACCTGAAAAAGACTCTGGGTTTTCATGTCTATTCCTGTTAACTCACTTATATATCTTCTAGGCTAAGGGCACCATCTTGTGTTCAGTGTAAACAGCTGTTGCAAAGCAGGAGATGCTACATTATAATGAATTCAAGAACCATAAAACTTGTTAAAAAGAATATTAAGGATATGCTTACATATAGCAGTCATATTTATAAGAAGAAAATATCATAATTAAAAATTATATAGAATGAAATTGTTTGAAAATTTTAATATTGTATACATTATTTTATAAAAGCTACTATTTTATATTAAAATAATTATTGGTTCAAATCCAAACTACAAAAAGAACCTTTATTAATATTTTTAAGTAGTGATTATATTATAGTACTTTCATGCTGTTAAAGTCAAAGAATTGATTAGAGGCTTTACTAAAATATGTCAGGTTGAATTATATGTGCAATTCTAATTTGCTCAGTTGTGTTATAATCATTATGAATTGTTCATCATGCTGAATATGCTATCTCACTTATTGCTTAACCAGTACTTTGGTAGAACTTGACTTAAGGCAGCTTTGGGATGCAGGAGAAATAGCACAATTGTGTGTTCCCAACTGTTACTTTTAATCTAATTAAGAAGTCAGGGATTTTTCAGAGAGTCACGGAAGGGATGGAAGGGACTCCAGGGTATGGTCTAGTCCAATCCTTTTGCTCTAAGCAGGGTTAGCTACAGCAGGTGGCTCAGGGCTGTGTCCAGTTGGGTTTTGAGTATCGTCAGTGATGGAGATGCCACAACACCTCTTGATAAACCAGCTCTTGCAGTGTTTGACTGACCTCAAAGTAAAAGTTAGTTCTTGCATTTAAAGGGAATTTCCTGTATTTCCTTCAGTGCTCGTTGCTTCTTGTCTTGTCACTGGGCATTGCTGAGAAGAGTCTGGCTCTGTCTTCTTTACTCCCTCCCTTTACTCCCTCCTTTTCTCTCTCTTCTTTACTCCCTCTTCTTTATTCCCTGAATATTTGGATGCACTGACAAGAGCCTGCTCCAGCCTCCTCTGCTCCAGGGTGAACAATTCCCAGTTTTCTCAGCCTCTCCTCACACCTCTGATGTCTCAAGCCTTCATGACCTCTTGCTGGGCTCACTGCAGCACATCTGTGTCTCTCCTGTGCCGAGGAGCCCAGCACTGGACACAGCACTGCTGATGTGGTCTCACCAATGCTGAATAGAGGGCAAGGATCACATCTCCGAGCCTGCTGACAGTTCTGTTTTCAATGCAGCCCAGGGTAGTGGTGGCCTTCCTGTTATCACTTGAATGTCCTTGATGAAGCATTACAAGCCCCCTTCGCTATGCCTTTTTTAGTGCTAGAAAATGAATTCCTCCAATGTAAAACAGGACTGACAAGTATTCAGCTTCCCTTGATGCTTTCATTCATTCCAACAAAATGCCTTGGTTAGAGTGGGGGAAATATATTGACTTCTTGTCCGGCTTAATCATTTCAGTTTCATGGGACCACACAGAGGAGCTGGCTATTTTAATTTTATAAACATGAGCAAGAGGGGGTTGTTTGTCATTAGTTTTCTGACTCATACATTTGGGTTTCTTTCATGCTAAGTTTTCTGTACTAGCTCTGAAATTGCTTTGCTTCACTATTCATCTTGTTTTGACGTTTATTCGTATACCATTTTTTTCCTGCACAGCTCAATAGCACAATTTAGAAAAACTTTAATTCTCATTCTTTTTTCTTCCTTTCTCTTTCCTTTCATTTTCAGATGTCCCTGTCACCTTTTTGAGTAATTATTCCTCCTTCTTAAATCTGAAAAAAGGTCCTTTTCATTGCTCTAAATTTTTCTCTCATCTATGAAACATTTCCTAATATTTGTCATTTGATAGAAATTTTTATTATTTCTTTCAGTGCAGAATGAAATAATCAATTGATATTGGTTTTTCCTGTAGAGTTCTCTCTTTCTTCCTCTTCCTTTCATTTCCTTGCTACCTTCCTTTAGTTCTCCTTTTTCACTTACCACCACTATATTTCAGAATTCAGACAGCACTCTGTCCTTCCCACTTCCCTTCTAAGATCCTTCATATCACTCTGAATGTTTTTTGGTGTTTAATCTTTTTTTCTTTCTGGCTTTATTAGTATAAAAAATCCTAATTCTGCAATTATGTGCTTATTTGATTTTGTTTTTAATATTTTCCCTGCATTCCCATGTCACTCCTTGTACTATCTCCGTTTGATATTTGGTCTTTTTTTTTTGTACTCTTTGTATTTTGAATGGGTGGCTCTTTGGATCTTCTTAGGTTTCTCAGGTTTTTTTTGCTTAGAGTAGGCAGTGACACTTTCTGTGTGTGGGAAACATCCCAAAAGATCCTCACCTTGCCTGGAAACAGGGATTGCAGCTACAGTGTGAAAGTATGATTATGCCTCTGATGTGTTACCTACAGGATGTGTCACATCATGATGTGGCTCAGTATCCTCCAGGCTCAGCCTTCACTGTCCCCAAATGACAGCAACAGAGATAGATAAGGACTGTCCCTAAGTATCCTCCCTTTCTAATATGCACTTGTGCTGTTCTGTTCTGTACAGCATAAAGTAGAATCCTTCTGTAACAATCTTAAAACATAACCAGACTCACTGAACCTCAGGAGATGGTGTACCAGATTTAAAAACAAAAATGGATCAGTGGACAGGCTGGCTGATGTCTTCTGCCTTGGCTAAGAGATACAGTATATGCATAGTGTTATATCTGAGTGAGTGGTTGCATATTTGGGGGTGTGCCCTTTGATTTTGATGGCATTTACTGTTTGCTTAACATACCATAACTTCTCCAAATAAGCCAGTTATGGATATCTGAACTTAAACACTTATTGAAAAGTGGATTTCCTGAGATGATATATTGAGTCATTAAGTTCTATAATATACATCCTTTGTACTGCCATTAGTTTGCAAACTGCTAAGCCATTCTCTCTGCTATGCATTTATGTTGTCATAGGAACTGCTTTAAAAGTTGCAGAGGAGAACAGTTTCCATGAAGTATCAAACTTGAAGTATCAGTAATATGAGCATCATAACTGCTTTCTGATTAGTTAAGGGTTTTAGTTATTTTTTTAACTATCCCCTAAAAATAATTAGAATAACTCTTTTGGGTTGCTTGAACTAAAAAAATACATAAGGAGTTCATTTTTGCTGATTTTACACTGACAAAGTTTGTAGCTCTTCTAAATTATGGAAGGCTTTCTGGTTTGAAGAAGAGAGATGAGGAGTAATTTATCATTACTGTGTTACGCATTTCTGGAGTAGTAACTTCACAGTCCCAGTATCTAATGGTCTCCCAACACTTCCACAAACACCACAGTTTAGCAGGATGTACGGTTCCTTCTGAAAGGTTTCAGGCAGTCTGTTCACAGTAATAATATATGGCCATCATGTAACCATTTTCCTGCAGCTTTAATAAGCATGATTCTTCTCGACCATGGGCTCCAGGGACACTGAAGACTGTTGTGCTTTTTTATCTTCATACTTGTGAACAAAGGGGTGCTTCTTAACTGTAGCCTTTCTTATGACTAAAAGGTTTTAAAAATAATTTTTCTTTCTCTGTGTATAAACCTTCAGGCACCATTGATATGGGCCCTAAAGCATATATCTTTTTTTGAAGTTTTCTTACAAAACTGGAGTTTCAGCAACGAACTTTAAAAGATATTATTTGCCATGCATTGGACCTGGCTGGGATGCAGTTAATTCTTTTTGTAGCAGCCCATAAGGTGAAATGTTTTGGATCTGTGGCTAAAACTGTTGATAACACATCTATGACTCCCCACCAGTGTTTGGGAGTCAACCCACTACAGCCATGAGAGTTGTCCTAGGGGAGACTTCAGTCATCTTATACACAACTGAAAACCTCTTGTCACAGACTAATAAACAGTCTGGGACAAGGGTGTTCTCCATGCTACATGACAAATATTTCATGTGCTCAAGAAACATGTGTTGTATAGCTTTTTCCTCTTACAGAATACATGTCCACTTCTAGATGTGTTTGTTGAGGAGAGTTGAATGAGTTGCTAATTAAGATCAGCTTTTTCTCTCCTTTTTAGCCCCTTGTGAAGCCAACACGTTCTTTTGCCACAGTAATATGTGTATAAATAATACACTGGTCTGCAATGGACTCCAGAATTGTGTGTATCCCTGGGATGAAAACCACTGCAAAGGTAACGTGTAGAACTGGAAAAGTCATCATTTACACTGCATGAGATACAGCATATAATCTTCAGTTTCTTGCTAAGCATGTGCCAGATGGGCGAAAGCTAAGGAAGAGTAATTCAGGGAGAGCATACATCAAGCAATAGAGAAAAAGAAGGAAGGTAAAAAATTCCAGTGGATTTTACTTTCAGTGTTTTCATTTGTTTTGTCTGGTGCTGCACTCCTTATGCCCTGCTGGCTGGTTATGTGCTTCTGGGAGGCTTTCTGATCACTTGGTCTCTGTTTTTCATACAATCTAAAGCATAATTAAAGGTAATATTTTCATTCCTTTGCCATAGTTACCTTTGAAGGGGAGTAACATATGAGTAGCAGGTGGCTTTTTAGCTGTGTGCTATGTCCATAATAGCCCAGGTGGTCTTATAAAGGAAGGTGAAGTAGAATTAACACTGTAAGAAAGCAACCACATCTACCTACAATCAAGTGAAATTGAAGTGCAAGGAACAAGCACAGGAAATCAGATGTAATATTTATTTCATGGACAGGCAGCGATGTTCCTACCCATGTGCTGACAATGATTTCTAAATATTGCTGTGGTTCTGAAAAAAAAAAAAGACAAACCAACCCCAAAACAGCATCTGTGTTGTGTTCAGGGAAAAGAGCTTAGCTAACTTACGTTTCAGCCTATGGAGACAGTTTGCTTCTGTCTTGTATCCCCCTGTCTCCCCCCTGCTGCAGATTTGTTCCTGGAAACATGGGATATGCCAAATTTAGGAACCAATCAAGAAAAAATTAAGTATGAGGTGGATTAGCAGTCAGCCCATAAGTCTACTGAAGCCTGTAAAAGCCTGACAAGCAGTGCAAAAGGGTAAAACAAAAATGAAAACATATACTTCAAAAGAACACAGATAACTGTGGCATAGCATAATATTCTTCAAAGAAACTAAACATGCAATTGGGAAAAGATTATTCATTCTCTAGTACTTCACAATAGAGGAAAACAGAAAACCTTCACCACTATTTAATTTCCAGAATGATTTTCATCTGTCCTTTGTCAAGTATCTTTTTTTGGCTTTCGTGCATTTATCCTCTCTTGTTTTCCTCACTACAAAAAGGATGTTTGCTGATTCCAGCAAAACCATTATTTGCTGCAGTGTTGCTTTTTCTAACTGCTTTTTCTTCAGTCTGTGTCAGTCACTTAGAAAAACACTGAGTGAATCTATAAGCATAGACAATGAACTACTGATAAGTTAAATTTTGGTATCTAGGAGATTACGAAGAGACGGATGTTACAGTTTTGACGCCAATAACTTTCATTTCAAAGGCTTTTTGTTAAGTCCTTTTATATGTTTTAGGTTGTCAGGAAAAATTACCCTAAACTGGGTGTTGAAACTTAACCACAGTTGTCTTGCTGTACCTGAGAGACTGATGCACATGCTCTCAGCTTGAATTTCTACAAGGCTCAGTCACCATCTCGTGTGTCTGCAGCCTTTTGAAAGCAAATCACAAAGATACACATCAGTAGCAGAAAACTGGTTTTATTTCAGTATTTTACTGCATGTTTCTACTTCATTCACAATGCAGAATTTGATGACTAACTCATTAGAGGCTTCTGAATAAAGGGTAGTAGGTATGATCAGCTTTTGGATTCTTATGGCTGTTTAGAAGACAGAAATAACTTACACCAATTTATTTTTTTTCCTGTCTAAAATCTAAATTCAAATAACTTTTCTATTTTCTCCTGACTTAGCTTTTTCATTGAATGCTGTCAAAATTCCAACTCAGCTCACAAATATTAGGACTTCACACTGCAAAGATAAATTTCTTTTTAAATCCTGTAAAATCTTGTTTTTTAATTGGACCTAATGTCCTAGTTACATATATTTACTGGAAGAGAGAGAAAATAATGAAGAGAACATCTGTAACAGTCTTGGGGGCTTTAGCAGGCAAATGGAGTTCAAAGGTGACACTGAAGCCATCTGCTTGTTATGGTGGTTGCTTTTTATAAAAAAATTTAAATAATTATTTTATTTAATTAAGATTGCAATATTCCCTGAATAAATAAGATTCCAAGTAGATAGGCACACAAAGGAGCTGTGTGTTGTTTATTTGACTTTCACAAATGCCTGATTTCTTCCTCTTTTTTGTTGGTGAGATTGATTAAGTGAACTCAGACATAGACTAGGCTCAGCCTTGCAGTAATCTGTAAACCCATCATAGCTGTTTTTATTCTTGAACTGCAATTAATGCTGTGTTTTTGGTTTTTTTTTATTCCCTGTCATACAGAAAAAAGGAAAGCAAACCTATTGGACCAACTTACCAATACCAGTGGGACTATAATTGGGGTGACTTCTTGCATTGTGATCATCCTCATTGTTATCTCTATTATAGTACAGATCAAGCAGCCTCGTAAAAAATTTGTCCAAAGGAAAACAGACTTTGATCAAACAGTGTTCCAGGAGGTATTTGAGCCTCCTCATTATGAGTTATGCACCCTTAGAGGGACAGGGACTACAGCTGACCTTGCTGACGTTGCAGATGACTTTGAAAATTATCATAAACTGCGGAGATCCTCTTCAAAATGCATTCATGACCATCACTGTGGATCACAAGTGTCTAGTATTAAGGGCAGCCGTAGTAACCTCAGCACAAGAGATGCTTCTGTCTTGACAGAAATACAACCCCAGCCTGTAAAACCACTTGTTCAGCCCATGAACAGGAGAAATATCCTTGTCATGAAGCATAGCTACTCACAAGATGCTGCAGATGCGTGCGAGATAGACGAAATTGAAGAGGTGCCAACCACAAGTCACAGGCTGTCCAGACATGATAAAGCTGTTCAGCGGTCAGTATCAATAGATTTTTAATGAAGACTGTTGTGTAAGGACTTGATTACCCAAACATATTCACTCTTTGTTTAGTAAAGACATATTCTCTTTTTTCTTTATTTATTGTTTAAATTTCTGTTTCCTGATAACATATGTCATTATATTATCACTCTTTGTGTTTCTCTCATCTCTGCTCCTCTTTCCTGAAGGTTCCTGTATCTCCATTTTACCTTTCTACTTTCTTTTTCCTTTTACTATTTTACATATAACCACATGCACACACACACAGAGGTTAGCAGAGAACAGGTACAATTTTGAAAACCAAAGATGATTGTGCAAATTTAGTTTTTGGAACAGCCACATACATGTGGTTTCCTTGTCACTGAGGTGGCCTTGAATATCACCCACTGTTGGTCTAACCATCTCTAAATAAATACATCAATAAATAAAAGACACATGTATCCATTTTGATGCATGACGCAAGAATGAGGAACACAGTCCTGGGGTAAGGAAACCCCTTTTCTCATGGAACATTACCTTTTATATAATGAATGACAATATTTCCAAAACTTTGGAATCTGTTCCATTATTGATCACAATATTTGGTTTGTCATATTAACATAGATTAGAACATGAGGCAACATAGTGAACTCATATATTTACATATAAGAATGAAGTTAGAGGGAATATTTATAATCAATTTAAAAAGCAAAGTCAAGCATAATATTTTTATTAGAAGAGCTATTTCTTCTGTATATTGCACTTTGAATGACTGTTAATATGAATGATAAAAAGTTTACAAGTAAAAGAGAAAGAAAATCAGAAACATTTATCAACAATTTATTTGAAAAAGAGCACATAATCCTTTTTTAATATATTTGTGTTTTTTCTTGCTTGCATTATTTATGCATTTCTCTGACTGTTTACATGCCCTCTGTATTTTCTTTGCACATTAAGGCATTTCTTTCTCTTAAAAAAAATTATTTGGTTATTTTAATCCAGTTGCATGTCTGTGTAAATTACTTCATGAATATTGATCAGATTATCAAAGTGTACTGTTTATTAAGTATCTATATGCATATATTTCTTTTTGCAATGCAAACACTATTATTTTGAATGAAATAGCCATAACATTCCAGGTTCTGCCTCATTGGGTCTCTAAGCAAACATGAGTCTGAGTACAACACAACTAGGGTCTAAGAGAAAAACCTGAGGTAAGTAAACACCTATCCAGCAATTGAACCATCTGTTGCTTTCCATTTTATTTGTTATATTGCTAAAATGCATATTAGGTCTCAGATTGTATGTTATCTTGTATGGAGTCAGGTTTGAATGCTAAGAAAACAGAAAGGCAGATGACCACTTTAGCATTGCAAACTATGCAAAATCTGTTAATTCCTTATTACAGAATTACAGTCAGCCCCTAGCTAAATGCAATCTTCATTCCAAACGCATTATAAAGTCATGTGCTTTGCATGGCTCTTGTGTTTCACTTATTTATTTTTAATCATTATTTATGAAAATAAGTTAGAGTCCCAGCATGTGAAATAGAATGTAAAGCTTGACAATTTAACCCAAGTCAGTAAGATGTGGAACTATCTGTTTTCAGTTCATTTTTTTTATCCAATCTTGTGAAGTGTTGGGGGAAGAGTGTGTGGTAGTACTGATAAATTTAGAGGTTCTCCAGCACTAAGGTTAATGTTTTCAAATTAAACTTACTTTTTGCAGTCTTTTCCTAGACTTTTTGTTTTGCATAATTTTTATCAGCACTTAATGAATATAATCTCAGATATTTATAATGGAGTTACAGATAGCTGCTAGTCTGTCAATTTATATATGTGTATATATAAACATAGATATGTGTACATACATTTTTATATGTATATATGTATAAAGCAATTTTACAGTGAAAGAATCTATTAATGGTTTTATTGTTTGTAGATAGTTTCAGTAAATATTTTTCTGCATTTTTTGTCCTCAGAGAGATCATATTTTAACTTTGTTTTGCTTTCAGACAACTATTCATGCAATCATACAAACTCAGAATGGAAAAATCCATAATGAATTATCTCAGCTGTCTGAAAGAGAGAGTGGACAACTTTCCAATTTAATTTAATCGCCTTTATGCAAATCTAAGAAGTATAGACCTATCTTACTTCCGTAGCAAGATATTCCCTCTGCACCAAAATTTTTTTTTTTTTGTAATTTGGTTGCTGGACACCAAGTGCTCCTTAGTTTTTAAATATATTTTGAGATTTGCTGAAAACTTGAGGAAGAAATTAGTTCCTGAGACTGTAATTTTTTTTTTTTAAGTCATAGTTTTCCTTAAGTTGATCTGTTTTATGTCTGTTATTTACTTGTATGTTGTGTGATATGTGGAAGAAGATTTACATTGAACTTTTGTTATATGTACATTGTTTTCATTATATAGACTGCTTGAGAATAGTGCGCTCCTGGGTGATTTTGAACATGCTACAATGAAATGTGAGACTATCGTCCTTGGAAACACCAGCTAGAGGTTTTATGGACTCTCTGACCAGCTATTCTCTTATCATGAAAAAATTCAGCAGTGTTGAGTAAAATAACTAGAAGGCAATAAGACTTTGGTTACTATGCTTATCAGTCATTTCTCTTTTTCTTTTTCTCTCTTCTTTTTGTTGCAAGTAAAATTCCCAATTTCAGGAACAATTTATTGAAATCAGGTATTTAGCCATTCATAATCACTTCAATAGAAACGTTTGTTGGATACGCATCTAGCAATATGACTGAATTTGACACTGAGAAATTAATCTGCATGTATGTTACTGAATATTTGAGTTGGCAAAAATCCCTTTATTAGACACATTGTAAAAAGCATGCATTCACAGTTATTGCTGTTACTGTTCCATTTCTGTGTCATATGCTTGCTACTTGTAACTTTTTATATAAAAATACATAAAACAATGTATAATAATTTCGTACCTTGAGTTTAATGCAATGTTTTCTTTTACCTGATTTACCAATCCTGTGTAATTCAGGAGTTTAAGCTCAAAATGTAGCTTCTAGGAACTTGAAACACAGATACAGGAGAGAATCAACTGTCTGTCATCCCTCAGCTACTGAGAAGCAGAACACATTAATTTTTTAAGATTTAAAGGAATTCATAATAGGTTGATCGCCTAATTTCAGTAAAAAGGTTTGTGATAACCTATGTGCTCAGTTCGGTACTCTTAACTAATTTATTTCCATGGCAATTATTAGGAAGTCTGCTTCAGTATGGTAGAGTAGCAGATTTTTATCAGTGACATGAATTCTTATGCTTAGGTTCCAATTTTAGAAACACAGACGTAGACCACTTCCTTATGCAAGATAAAACTATATTTGTAATTCAAGCTGTTAATATTAGTAACCAACACCAAAATCAAACCTTAGAGGTTATGTTATTAAGGAATAATTATAGATTAAACAGCCACCATTATGTAAAGTTGAAAGTCCCCTCATCTAAGAACTCAATAACCATGGATAAAATCATAATTTCATTATCCATTTAAAGTCTATATTCCAAATTCTGTTCCAAAACAAATCCCATCTCCTTCTTAAATGTCTTGTATCGTCCATGGTTGTTAGGTTTTTCTGCATAAAAATGTTGTTAGATTTATTAAAAAAAGTGTAAAGAATTCAATTTATCTTCCCAAAGTATAAGTAGATGGGAAAAGAGAAAACCTAAAAGACTGACATAAAAAATAAGGTGATCTATATGAGCTATTTAAATATATAAGACATAATCTGCGTAATTAAAAATACAGAAAATCTGATTGTACGATTGTAACTTAATAATGACATGAGAAGAAAGGTTTCAGGTATTTGATTACTTCTATATTTACAATATATTTTACAACTTTTTTTTAGCTTGAATAATTGGTTTGTTATCACATATTAGCTGCAAAAGCAATCCTCTGTCCTCTGCAGTCATTGAGAGTCATTGAGTCATCCCTCAGTTACATGAGTTTGCAGCACGCACTAATAGTTCATTTCCAGATCAGTATCTCTTCACAAGTTCATATGATTTATCACAGTTTTTTCCTTTAACCTTTCCAAGTACTAGCTCATCATCCTTTTTTGAAGTATATTATGTTAAGACATTTGCCACATCCATGCTTGAAATGGATGCATCCCTGCATCCATTATAAAATAAAGAATGAAAGACTTGCTAAAAGAAGTGCATATACATGCACACACTTGTATGTATATTTATAAATATTTACTATTGGAGATAGTGTATAAATAAATACATAAGGAAAAATCTAAGTATTAATTTAGCTTTGAATGAATTATATTGGTCTCACAGAAAAATGCTGAACTTCTTTAAAAGTTGCTGTGTATTTAAGTGCCTAAATCCCACTGTAACACAGAGTTTGCCTAGTCCCCCCTAGACAAGTACACAATAAATGAATTTTAAGTTTTTTCCAGTGAAGTGTTAACTGAAGGAACTTAACTGGAGAAGACATATATATTAATAATTACATTGCGTGCACATCCTTGATTTCTTTTAAAAATGTCTAATTGTGCCACAGAAAAAGGAGGGAGAAACATAAAACCCTGTGTAAACAGAACAAGTCAATCAAAGTTAAAATGGTAATGCTTACTTGATCCTGGAAACTCCTTTAGAAACATGTTGTCTAATAGCTAGGTATACCCTTAAACAAAAACCATTGTAAGTGACAAAATATGTGTATACTGGGGGAACAGGGTCAAATTATATCTACTAAAATATAAACAAAACCAAATTCAAACCCAGATGAAAGACTATAATTGAAATATTTAATTTCAAGTAATTAAATTCTTTATATAGTCAATGTAAATAACAGCCTAGTCCACTATACCACAAACAGTAAAGATAATATTTGTTTCATATCACAAAATAGTAGGATATCTTAATGTGATCTATGAAACACAAAATATTAAAATAAAAGGGGTTGTTGCTGGAAGTAAATTGTATCCTTTCCTATCAATATTTTTCATTATTATGAAGCCACTTGTTTAAAACGAGAAGGAAGTTCAAACAAGCTTTCTATTTTGTGGAAAGGAAGCTTGGGTTGTTAAATTAACACAACTATATGTGTTAATTTTGTATAACACAGTAAATTACTGTGGATTAACTGAGCTGCTGGTCCTTGCTTCATGCATTTTACCTCATATTTGCCTTAAGCTTAAACTAAGAATGATAGTTATTAGATCATTTTGGTTTGACTGGTGCAATGAGTGTGATCTACAGCCATATTGACATTATGTTTATTTCTTACGTACTTTTTAAAAATGAGGTTTTGTTATCATAGTGCATTGAAGTACTGATTATAGTTTGGCGGTTTGGGTTTTTTCCCCCTCCATGAATGCAGTGTCATGTATATAGTTTTCTTTTTGCATGATAGTTGAACAACCACTCCCAACCATGTTTCTCTGCTCCAGGAAATATGGCCTTTTCAATTTGTCAAGGACTCTCTGCAGCATAGTTTAAAAATCTCAAGAAATCCATATTGTAAATCATCCTCATTTAAACCTTTTCTATCTTCACAATTCTAAAAACAGCTTGAAGAAAAGAAAAAGGCTCTGATAAATGTTAGCAGCTTGCCCTTCAATTTTTCTCAGTTTTTATGCTGGAGATATTCTCTTGAACCTATCAATGATGTAACTAATGAGAGGGAACAAGAGAAAATGATAGCGCACCCCTCCTCCCCTCCCCCCCCCCAAAAAAAAAATCAGACAAAGAAAAAAAACTCAGAAATGTGCTATAATTAGAAGAAGAATATGAATGATTTTAGCTCATACCTATTCCCAAATTTGCAAACACATTTAGGACAGATAAATTCTTTAATCACCAAATAAAAACATACTGTTCACGTCCAGCTCCAAAAGACAGAAGTAATACTTTATAGAACGCTGTCCTGCAAACAAGAAGTTGGCCTTTTGTGTGTGTCTTCTACTTTATGTATAAAAATCTCCCTGATGCCACAAAGATATTTCAGCTGAGGGAGGACAGCTGAAGTACTAAATCATACACAAAGGACAAAAACTGCACCATTCAAAACTCTTTTGAGCACAGAAGTCTGTGTCTGATCTGAAAATATCTTATCTCCTCACTTCTGACTCAGCATTTGATGTGAAGTCTTACGCTCACAATTCCACTGCTCTTCCTCATTACCTTAGGATCATCTCTCTTTACTCTTTGATGATCACTTTACATTTTATCACTTGCTGCCTTTCATTTCTGTCCACAGTGAGTTTAGTTCGACTTTAGTTCTGCTCCCATCTCACCTCAAAATTCACACAAAATGCTGAAGTTCTGCCAGCTCACTGCCTTTGTGTTACCCTTGCATCCACCAAGCTCTTTCCCATCTATCACTTTCGAGCCATCTTAATCATACTTTGCCTATAAACAGCAAAATGAAAACATAAGATCTCAGCATATCCTAATCACCCTCAATTTATGTAGCACAAGAAAAGCTATGAAGGTGCACTGGGATGGACAGGAGGATGTGCTCTTTAGTCATACTGGATGTGCATTTTAATAACTGCATCGGTGTTGTCTGGGCTGTCTGCCGCTGTGTTGGCATGTCTGCTCCTGTGGTAGCCATACCTCAGTGCTCATCCACCATTTTTCTTCTCCCAGTTTGCATAATTGTCCTACCCTTTCCAGCACTTCTATGTTTCCTACTGTGCTGTATTTATATTGATATGTATCTCTGTACAACATAAATCCTTGTCCCAGCCTCCTTCACACTCCTATTAAACAGTGCACAGCCTGGCAAACTCCTGCCAGTGGTGTGGCAGAGCTATCATCACCAAGGTAAGAACACCAGCTACCAGAAGAAGCAGGAGTTGCCGCTTCCATCCATTTTCTTTCCCAGGAAAAGCAATTGTGCTAATCCACATTCTCCCAACAAGGTCACTATGGGAGAAAAGGGAAGCTGCTATGCCCTTCAAGCAATGAATCGTAACTGGGAGAAGAGAGACAATTTAAGAAGCCTGTGATGAAAAATGGAAGGAACAAGACTGCTCAGATTTCTTTACCAAAATGACAGGCCTGACCAATACTGTGCAGCAGCATTTAATCTCTTCATTCTCAGATAAAGGAAAACTGCAGTTCAAGCCTTCTTTATCCCAAGGAGAAGGATGGCACAACTGTGAGTACCAATTCTATTCCGAGCTCTGGAAGGATTTAACAGCTTCTTGCACAAACATAGGCAGACAAGGACTTAGTGGGCCCATGGGGGTAGCCTTGTGCTGCTACATGCACCATCTGCAACATCTAGTAATTTAGATCTTCTAAGTTTCCCATTCTTCAGTTTGTCCTCCAGTGAGATCCATGATAAACACACTCAGCTGTGTAAAAATGATGGCTCTGCAGGAAAGCAATTACTTGGTATTTAGTTTAGTTGGATGTGAAAGGTACCTGTGGCACTTGCTGCAGGTATTGTAAAAAACAGAGGTGCTTTTTTTTGCACAGATGCTAGATTAATGTATCTGGCTAAATGAAGCATTCAGTTGGATCAACTGCATCACTAAATGAAAACACTTTTCATCTGAGATTTTACTTACAAAACTGCAGTGCCTGATTCATGCTTTAGTCACATCCTCCCTCTAGATCCTGCTTTTTTTCTGAGTTCAGTGAAAGTTTTAGTTAGGAAAAATCAGTTTGCTGAAAGTGAATGACTTTCAACACCTTTACTGAAGCCAAAGATATGATTTATAATGGAGAAAGAGAACTTCATTCTCATTTCTTAATGTTAGAGGAGTTTTCAACACAAGTAATCTGCTTTTTCTCTTTGTTTTAAAAATCACTGTTTCAAAGCAAAATTAATGCTCTGTACTTAGGTGATCCATGTAAGTGTGAAGTGAGAAGTTAAACAATTAAGAAAACACCAGAAATCTAAAGTAAGCATATTTTCCCAATGATTAAAGCACCAATAGCATTTTCAGAAGGTTCAAGACTGACAGTGTAACCCTTGGTTACTATACAAGCTCAGTCCTAGCCTTCGTTTTTGCAATAAATCTCATCACAAGATGAAGTTCAGCTGAAGAATATGAATGATTTTATAGTTGTATACCAATTTAAAATTGCAAATTTACCATTTGAAAATCTGTAAGGAGCTGATATCGTTTATTTTAAACACAACTGATTTTGCTGGTCAGAAAGATTTATTTTTGTTTTTTCCAGAGCCAAGCCTCTGCATTTTGAGTTTTCCTTGCCAAATGGAAGACATTTTTTATTCCTTTCCAACTTTTTCACTCCCACATTCTACTGACTGGTTTTGGTGTAGAAAACACCCATGGGGTGATTTTGTTTGATATTCTGAGCATATCTGGCACCTCTTTAGTAATGAAACAGTACATTACAGCTCTGCCTGCAGGAAGAATTTCTTCAACTGTTATCTAAGTTGCGTGGCAAAGATCCAGGCCCAGAGATTTGTGCTGTCATTTGAGAATAACTTTAGTGACATAGAGTATCTTGTTAACTTTCAGTGTCTCAGTAGAAAGTCTACACTAATCTAGGCAAATATCATTTAACTAGTAATAATTTAAATCTTACATTTTTAGAATGTCAATATGGCATCGTCATTTGTTAATATTGCCAGCTCTTTGGTGATTGAAAAAGAGACTGATGTTAACATGGAAAACCTAGAGTTCGTAGCAGAAGGCAGCAAAGGTAATGTGACATTTTTATTAAATATGCAACAGCTTTCAGATCTGTGATTGTTTTCATTAAATACAGCTGTAATTCTTAGTTTTACTCCACCCTTTTTTAATGCAAACTTTGTAGTCTTTAAAAGTCTATCAGATTAACATCTCTATTGCAATTCAGTAGCTTATGTGGACTCAAAAAATTTTTAAAAAATATTTTCTGTGCTGGCATATAATATGCAGATTTATAAAAAAGTCTATCAAATATCATTACAGTTTAGCCAGATCACAGTGTGCTGCTAGAAAATTATTAGATTTGAGATGCATGAAAATAAAAATAGGAAATTACTCTAGAAGTTCCTTATAATTTTAGTTCTCTAAGATTTTATTATTCAACTGGATTTGATCAAAAGAGAGAAATCTCAACAGGCATAAACTTTTATGGAAATCTCAACAGGGACATAAACTTTAAATAGCATGAAGTTTTAAACACACATTTGTTTGGAATATATGGAGAAAAGAAAGGGAACATTCAGAAACTTTTTTAATGTTTTGAGAAAATGAGTGCTTCTATCTCAGAATTAATCAAACAGACTTTCCACAGGCTTCTTTCTAGAGAATATGTGCATAGTGATGAACAATCTATTTAAATGGGAAGTATAAAATGCAATACTTAAGGAGGAACAGAAGTAGATCATGGTAGTGAAAATGTTTAGAAGTATGGTGTGTGATTCTGAACGTATTAAATACACTTTGAAATACTGCAAAATTTAAGTCTCTTTGGTCTCCTTACTATAAGACAAATGATTTAAAGCTGTGACATACCAAGGGCATAATAACCAATTAAGTAAATAGGAAGTTTCTTTCTTAGAGTTTCTGAACCAGAATGTTGTCATCCAGCCCATGAGGCTCAGCACCCTCTGTTGCTGATGACACTAAATGAGCTGATAATTCAGGGGATCTTCATGACAGTCCTCTTGTCATATTTGTTAGGACTGCAAAACCCACCTCCAGCTATGATGGTAACATCAGCAGTCAGTGGGTGACGAAAAATTTGGTTTAGTTAACCCTTATCTATATATCTATAGTGCCATTCATCTGTCTTTACGTTTTAACAATTTCAGTAGAAGTAACAGGGTAGCTAATTTAAAGTACATTCTATCACTCTGTCTGGATTTTCTTCAGCATTCTTGAAACCTGCTCACTGACAAACAGCTATCAAGTATTTCTTATTTAACGCCATGGCTCAAATGATATTTAGCTTGAGCACGGAGTTCCGAAGATTTAAATTTTGTTATCTCACCTCACCCCTTGACATTTATTAACATTTCAAAGCTCTCCAGCCTCTCAGGATCTGCTATCCAGTTTGGAGCTGACTTTTCTCAGTGCTGAATACCAGCTGTGTCAGAAGAAAGAAGAAAAATTCTGCATCTGAATATTACTAATCCATTTTCTCAATAAGAAGAACAATCTGCGTACTAGAGCCACATGGACCCTTCTACTGCTAGGGAGAAAAACTAAAATTTCAACCTGCCAGGTTGTATTTTTGCTATGAGAAAACAGTCTTTGTCTTCAGTTTCAAAGCACATTCAGGAGAAAGTGGAAATCAAATGAAGATGATAAAGAAAAAAAAAATTCAAAATCCTGACAGTGGTAAGTAAAAATATAATTGTACACTTATGCCTAAACTTAATGTACAGCATGCTATGGGGTGGAGCCACTTCTGTTCTTTTGGATAATTCGTAAATCCTCTGATAAATTTATGGAGATTGTTTTTAGACATGGATCAGGCATTGTCTGCTATCATTTTAGTTAAGATTTCTTCATCTACTTCTAAGATTTATGGACTCTCTACATTCCTAAATGCTTTTTAAAGGTGTTAGCCAGACAGTTCCAACAATTTCCACTACTTCGCTTATCTTATAGATCACACATAGATCATATATAGATCACAGGAACTGCACTATGGAACTCCTATTGAGCCTAGCAAAACATTGCATAGCTATGACATCTAGTCGGTATTGCAATCATAGAGCATTGTTTGAAAAATGGGGGAAAATACAAGGACATATCATAATGTTTCATTCAAGGACACAATCCACAGAACCCTAGAAAAGGATCTCTTAGAGAAAAGGCAGTACAGAGTCACCTCTAAGGAGCTTTTCCTTGCCCTTTTTCATATGCTGATTTCTAAACGAATTGCAAACATTGTGAAAGAGAAAGGGAGAACAAAAGCACAAATGGGATTTTTTTCTTTCACGATAACAGTAATGCTTATCTCTACATCTACTGCTTGGGTAATGTGTTGTTTGGGAAGAATTCTGTGCTGATACAGGCTTTCAATCATAACATGTAAGGATGATGCTTATTCAAGCCTTCCCCAGGATTGTTATTGAAATTTCATAAAATTCATAAATCCAATAAATGTGATATGAGAATATTACAGCATTTTGCCTTTGCTGTTTTCAACAGGAAATGCATTCTAGATTAAAAAATCTGCAGAAAGCTCAAGTTTGAACAAAAGTCATGAATCTTTCCCATTCCAAGCCATGCATATTGCAGAGTTTAACAGAGACTAATTTGTAAAAATGTGGTGCATATGCTGACTTACACAATCAATTTTCTAATGTGGCATGCTTTCCATCATTTAGTATGCATATCTCCCAGGTACATGGATACTCTATTAAGAACACAGGAGCTTATATGTCCCCAGACAGCAATAATAAGTCATCAGATTGCTGAAAACTGCAAATGTGCCCAAGCTAATGCTGCAAGAATTTGGGTTGATATTACACGGAGAAGTTGGACAGAGAGATACAAAGGAAGGCTTTCATCCATTTCCAGAATATTTCATGCTTGGCATTACAAAGCATATTTCAATTGCTATGATGATGAATACATATTAAAAAGATTTATCTGTTCACTTTCTGAAGATGTTGGTAGTGTCTTATTCTGAGGGAAAAAAAGATGCAGCTAAAATGTCACGATGCTTAGGAAACACCTGTTCAACTAGATCATGACCAAGGAAACTCCATACTAACTTTATTTGTGTTTTGTTATTGGTCTCTGTGTCTTTCAATCACTCCTAATGAATGTTAAAAGCTGTTAGCCAAAGATATATAATGTTTCAAAGCTGCATCTCGTTTCAAGATTTTGGACAGATTGAACCCTTTCTGGCTTAAGCACAACAGTAGCCAAAGGAAAGAGGGGTGCTTGCCATTTCCCCAAGCTCGTGCCACTTCAGGGGCAGTAGGGAAGGAAATAGCCTCATCCGAAAAACTTCAAAAATTTTTTTGGACTCCTTTACTCATCAGTAACCAAAGCAGTCTAAATAACCGCTTGGTAAAAGTGCTACTTTTACTGCCATCAAAAAGAACACTAGAGGCAGGTTAAGGCTGCCTGACATTCTCCTAATTTATTAATTGGTGATTGCTCATCTGCATTAGTTGTCATGAAGCTCTTTCTGAAACTGATCAGGGTTGTTTTAGGCTTAGCCTTCCACAGAAAAGAAAAAGGCCTCTAACCAGTGGGCCAAGGAATGGGACTCCTCTTTGCTCCCTTCTTTCACTTTCTCTGTTGATCTAATGAATGTTTGTGTTTCAAAAGAAGAATAATTCTCACAATAGTAATTTAAAAGAGAACCATGCAAGAACAGCTAGAGTGTTGCACTTGCAGGCAATTAGTTCTAGAATTATTTCTATTGAGTTGAATTCACAGCTTCAGGTGACAGTATCTGAAACCTTCCAGTTGAAGGCAGGCTCTGATACTGCTTCTGTCTTTCCATGTTTCAGTTCTGCTGTTCCAGTAGGATTTGGAAGCTCCTGCTTCTGAGGGCTGGAAAAAAATCCCTACAGAAGAAGAGATGCTCCACAAGATATGCCTTAGATAGCAGCCTCCCTTCCTCTCAGTTCAGTCACTCTCACAAGATGACCAAGGTCACAAAGGTGGCAGGCAGTGACCAGAAGCATCTGGAGGGCAAAGACCCTGAGGTGGTGTTGGGAAAGGGAAATTGTGGTCATTTCCTGGTATGTTATTGCTGCTCCTTCACGAGTAATAACTGTTAAGACATCTTACAACCAGTAAGAGAGAGAGTTTTCATTTCTCAGCCCCTCCTTATGTGAACTTACACTTTATCTGAACTTACAGCAAGTGCTGACTGGGAGAGGGGATTATAAAGGACAACCTTTTCTATCAACTAATTTTGCATTTTCATTTATTTTTCAGGGAAAAGCTCAACATTTATTGTGTTCAAATAGAGCTACTTTGTCACCGAGGCTCTTAGACACCTCAGGCTTTAGTGCAGGACAGGTTTTAAACACCTCAGTAGGGCAGTAAGCATCTATTGGAAAGCTCAATGTCCAGTATTACTTAAATGAATTCATAGTCAAAACTACACTCCTCATGAATACTTAATTCTTTTGATCCAGGTCAAAACAAACTGAATTACCTGCCTTTGTGATGGATTTCAATACATCTTTCTTATTTCTTTTTGCTAAAATGGGAAGATGAAGGGAAGAAGGTAACATATTTTATCTGAAGTCAGTTTCTAATTCAATTACAGCTTCATATGGGCCCCGTTGAACTCACTGGGCTTTTTGCCACTGACTTTAATGAGGTTAGAATCAGACTCATAACATGCAGTTTCTTATTTCTTCCAGATAACCAATTAAAATATTAAATATCTCAGGGTGAATGCTTCCTTCTTGTCCACACTTTCTTTGATATTGTGTTATTGCTTTTTCTTTTGTCCTTCAGTAAATTTTAATTAAGAGTTCCTTTGTGTGTGGGTAAAGGGGGCTGTTTAATTTTAAAACTTCTCAGGATATGCTTTAGTTTTGATGGTTTCTAAAGAGAGAAAACATGGGAACGTTATTTTTTTCTAGTGGAGGCCTAATCTACCAAATGTGCTTGCCTGAGGATAAATTGGGAAATGAGAGTATGAATAAGGCGTATGAGAGCAAACATACACTCTCTCTCCTCTTTTAATTTAAAAATGAAAAAAAGGGAAAGGATGTATTTGATTATTAAGAATCCTTATTCATCAGACTCTCCAGAAAAAAATAAAACTCCTTTATATTTCAGAGAATGTTCATTGTGAAAACAAGATTAATATTACTGATAGTTGGATTAATTTCTGAAGCCTCATTACACTTATATCCATTCATTCTTTGTAAATCTGTCAGATCAGTGCTTACGTCAGGGACAACTGAAAATTATACCTTTTGATCCAGTTTGTGGCACTGGTTGTTATGCCTGGCAAAACATTTGAAAAGAATGTGATATTAGGGGCTACAGATTCAGATAAGAGCTTGAAGCAGGAGATGTGGGCAAAGCAACACCTCTAAAATATCCTTGAATGCTGGTATATTTTTATATGAAGAAGGAAGCTATTTGAGTGGTGGAAAGAAGAGGGAAAGAGAAAGGGAATGAGGAGGTTCAGGAGGCTCCTACCTGAAAGGAGACTGAGGTGAGGTGGGAGTCAGTAATATCTGTCATATTCCAGTCAAGAGTATGTGAGGGAGTGGCCTTAAGTTGTGCCAGGGAATGTTCAAATTAGATGCTAGAAAAAAGTTTATCACTGAGAATGGTGGTTAGGTGCCCAGGGGGGTTGTGGAGTCACCCTCTCTGGAAGCATTCAAGAGGTGTCCAGGTTTCTCACTTGGTTTAGGGGTGATTATGGTAGTGTGAGGCTGATGGCTCGACTAGATGGGTTTGAAAGTCTCTTACAATATTTATGATTCTGTGTGACTATGTGATTTGGCTTGATTTTCCTTCATATTTGTTGTGGTGACCATGTGTTTGTTGGGTGACAATGTATGTACCAGCAGCACTGCCTGGCTAATACTTGAACAAAAGCATATTACCCTCCATTCAGGCAAATACTTGCAAATCACAACTTTGGTCTAAGCAAAGAATCTACACCACAGTTATTGCTTTGGGCCTTATGTGCAAGGCAAAAAATATGCTTGTTTTCTCTCTTCTGTTCAAGTACACACAGCATACCAATATATGCAAGATGGTAATCAAAGACCTTTCTAGAGCATCTGAAATTAAGGAAAATTTAAATTTTTACTTGGATTTAATAATACTAGGAGGATAGAAGGGGAGAAAGTAAAATCCCACCCAATCTACTGATGTGTCAAATTGGTAAAATATTAGTCCTAATGGTGTATAATGTAATTAAGTCTACTTTTTTCTTTTAAAAACCTAAATTACAGGCTCTAGGGTGTTAGATGCATGAGAGCAGTTCCCACTCCTTGTAAGACTTGAACTGTTGGTTACTTACAAGGTTTTCTAATGATAAAACTCTCTTCCGAATTCATTATGGCCTTGTTTATTGATTTATCCAGGTCTCTAAGGAATATTACAGAATTATCTGAAATGTTTGTCTCATGTATATTGAAAGACTTAAAACTGCTGAAAACAACCTATTTGATGTCTGAATAACTTTGTCTAATTGTTGACTTTAAAACTAGCTTAAAGACTATATTGGGTGTTATCATGTCTTGAACTTTTCCCTCTGATGAGGGTTCTTGGGTGTTTTCCTACACACTTTAAGTTCCCTGCTCTACATGTAGTAAGGGCAAGAAAGGATTTTTCTCCATATAGCGTTGTGCTGTGAAGTCTTCCCCAGTAAAGAATTTAATCTTGACTAATATTTTTCCTTTTGTCTGAAATTCAATGTACACTCTTTTCTATGCACTGTACATCCTGGAAATATTCCAGGGTTTGAAATCTGGCCAGTGTCACCGTAAGACTCTAGGGGCAGGAATGTAATATTTATTTAGTTAAATCAAATGGGAACCATAGATCAAGACGTTATTTATAATCCAATGATACAGGCTAATTTTAGTAGCCAAGCTATATATGTGTCAAGAAAGCTGTTGCTAAACCTTGCTTAAAGAGCTTTGATGTCTATTGATCTTGCTGATTGTAGCCATACCTTTCATCTGAAAGTGATAAATGGACATCCTTGGATAAATTGAAAACCACATGAAAGCAAATTAATGCCTTTTATTTAAACAAATAGGTGGGAAACTATTTTGTCTATATTAGCTCCAGACAACAGCATTTAAACTGCATGAAGTTTATCTTTTTTTTACTTGATCCAGGTGGTGGGATGCTTTCATTTTCAAGTTTAAGAGACTATGATTTGAATGAAGCAGTGCTGAGTAAAATGAATTTCAACAAGAATGAAGGGATGGAAAAAAGATACTGAGTTAAACTTAAAACAGGCCTTGGATTTGTTCAACAGAGTTGCAATTGGGGTAGCTTTTATGTTACTGAATGCTGTATTCTAAGGTGAAATAGTGTATTTGGCCAGAATTTTTAGATGAGGAGAAAAAGGAATACATGTTAGGGACATTTGTCTCAAATCAGGTGTTCCTTCATGTTGATCATGACTATGAGCATTTCAGATGTCATTGAAGTTATTCTGTAGTGCAAGAAAATTTTTCTCGACAGTAACTGGCAAGATTTGAAAAATTACATGTTTATTTTACAACAAAGTAATCAGGTGACTTTTTTAAAATTCATCAAGGCGAAAAAAGACATCCAAAACACATCATTTTATTATAATAGTCAGTTATTTTGGAGAGAAATACATGAGTCCATGGTGATTCATACCATGGATCGAAACATGAGGCTTTTCTCTATTTTGGGAGAGTCCTTAGATGAGCAAGTTTTTATTTATGCATATACAAAATAAACCTGTTCCTCTGGAAAACTGCCATATTTTGATGCAGAGATTTAAGAACTGCTTCCTTTATCTCTAAAATTAATGAGTATAAGAGCTGTCAGCAGGCTTTTAAGTTGCTTAAAACTAAATGTGAGTGGTCAAACAGTATTGCAGAAATGTCTCTAGTAAAAAAGAAGGAAAACTAAAAGTGCAAAACTTAATGTGTTTCACTGGCTTAGTGGGAGGATGGTGGAATGTTTGTAACCATTTATAGATCAATGAATGTGCTGATCTTTCAGTAGTAAATACTATTGAAATTATGGCAAACTTCCATTGATTTTTTTAAGTCCTAGAATATAACCCTAGAAATATCTTTATCATGAGGTACATGGAAGCTTGGATGATATTTTTTAGTAGAACAATTAGTAATTTGGTTAGAAAACATGGTTCAACTTTTGAGTCATTCTTGTCAGTATGAATAATCAAAGTAAAATAATAAACATGCTAATGGAAATTTAATGAAATGTGAATAGTGAATAGCACTAGAAATCTTTTGGAATAGCTGATCTATCCAGTACTTTATCAAAAATGCAATTTTAAAGCAGTAATATAGCAAACTATGTTTGTTTCAGATTTTTATTTTATATAAAACTGATCCTAATACAGATATATTTTATATCTGATTTAATAACACTATGCTTATTCTATCCATTTACTGTCTGTCTGTCAAAGTTTGTACTAGTATAACATTCACAATTATTTCTACTTGTAATGTACTATCTTTCTGCCACTTTTCATTATTTATGAACTGATGGTGTTTTGTTGTGCAAACTGAGAAAACACTTTGAGAAACATCATCTCTCTCCTTATCTGTTAATTTAAAAAGAAGTACAACCAAAATCTTATGTATTTTACTGTGCCATAATCTTTTAATTTGTCCTGTGTAGCCAGGCTCTACACTGATCTCTCCAAAAGCATCAAGATGCATCTGTTCAATGGTCAAACCAGAGTCTACATTATATTTCTGAAGTGTCTCCTGAGCAACATACACTTTTTTGGTTCCACGTGTTCTTACTGTTTTCTCATTAGGATGCCTAAGGATTTTCACTGAACTGGTGGGATTGACTATAACCAGGAACTGAAAATGCCCCCATTTAAAGTTTTCTTGTCACTGAAAAGGACCTTTACTTCACCTTTCAAATTCCAAACGCAACGAGAACCTAAAGTGAAATTGTTCAGCTGAAATTTCTGGGATTTTAGGTACTCCAGGCTACTAGAAAGACATCCTATTATTAATCCTGCATTAATGAAGAGACTGGACTTAGGGCATGATCTAGAGCCCATTGTAGTCAATGGGAGTCTTTTTCCATTGACTTCATCGGGGTTTGGATCAGGCCTTTACTTCCTAAATTGAATAAACTCCTAGCAAAATCTGCTATGAGCAAGTGGCATCCTTTCCTGAAATCTTGGAAGATACTGAAGACAATAATACTCCTACTTTGCCCATGAGTATGGCTATGTGTGTGGCTCGCTGCTCGTGGGGAGCACCCAGTGTATCAAAACCAAAGAAAACTCTTAAAAGTCTAAGCACTGCTGGTCACATTCAGAATAATTGATCTAGAAAGTACGGATTTCTGTTCGTGAAATAAATTGGTAAATTATGAGAAACAAAGCTGATACATTTCTGAGTACTTCTTGGTTTCCAAGCAAAAGGGGATTATTTAAGTTTAAAAATCCCAGAATTCTAGTATGTGAATTCTTGGCATTCAGAGCAAAAAACAATAATGTAAACAGAGACTTTGATTTCTGTCACAAAAACTGTAATGATAGTACCAACACAAATTCATCAATTTGTCTATGAGGTGTGATGATTATCAAAATTCTGTAAAAGAGATGTCAATAAGGTACAAAATTGAAGGCAACTAAAAGATTTATTTAAAAATAGCAAATGGAAGGGAGTTGCAAAGTTCCTGTTTAGTTGATGTTATTAGGAAAAAATTAAATCCTCCTCTATCTCTTGAACCTGTGTACTTTCTGAATAAATAGTCCTAATTAAGTCATGTAAATGCCTGAAATCCTGAATGCCTGACAATACAAGGTAAGCAATGGCTTCAGGGCTGTTGGCTTCATAGTCTTGATTAGTTACATATCAGACTTGAACATCTGCAGAACTGTCTCTATATCTGAGATTATCAAATTTTCCTTTACAGATAGCACTTTTATAGCAGAAATCTTGTCATGCTACTGCAGTTGTTTAATGTTGATCTGATGAATTATGACCCCAAATTACCTCTCTATAGTCATAATGAAAGAAACAAATATGACAACTCAAAAATACATGCATATATTTGGGCATGTAATTTGCTTCTGCCTCCATCCTCAGTTGATACAAACTGAGAACGTTAAAACATTGTGATCAGGACCAACAAAAATCTAGAGGTTCAGTAGTGAAGTGGTTGATACAGCCTTTGGACTTCGAGAAATCCTGATTATAACAGTAGAGAGGGCTTAGGCACTGCCAGTTGTAATTTTTACAGCTCCAAAGCAAGTGGTTTGCAAAGGGAAGAAGAAGGAGCCTGAAAGATTTCTGCCAAATGTTCAGAGACATCTTAAACTCAAACACCCCTGATACATTCTTCTCATTTTCCTCCTTCTATGTGAAGGTGCTTGTATTTTCCATTTCTTACCAACTGCCTGAAGTCATTGTTGTCTTGTACCTGTAGCAAATTCTGTCAAAAATTGACATTTTTAAACTGAGTATTTTGTTCCTCCTTTCCTAGGCATAATGAGATGCAGAGAGAGAAAATTCTTGTTTTATGCATCACCTCTGAAGAGAGTTATCTGTAATGTTTAGTTAGCATATTTTCTGTCAAAACTAGTCAACAAATAGTATGGGACAGATTGTTGATTCTTCTGAGGTAATTACAACCTTTACAGTAATTCCATAAAGGCAGAGTTTCCCAGTTGACTGAAAGAGAACTTAAATGGAAATCGACCTGCTTGAAAAATCTGTTTAGGAGATATAATGATACAGTGAAACTTCTCAAGAACTCCTGCTTTTATATTTAATGCAAATTACTTTTCCCATTAGAAACTGAATGCATTAATCTTGTTAGTTAACACAAATTTTAGGGGAACTTAAAGATCAAAGTATGTATTGTAATTGGGATCATTATTTCATCCTATACTTTGCTTTCTTATAAAAAGTTAAATGTCTTACTAGGAGACTGTTGTCATGGCTCATATCTCCCTTGATTGATGTGATCCTATTTGACCCCATTTTTACAGTTTAAAATGTTGTATACGTCAAAGATTCTCTCTGAACACTGGAAAGGTTCACCATCACACTTTGCAAAGTTGTATAAGTCAGATTGGTATGTCTGGAGTTTATAATGCAATTGAACTGTAAATCTCTGTATGTAAATTATAAATATGGTCCTGAGTTTGACTTTGGGCTACTGTTTTTTTCAAAATTGCTCTTATATTTTATAGTTTCTTAATAAAGGTTAAACTTGTTATTTTATTTTATTTCTTCTTATTGCTAGTTCTTAGACTTCAGCAAGAACAATAATTAAAACTGTTACTAGATTGCCTTCTGTAATTAATCTCTTTTCCTAATTTGCAAAAGAATGTTTATAACACATCTCTTTATATTCTTGAAAAAATACTATGATAACACTGCCAAAATATTTTGGAACTGTTTTCCTTTAAACTCTGTAAATTATTTCTGTCATTTATGTTATTAGATTTTAATTCAGTAAAAATAAGTTAACAAACCATGAAGGGCACAAACTATAAACCTTTCAACAACTTTGGCAAGAAAAATCTTGTGAGAAAAGTATGAATAAGGATTTGGAGGATCAGCTGTGAGTGAGTGAGTGAGATATGAAATAAAGACTTTCTGGGTGGGGAGTTACATTTTCAGCTTGAAAAAGAATCTGCATATGTTTTACAGAATGTGATAATTCAAATGTGATCAGATTACAGAAATGTCACTAAACTTCCTTTTCAGTTGTCTACCTAAGACAAATCCCCTTTTTTCCTTTACTTCTGTGGTTTTTGGGGTTTTTTTTTGGTTTTTTGGGTTTTTTTTTTTTTTGAAAGAACACAGAAACATGAAATGCAAGAATTCTTTTGAGTATGTCACTGAGGTGTGGCAAATTGCATATTGTTGTGATTTAGACAGCGTTCTGCAGAAAATTTGTGTGTTATCTCTAGAAATTTGTATTATCTACATATCACCTAAGAGATGCTGCAGTCTTATTTTTAAGAATCTTCGAAGTGATGTTTTCTCTGTGGCTATCTATGAAATCATCACTGTTTCAAATATATCAGGAGTATCTTACTGCCAGTATCTCCTTTCAAAATAATGTGTATGTATTAGCTGAGAAGAGGTGAACATTAGAAAACCATGCTGATGGACAAGCTGGCATAGAAAATGAACTGAAAATTATGGGGAACGGAATATCTGTATAGGCTCTTCTCATTGATTAAGGTTTATTTAGTATAGCAAGTCAAAAGCACTCGGGAAAATAATTCCTCTCATGTACAAAAAAAGAACAAATGGATGCTGATATGAAAATTAGTTACTTAAGTAGATATTACACACAGGGAAAGACGCATTTTTGTTGGCAAATGGTTTTGATTTTTTTTATATTTCATGTAATGGTTGAAGTAAGGGTATAAAACAATCCATTAATGTGTTGTGACATCTTCTATAAATACTAGAGAGAAATAATGTTGATTTTGCATAGAAGTAATTCACATTAGAAGAAAAAGCATATCAAGTCCTCTTAGCCTGACAATTTATACCCAGAAACAGAACAAACATTTTGATTCACAGTTGAGAATCTCAAATTTATTTATGTCCTTGGAAATTGCTCAGAGCTGATATATTCCAAAGAGCTAGTGTGTAGGAAATCCTGTGTCTTAAGAACTTGAAAGAAAGTCTCAACTGCCATATTCACCTACACAAGGAAAAAGTGCTGCTCCTCAACTGTGTCTGAGAAACACAGGCTCTAAGATGCTCTGCAGATGTTGATTGTTCAGCCTTGAAACCTGCATTATTCAGATCAGAATTACTGTGGAACAACCACCACCTCTTTACTTTGATAGACACACAGACGGGGATGTTTCAACAGTTTCACTTTTTACAAAAACTGCATTTTTTGTGGCTACAGTGGGCCTGTCCTGTTATTTCTCTAGCTATTGAAATTCTCAAAATGAAATATGTTAATTTTTCTTTCTTCCATATCCTTAATAACTGGTTATCACTAATAAACTCTGGAGCTGAAGTTCTGTATTGTTTTCAACTCATGCAAACTGCCAAGTGAAGTTGACAGTCATAAATGTCATGTGAATATGGTATTGAAGAAGACAATTACTGCACTCACTATTTTAAATTTAAAATTATCTTTTGTCAGTATTGAACTATTACTTAATCTCTCTGATGAAGACTGAAGGTGTGATGTTATTGATTTATTTTTAATAGAGAATAATCTGCCCTTACATTCTGTAGGGTATATTAGCTTGGAAACAAAGATGATGAAGGGTAGTTTAAGTTTTGATGGACAGACTAGAATATTTTCATTTTGGTCTCTACAGTCTGAAAATTCTAACCCTCAAACTTCTAAGGGCCAGAAAAGAGAAAGAGTTTACATTAATTAATTAATTTTAAATCCACTTCTACATACCACACACTGAAAATACAGACCATAATTTTTAAGGAGATCTGACAGGTGAGTTATCAAACATTTTTGCTTTATGTCTTTCATAATCTTATCAGGTAAAAAGGAAGCAAAGTTTTCAACACAACTCCTTCATCTTTTCAGGTACTCTTTGTGCGTGTTCTCTTTAAATTTCCTTTGTGAAGTTTATGGCACTCTCTCTCCCAGACATCTCATTTATTTAATTTCTGGGACTAGCCCAGAAGAAAAACATCAAGATGTATCTGATTTTGCATATTAATTGTCAGAGCACTAACATATAGCATAGGTGTTACTGTTGTTGTAGGAGATAAATTACATCCTTTTGGCCTGTGGAAATAGTGAAAGTATTGTATGCTTTCATGGTACCAGATGGTTTCTAATTACTAGCACCATTGCCTGAAAGATTACTTTTAGTCACTGACAAACTCATATTGTATTTGCATTTAAATGGCTTTCAGATGTACCCAATAGCTTATCAGTGCACTGTCAGTAGGGACACAACCTCTTTTCTGTACATCACCTTCACTGGAATAGCCACTGGCCTGCTGCCTGTCCATAAATTGAACTCACTGTGGCTCTAGTGTGACATCTGCTTACCTTTTACTTCTTTTTCAGAACAGGGCTTTGCCCCTTTCCCCAATAAACAAACCTCTGTCTTTAACACGACAACATCTTATATTTCTTTCATTATAATTTTCCCTGGGCTAACAGAGTCTTCTCTAATGGAAAGTGACTTCCTAATACTACAGGTGCTGTGCCTAAAAATCTACTTAAAACAAAGAGGAACATCCATTTCTTTGGTAAAGCTTTCATCACAGTACCGCCCAAGCAGAGCCATTGTTGCATTTCATCTAAAGTTGACTGAACTATGGTTCAAAAATAAATTCTAATCAGTGCAGACTGACTTCATAGAATACCTTGTGCAAAACTGCACCTTACTTTAAAGATGTTTTTGCTGTTCTATTGTGTTGTTGTGAAACCGGTGCAAGCAAAAATTTGTTTGGAGAATAGGTGTAACATTAAAAAAAGATATTTTAAATATTAGAGAGCAACTGTGTTCTCGAACTTGGACACTGTTGATCACTGACATATGGAAAATTTTCTTTTAATATTATTTCAAGGCTTATGGTCTGAATTTGACTATTTTAAGGTTAGACATAATTGTTTTCTGAGTTATATAATTTAATGAATGTGATAGTTTACATGACTCTATGATATTCATACAAAAACAATCTTTAAAACTTTTCCAAATATAGCAGTTCCGTTTGTTTACAAATTTACTGTGAAGGATTTTTTAAGTGTTTATCATTAGAATTCATAAAGATGAGAAAAACTTTAAGTCTTTATAGTTCCATTATCCCAGCTAATGGCATGTACAATTAATTACTGAAAACTCTTTAATTTCTGTTTCAGTCACTGACCACATATTTGTCTATCTTGTTATTGCTGGCTTGCACATTGAGTAAGTCTTGTCAGCCACCTGCAGTGCCATATTATCATAATCTCAAATGCAGTGGCAAAACATGCATTATGTACAGTTTCCATGAAGTGCCAGAAGAGGTGAGCGTGTTCTGATGTTAAAGGAATTGTAAGATGAGCAGTTAATTATTTGCGTATATTGTATTGTTACTCTAAATACTTTTTTTTAGTTCAGGCTTTCAGCCCACAGAAAGGGAAGCTTTTCTGGTACACACACTCAGTCTTGCTGAAGTCGATATTCAAAGGCTCACAAAGCTCAGATATCATCCCCGGTATTTACATTCACTGTAGGTGGAAAGGTAAAAGTTAGTTACAGCTCTTCTATATTGCTCTGCTTGTTTTCAGGGTAAGGGGTTGAAATTAGCCAGATACAAATGCAGACAGCTGGGACAGGACTCTTCTTGTGAGTGGATGAGAATGATTCATACTCTGGATCAGGAAAACCAGGTCCCAGAATTTCTACCACCCGCACTTTTAAAAGAAATGCATACTTTACAGAGGCACATTATTGTTGGATGGTTGGTGGCAGTAGTCCTACAGCTGTCAGTTCACATGACAAAGGATGGAGGCCCAAAAACAGCTGACAGAGATGGGAATCTTTTCTCTAACTTCAATATGAGTCTGGAATTAAATACTGGTCCTACGTATAGTTTATCTATATCTGGTTTTACTCGGTTCCCCTTGCAGCCAGAAGGAAGGGATAGGCTTCTCTGGAGAGTGATTCATTCCATCCAAAGGCAAGGGTGAAGATGCGGAGGGTGATTCACCTAAACTATTTTCTTCCATCCACTTGGAGAGGAATGAAAAGCCTGACTAATATAGACAAGTCAAATAACCAAATCTCTAATAAATTACTTAACCAGGATCTTCAAAATATCATGTTAAAAAACTTGACATGTTTAAATATAACAGACAAAAATAAGTTTAAATTTAGTTTTAAGACCAAAAGTCAATTTTTGCTCATATTTTCGGGTTGAACAGGAGAGAATGATGAAAATAGTTTTCCTTGTTAAGTCTTGGCTCCTATATAAGTTGCTTCCTACAGTGCAGGCTGTTTTCTCTTCCAGTAGCATTTCTAAAACCATCTGTATAAACAGGAGCTGTCAAGGGCAAAACTCCATTGGTGTCTACCAGACAAGCTGGGCAGGCATATGCTCTATAATGCTGGGGGGATATAAATGCAAGCATTATCCCTCCTGCTGTCTGGGAAGCAAACAGGCCTCAGAATCTACACAAAATCATGGTTTAGTCAACATGTCAGTATGACTCGCTTGGGTCTAATAAAAAAATAATTTTCTTATCAGGATTGTGATGGTTGGCTCTAGAGAGATACACTTCTGAAGCAATGCTGTAGTAGAAAATATTTGTAATTGATTCTGACTAAAAGCTACACCTGGTTTCCAGTGCTGTTTCAAAGACCTCTGCCCAGTGAAAGGAGAAGACATTCTTGTAGGTAAGTATGTTATGATGTGTAAACAGAGAAAAGAAAAGCTACTGTAGACAACAAATCCAGGTCCTGCATCAGGAAAATATCTCTGTCCAGCAACATAATTCAACATACACCTTTCCTCTGCAGGCACCTTTGGCAGGGCTTGGTGCAGGACTCGGAGGCATTCAGATGAGTGGAGCAGCTCTTCTCTTTGAACTCACAGCAAAGAAGAGTATTCACTGGGGTTGTTCTGCTGAAAGAGAATCAAAATTAAGCAATCCTGTCCACATATTAAGCTTGTGTCCTGCTGAGGGACATTTTCATTTGCATTCCATCCAAGGTCAAGTGTGAAGAATTATGTGGAGGGTGATGCACCTGAATTTTTTCCTTCCATCCACATGGAGGGGAAGGAAAAACATGACTAACACACACAAGCCAAATAATTGGATCTCTAATAAATCTTCTAAATGGGATGTTCTGAAAATTTGTAAAGGAACCTTTGCCTCTGTACTTTTTGGTCATATGAAATCTGTTGGTTTTCTCTAGATTATTACTACTGGTCATATCAGACCAATTAGAAGTTACATGATTCAAGAGTTATAAGACAACATGCCAGTTAGGAATGAATGCTTCAGATTTTGAGAACTGTAAAGCATATCTGGAAAAAACCCTCAAACTTCTGAAAAGTCTTTACCAAAACTAAGTACTGAATTATTTAAATCTGAGTTGCATGGATAAGAACAGAAATTTCCCATTTAGGGGGAATTTGGTTGCTTAGTTGTGTTTTTGCTGTTTCCTGCTTATTTGTTTTGTTTACTTTCCTGGATGGCTGGTTCATTCCACACTCTCTGATCCATTAGTTTATAAATTTTGAGAGTTTAGACATTTAACTGGACGAAAGTCTACAAACATTTATTTTTGATACCTCTATATATATTTCTTTCCCATACAGAAAAAAAAATTAAAGAATATATTTGCAGATTTTTATGAAATGGACCAATACATGTCAAATATTTTTGAGATGTCATATTTTTTTTAAATAACATGACTCTGACTGGCACAGATTTATAGATCCCAAAGATAGTTTGTAGTAATATTTTGCCTCTGATCCACAGCAGAAAATGTAAGAATCTGCAAATCCTGAGAAACTAACTGGGTAAAGAGCTGTATGACTTGAAGCTTAAAAGCAGTGAAAAGACAATCCTTGGCACTACTTGGAGTTGATATTAAATTCAGTCAAGGAAGTACAGTATGCTCAGTACTCCTGAATGTGAGTACGAGAGCAGTGTCAAAATTGTTATGTTCAAAATAGCTGCAAGTAGTATTTTGCTATTTTAAATCAAACTAGTAAAGCAGTGCTATCAGTGGAATCTACTAATTTCAATTTTATTATGTCAGCCTACCTGAACTTGTTTCTGTCATTATAATTTCTTTCTATTTATCAGTCAATTCTTTCAAAATTTTGAGAATTTCTGTTAACAGTGGAGCAACAACACATTTTTGTATAATAAAGAACTATATCTCTATATGAAGTATAAAAGAGTATGACTGGTGTGTAAATTAACCAACAAGCAGACCATTTATTCATTCAAGTACCATTGACTCCTGCACTTGTTTTGCATCAGAAACAATTGCTGCTGTCTTATATAATTAAAATAGTAAATCTTTCTGCTTTATAACATTGTTCAGTAAATCTAAAGCCTCTTTCAAAGCTGAAGGATGATTTCATTTTCTTTAAGGAATCGCTTCCCTGCAGAATTTAATAGGTATATGTGTGCATACATATTGAAGCTAGTTTGTCACTGAATTTCTCTGTTGTCTTTGTCATAACGACTGCTTTAATGAGAGACATGTCTGGGTACAGCAGTGTGGCCTGGAGAGAAGATCAGGAAAACCTTGCGCATATCTGATAACTTTGAATTTATGGAACGCTGTCTCAGTGTAATTTTTAAAAGCTTATTGAACACAATGAGCATTCACCTGTGCTCAGTACATTGCATCTGTGTAATACTGAAATTTAAAAATCACCCACAGTTATCAGGTAAAGCAATGGGTTTAGATCTGAAACACCATGAGCAAACTTTTTGTCATATAAAGCAACAGTTCCTGAAAGGAATCTATGCACCTGAATTTAAACAAACATGTGATCTGAGTAATGTTAATAGAATTCTGGGCAGGTTGGTTTCCTTAAGGTTAGTTATTCATTTTCCTTATGAGACAATGTGATCATCTACAGTAATAACAACCTGTAAAGAGCTAATAGAGTATGGTTACTGTCATTACTGATATCAGGATTTAAAATGGGACAATTGTGCATCCGTATATCTCCCTGTTGTTAATTATTTAAAGCTATGTACTCAATGACTGCCTGTCTATGGATATGGAGCTATACATGCAATACTGAGCTATGCTACTAAACATAGCTTAATATTTGTCTTATTATGCTTCCTACTGAGGATATTAAATTACTCCTTGCTATCTGAAAAGAAACAATTTTATTAGTGGTGGAACTGCCAAGGACCTTGCAGGGCTCCCTGGCATCATGTCAAGGAAAAGTCAATTTGATCAATACTGTGGAAGTTGAAAGTTCTATGAAAATAAGGCAAAGCAGGCCAAAGCACACTTGTCACATGAAAAGAGAACACTGAATTTTCAAGAACAGTTCTCTTGAGACAAACATCTTCATATATGTAAATTTACAGTTTAGATTCAGCAGGCAAAATGCAGGGTATGTGTAAGGTAGGGGAAATTAGATAAATGTGTATGCACTAGACTGTCACAAACCTCCTAACACTCTGCTCCCAGGGGAGTAAATCCAAGTGCCACATGTCAATCTACTACTACCACCATTGACCTAATTTATCAATTTACACCCACACTTTCAAACAAGTTTAAATAAACCACAACAGCAAATATTATAAAGGGAAATAATATAAAGGGAGTCAAAGGGACCAGATCAGACTGCACAGATTCTGAATTCTGTGAGATTATCTTGCCACTTTTTTCTGACAATTTTGATAGTAATTTTGTGCTAAATTGACCCAAACAGATACTTTACACCCATTATTGACCTATGTTCAGCATAGGTGCAGAGAAGTAATTGGGCCAGAAGTTAGTCTAGCTCTATTTAACTAGAATATAATTTATTATGGGTGAGTAATACACCGTGACACCAAATTAAAACCTGCAATGATTTATAAATTGCTTGTTTTTAATGAAATCTGAAGAGTCTTTAAAAAATAAATGGCTTTAATTAACTGCTCTTTTTTATGTTCTATTACTTCAGATTAGTGAAGATAAAAAGAATCTAGTTTGTGTTTTAGATGGATCAACAAAACTAGCAGAAGATCCCCACCAAAAGGCCAAACATTTATACAAAATATTTAAAATATTTCAGAGACTTGTTCTCTGTCAAGAAAGACTTTTGCCTGTTTTCTTGAACCATTCAGGATGAGAAAGAACATTTCAAAGATATTAAAAGCAATGAGATACTATCTAGCAGAAGGGAATCATGGCTGTTCTTCATGACGATAGTATAAATAAAATCCTTAAATCATAGTCTTGATCACCCAAAGAGTTGAAAATGCATATTATATACAGGATGTATAATGTTCAGTTTTAAAATGAAGAAGCTGAAATAACGATTCACTCCTTTGTGATTCAATATTAAGCTTGTCAAATGCAGCTGTTGTGTTGAATGGCTGGGCTGTTATTCATGTGCCATGTCCTCCTACATAAGCATTTACAGAGCCAAGAACTGTATTACAACTAACCTCATTGTAGCATCATATGTCAAGCAAACAATGAAGGAGTTCTATTTGGATTTTTCTAGTTACCTTCACTAAAAAATTTTTGTCACAAGGTCTCTTCTAAGGAGATAGATACGGACATAGAGATAGATAGATAGATAGATAGACAGACAGATAGATATAGATATAGATAAATATACATACACATGATGACATTTTCATACCACTTCTCAGGTTACTGTGTACAAGATATAATTATTTCACCTAAGATGGAAGGTATGAATCTGTCGCTCTGTGTCTTCTTTAGATAGGAAATGTTTCTCTAATCATCATGTGGGCCAGAGAAATGAGCTTGCATTTGCCTGGCATGGGTTTTGTTAAAAATATTTTGCTGCCTTATCTTTAGAGAACAGCTGGCTGGTAAAAGTTGCATTTTGAATTTATTGAGCTCATTCATATTTCAAAACATGTTTATGTCTGTCAGTGAGCAGTTTTATAACATCACTCTTATATTTTACATCAACAGTATTAACTACAATTCATGTTGTTCATTTGCTATTAAAAGTAACAGATGGTACACTAAGCTGTTTTTTCTACAACATAAAGCATCCACTCACTTGGTAGTAAAATGTGTTTCTGCTCTGAAAAGTGGCTTTCATAAAATGCACTTTGTAGAATTCACATTTATCATTTCTTGATGAGTCTTGGATGAAATAAACTCTTCTTCATGAGTTATACATTGGATTTCGCAACTGCTTGCAAGTTTGGGTGGTTTGTAAGAATAAACCTGGTTTTAATGGTACCAGAACCCATAAAGGAAAAAGGATTTACAATGAGGAATTATGTACCAAATTTGTTCATGTTGTACAGTCAGGCACAGATTCTAGCTCAGTCCCCAGACCTATACAGCTTTACCAAAAAAGGCACACCAAAATAAAAATAGCATTCCAGAATATGACTAAATTTCCTCTTAGACCAGCCACCTAAATCTAGAAGTATTTTTGACAGCTTAATCAAGTCTACACCAGCCCACAGCTGGAATTGCTGTCACACAGTCTGTCACTCCTCAGAAAGTACTGTGGGCTGCTGGTGTTGCCTTAGAAGGTATCTAATACTGAGGCAGATCATGTGTCTTTGACTAATCTGGCAGGTGAAGCCTCCTTGTGCCAAGATGATACAGATAATTATGAAACACTCTGGTCTCTCATTGCTTCCTCTGTCAGGACTATTTTCAAAAATAGTCGGCCGCTTTGATTAATCACTTATTGCAAAGTAACAGGAGTTGCTAAGAGGTGTTATCTTACAGCTTTTTCTGTTTTCCTAGCTCTTTTACTCTATACGGATGCATCTTGCATAAACTTAACTTAGTGGTTTACATTCTAGAAAAACTTTAACATTATGGATGGCTGTAATACAGATGAAATAAAATTTAATACAGTTTGATTAGAAAATCAGTCAATAATTAATTACATGACAGTATAGAAATTATGAGGGCATGGAGATTCAATAGAAAACTGATACCTTATCTTTTTAAGACCTTATGTCTCAGTTTTGCTCCACTTGAGAAAGAGGAATCCTAATGGAAGACTTTTTATTGATGCTTTTATTTGTACTCTGACAAACCAGCACTGAGAAATTCCTTACTTCTCTGTGTTGGGATGCAACACTGAAGAATTTTTCCAAGTTAGTTGGTCTCTTTAAACTTTAAAGATCCCAAATAAAAGAATAAGAGAGGGGAACAAAAAGAATCCTTCAAGTACAAGTCAGGAGACACTGAAAAAGTCCTGTGGTATTTGGTTTTTACAAAGGATAACAGAGACACCTAATGGCAAAGAAAAGGAACTTGTTTAACTACAATCACAAATGAAACAGTCCTTTCAGGGAAATTCGAGGTAATGTGAGATATGTGCCAAAGGAAATTTTCCTTTTGATATTCTAGTCTGGATGTAACATAGATGAATGCAGAAAGGACATGAATATATGCAATGGAAAATAGCAGGTGATAGTTCTTACTTGATTGTTCATTTTGTTCAAAGTTGTCGCCTCCAACAAATTAATTGTTATTTGAAAATTCGTTTCTTGTCTTCTGTACACATATCACTGCAATAATGCTTGGTGAGTGGTGAGAGAAACATGTTTTGATTTATTTCAAAACACCATTCAATCAAAATACAGTGCTTTGTCACAACTTCAACTTCATTGATTAATACAAGCCAAGACAGTCACAAGAAATGAAGGAACATGTTCTGAGGATTTTCTAGAAAAGAAAAGTAAAACATTGGAAGGGAACCACCCATTTCCTCTGTCTTTGTGAAACTGTCATGGAAATGGAAATCAATTGACAACTGAAGATCAGGTTTCACGTGTCCATCAGAAGACTAAGATCAAATTCAAACAAGCACATCAGGTTCACATGTAAAGCTGATACAGACAGTACCTGAAACTCAACACAGTTGGGATACCTGTCTTGTTAGGATGTGCTGCTCTGCTGGCACCAACAGAAAGCCCACCAAAAGCCCTCACAGTGATACGACTGAGGTGAAAGGTTGAAATGATGTGATTTCTAGGTACAAAAAAGAGAATGGAAATAGTCAAAAACTAACAGTCTACAATTTTTACAATAATGCCATGGAATTTTAGATTTGCATAAAACATGCTGGACTTTTGAATTACAAAAGAAAGGAGTGCATGGACAGTCTCCAATATGTGCACCTTATTGGGTTGCACTAGAGAAGAAAAACACATGGTCAGGTGCTGCTGCTTCCTCAGCAGCCTTACAATGCCTCCTCCTTTTGATGAACTTCAAGTCTCCAGTGTGCCAAGATAAATTTTATATCTAATTTATACAGTGGCATCAAGTCCTATGGTGTTTATCACATGGAAACATTTGAGTCAAGAGTCAATGAGTGTTTCAAATAAAAATTTTAACAGGGAGCTTTATATGCACAGATCCTAAAACTTGTCTGGCTTCAGACACAGAAATCTGTATGAAGTAAACACACCTAAACCCAGAGGTTTCTATTGACTCAGTCCTAACCTCATCTCTAGCTTTAATCACAGCCACACAGCCTCTGCCAGACCAACACAAAGCTGTCCGACCCTGCAGATTCTTGCCTTAAATACATAGTGTCCATCCTACAAATTGTTAAAGCTATAAATTATCAGATGTCTGGAACAAAGAGACCAAAAACCAAAACCTCTTTCTCATATGTAATATTTGGTGGAAAGAGATTGAGCAAGACTGGGCTCTTGCTGTGAAACTAAAATGAGAGGTTTGACAAGGGAAGGTAAAATACTGACCGTGAATCCTGGTGGATCTTCCAGAAAGTGGCTTTTGTGTCTCTATTCCTTAGAATCATTTGCCTACAAAAACTTAAACACAATAAAGGATTCCCATGTCCAAAGACCCGCAAGGGAGAGAGAGACTGAGTAAGTGTCATGCATGCCATACAATGCTCTGTGTTCACATACTTGCATTAATTTTATTTTTTCTAGATCTGTCAGCTGGATGAAAAGTTACTTTATTCACAGGTGTACAAAAAAGAAATACAGTTCTCCTCTAAAAAAGATTTCATGTTTTCTTTTGTATGTGTGGATTGTTATATTTTTGATCCTTAACTTCTGTATGCTCAAAATTAAATTCAGTAGATAATTGCTGACATAACGGACAAGAGTAATTTCTAAATTACTATTGGAATTACAGCTGAGATCTGCGTTCAGCATAAGTAGTATACATACCCCTGAAGAAAATGTGAAATAGAAAGTCAAATCAAATATGACGAACAGTACATTAAATTTTCCTCATCAGATGAAGCAAAATGTTCATGGAGGGAATGAGGGAGGAAAGACCTGAAGACAACTGACAGACATTAGCAAACAATGTAACCAACCTTGAATGTCTTAGCTGGCAATTCCCAAATTCTTCCTCTCAGCTTAATTGACTCTGAAGACCACATACTGCATGAAGAGATTTTAAAATTCATGTTCTGAGGCAATTTCAAACCACTGCTGTGGTAAGCTGCAGTGCAGAATGTGAAAACTTCCCAGGATAAAGTATATTGGTGTAAATACAAATTTAATATTGCATTATATTTAATGCTGTCAGAGATTAAATTTGATTGTAAATATTTAAATGAAGAGCAATTAATATTTTATATTTAGTTTTAATTAGAATTAGGGAATTTTTAGAAATATTATCATCCTTAAGATGCTGCAATCAATGGCTGAATTATTACCTTGCTAAATAAATAGGTTGTTTTCCATTTCCTCCTTGTCCTGGGGTGGAAGGCAACAAGATAAAAATCTCAGCCTTATATTCTGTACTTTTAACCACCATGGAGGCTGACATAATCTTTGTAAATAAAATTTGGAGAGCTTATCCGGTGACAGAGAGAGTTTAGGGTAAATGAGGACATTCACATTCTATCATCAGGTAGAGAAGAGGATGTTGTTTCTCCTCCACCATTAGAAATTATTCATGAAGCATTTTTCAAATGTACCCAATCCATCTGAAAGTGGTGCTGGCTTTACCAGGACTTGTAGTTCTGTCCAACCTTGTCAATGTTCCTTTATTTGAACTTCCAGTTTCAGCTCATTTTGTGTCAGATTGGGTGCCATTACTGGAAGAGAGAATGAAGGAAAAACTGAGGAATACCCCCAGCCCCCAAAAGTGATAAATAATGAGGAATGAAGTCAAACCCCTGAACTTTGCCAGAGCAAGTTTCCAGCTGTTTAAGGAGCTGGTGAATGAGCTCTGTGCAGCTACCCTTAAGGACAAAGGGGCTGACCAAAGCTGGCAGCTCTTAAGGCCACTTTTCTCAGAGCACAAGAGCTCTGTGTCCTGGTGTGTAGGAAATGGAGCAAGGCCTGAAACTGTCATGACTGAGCAAGGATCTGCTCCTCAAGCTGAGTAAGAAAGAAATGCACAGCCAGTGGAAGCAGAAAGAGGTGACCTGGACAGAGTACAGGGATATGTTTTGAACATGCAGGGATGGGGTTCGGAAAGTCAAGGCAAAGCTGGAACAGGACTTGGCAGGTGTTGTAAAAAATTAAAAGAAGGGATTCTATAAGAACATAGGTCAGAAGAGAAAGGCCAAGGACAGCATACGCCCCTGAGAAATAAAAAGGGTAAATGGGTGGCAACTGATATGAAGGCTGAGGCACTCAATGAGTTTTTTGCCTCAGTCTTCACTGGCAGTCAGGCTTCCTACTCCTCTCAAGTCCCTGGTCTTCTGCATGGGTGTGGGAGGAGTGAAGTCCCTCCCGCTATAAGCAAAGAGCAGGTTCAGGATTAGCCAATGTCGTTGAATAGACTGAAGCCTACAGGACTTGAGGAGATGCATCCCAGGGTCCTGAGGGAACAGGCTGACGGTATTGCCAAGTCACCCTCCATCATATTTGGAATGTCATGCCAGTCAGGTTAAGTTGCCTGTGACCGGGAAAAGGGAAACATTGCTCCTATTTTTTAAAAACGGAAGAAAGGAAGATCCAAGAAACGACATAATAGTGAACTTTACCTCTGCACCTGGGAAGGCAAGAGAGCAGATCCTTCTGGAAGACGTGCTAAGGCACATAAGACACAAGGAGGTGATCATAGGCAGTCAGCAAGGCTTTTCTAAGGCCAAATTGTACCTGACAAATCTGGTGGCCTCTGACAAAGTGATGGTGATGGTTCATAAGAGAAGGCCAACAAATTTTCATCTATCGAGACTTCTGTACGTCCTTTGATATGGTCCCACACAATATCCTTTTCTCCATTTTGGAAAGAAAGGGATTTGATGGATGGACTATTCAGTGGATAAGGAATTCGCTGGATAGACATAGCCAGAGAGTAGCGGTCAATGGCTCTATGTCCAGGTGAAGGCTGGTGTTGAGTCATGTCCCTCTGGGCTCTGTCTTGGGCCCAGTGCTCTTCAGTATCTTCATCAATGACATTGACAATGGGGTCAAGGGTACCCCTAACAAGTTTGCAAATAATATGAAGCTGAGTGAGCCGTACAGTTGACACAATGGAAGGATGGGATGCCATCTGGGGGCACTTGAACAAGCTTAAGAAGTGGAGCCATAAGAATTTCATTAAGTTGAACAAGTCCAAGTGCAAGGTGCTGCACTTGGGTAATGGCAATCCCAAAACATGAGTACGGACTGGGAAAAGAACTAATTGAGACACAGCCTCAGAGAAAGATTTGGGAGTTCTTGGGAACAACTGGACATGAGGCAACTCTATGCTCACAGCCCAGCAGACCAACTACATCTGGGGCTGCATATGAAGGGATGTGGCCAGCAGGTCAAGGAAGGTGATCCTGCCCCTTTATTTAGCCCTCGTGAGACCCCAGCTGGAGCACTGCATCCAGCTCTAGGGTCCCCAGCACATGAAAGATATGACCTGTTAGGGAGGGTCCAGAGGAGGCCATGAAGATGATCAGAGGAATGGAGCTGCACTGCTATGAAGACAAGCTGAGAGAGCTGAGGTTGTTCAGCCTGAAGAAGAGAAGGTTTTGGGGAGACCTCTTTGCTGCCTTCCAGTACCTTAAGGGAGCTCTTACAATTGAGGAAGAGACTTTTTATACAGGCAGATAGTGATAGGACAAGGGTGTCAGTGACTGGAAAAGGTAGTCTGTTTAGAGACATCTTGGGGGCTTGGAACGTGTGGAAGGGACTGGGTCAGGCCTTGCCCTGGTGAGGTGGTGCCCTGCCCTCCATATCCCCAGCCCCGCAGTGTGGGTCAATCATGGTGCACTGGAGGCAATCCCCCAGTGCTGCCTAACCCAACCCCTGAGTGGCTGAGTGATCGGAATTCCTGCCCAGGAGGAAGGCCTGGGATGGACCAAGAGTGTTAGAAGCCTGAACACAAGGCAAGCATGAGGTTCTTTAACCCTACCTTCATCTAGGAGTTTTCTATCAGTTACATCATTGGAACCCAGGAGTTGGTAGCCATATGTCTATTTTTCTATCTTTCCTGCCTTTCTGGTTTTCTCCCTTTCTTCTTCTTATAACTCTCTTTTCATGGCATGTAACATCAAATGGTTTTAAAGGTTTCTATGTTGAATGGACTGTGTTGTACTAAATAACTTGCCAAAGGTTCTTGATTTTCCATACTTTGCCAGTAAAATTCTGTATGATTTTCACCTCTTGAGCATATCTGGTCAGTATTCCTCCTTTGTGTTTACCCAGAGCAAAAGAACCTTGGTATAGCCCTGAATTTAAGTGACCAGGGTGTAACAAAGAAGCAATGGTTTTAAACTAAGAGCAGGTTTAGATTAGATATTAGGAAGAAATTCTTTAATCAGCGGGTGGTGAGGCACTGGGATGGTTTGCCTGGAGAAGTTGTGGATGTCACATCCCTGGAAAGGTTCAAGGCCAGGTTGGATGAGGATCCTGAGCAAACTGATGTAGTGAATGTCATCCCTCCCTGTGGCAGGGTGATTGGACCTAGATGATCTTTAACATCCTTTCTAACCAAACCCATTCTGTGATTCTTTCTATAAATACAGCTTGTCTTCTGATATGAATCTCACAAAATACTGTCCAAAAGGAAAAGTTTTAATGATGAGGAAAGAAAATATTTCACGATGAATCAGTGCATTTCTTTAACAAATACGTTGTAATATGTTGTTGAATTGGAAGAATCTCGATAAACCAGAGGTCTCAAATACCTTTGAAGTTAGCTCTGCCTGGAAAAAAAAATTTGTCTATGTGACTTTCAAAGACACTTCTTTAGCTATACTTTTTTCCCGTGATATGAAATTTATGAAAATTAAGTGGCGAATATTACTTTTGGTGTTTCTAAACCCTTTAAGTACCAAAACAGATTCTAGAGCGTAGCAGAAGATGGTTGTGTTAGGAGGAAAATAAAATGGCAGTAGAAGCTTGATGCAGACTGCCTATGTGACCTTGCATCAAGTGTAGTGGCTTGACCCTGACTGGGTCCAGGTGCCCACCAAAGCCGCTCTTTCACTTTCCTCTGCAACTGGACAGGGGAGAGAAAAAATAATGAAGGGTTCATGAGTTGAGATAAGAACCAGGAGAGAGATTACTCATCAAATACTGTCATGGGAAAACAGGCTCAAATTAGAGACATTAATTGAATTTATTGCTGGCAAAATCAGAGCAGGATAATGAGAAGTCAAGTAAAATTTTAAAAACCACCTTCTCTCCATCCCTCCCTCCTTCTCAAGCTTTCCCTTCTCCCCCAGTGGTGCAGAGAGATGGGAATAGGGGTTATGGTCAGTGATAACATGTTGTTCTTCCTGCTGCTCAGGGTGAGGAGTCGTTGTCCTGCTCCACCATAAGGTCCATCCCATGGGAGACAGCTCTCCGTGAACTTCTCCAATGTGAGTCCATCTCATGAGCAGCAGATCTCTGCCAACTCCTGCAATGGGAGTCCATCCCACAGTCCTTCCCTCAAACTGCTGCAGTCTGGGTCACTCAGGGCACAGTCCTTCAAGGTCTCATTGCTCCAGTAGGAGCTCCTCCCTCCATGGGCCTCCCACAGGTTCACAGCCTCCTCTTCAGGCATCTACCTGCTCTGGTGTGGGTTTCCTCCATGGGCTGTGGGTGGATCTCTGCATGCCCATGGACCTCCATGGGCTGCAGGGGCACAGCTGCCTCACCATGGTCCGCACCGGGGTGTTATGGGAATCCCAGCTCCTATGCCTGGAGCACCTCCTCCTCTCCTTCTTCACTGACCTTGGTGTCTGCAGAGTTGTTCCTCTCAGATGTGCTCACCTCACTCTTCTGTGGCTGCAATTACAACTGTGCAATAATTTTGTTTTCTTTCTTCTTAAATATGTTATCAAACATATGGTGGTGCTACCAGCATTTCTAATTGGCCCAGCCTTGACCAACAGCAGGTCTGCCTTTGGAGCCACCAGGGATTGTCTCTGCTGGACACTGAGGAAGCTTCTAGCAGCTCCTCCCTGAAGCCACCCGTGTAGCCCCACCACTACCAAATCCTGGCCATGCAAACCCAGTACACATCATCTTGCAAATCTTAATTTCAGTAAGAGTACTGCCCCTTTCTACCAGCCTGCTTCTGAAATAAGCAAACTGTGCCTAAAATATGGTGGATCCCCCTGCTGCTGGATCTCTTCAATGCTCCCTTTGTTAAGAGAAAAGGCAAGGCATAGTCTGAAGTATTTCCATGAAAAGCGCAACAAGGCTCTGTAGACATCATGGAAAATACTTGGATTTTTTCATCAGGAAAAGATTATTAAGATAATTCTTTCCATTTAACAATCCCAATTATTACTTGGCAGCTGAAAGGGCTGTTGGGGCAGCATTGAATATACTGCAGCTCCCACTTGTACTTCACAAATATGAACATCTGTCTGCAAAAAATACAATTTTGAAAAATCAGTCATCTCTTCCCCACTAGTTCATGTGCTGTCAGAGTAACGGCCATGACATTCTCAATATTGTCAGCAATAACGCTCCATTGACAAAAAGAAAAAAGAATGAGGGCACACACAGCCCCAGGTCTGATAATATTTGCCTTATTGCCCTTCATAACATGACACGTGATGCGTACAGTTCTGTGTGTTGCCCTTTCTATGAACAACTGCTTTGGGGGAGCTTACATAATCTTCTGCATGACCGGGTAGGCACCAGTAAAACAGCTTCCTTGTTCCTACATGTCAGTCAGACCAACCTGAAATTTGATTTAGATTAGCTCTGTCAGTGAAATTACACTTTGCTTTGATAAAATGTAAAAAAACCCCCAAACAACCAACCATAACAAAAAAAAAAAAAACAAAACCCAACAAACAAAACAAAACAAAAAGTTAATTCTTAATTCTACTATAACATTTCTTGTAGGAAGAGACACATGTGTGAGAAAGCACCTGCAAATTTCATAGTTCTGCTGTCTTCCTCCTTCACTTCATTTTAATTGGTTATGGTGTTTTTGCAAACGATCAGCATCTTAAACCCAAAGAAAAGACGACAATTTAGTCTGGTTTTGGGTTGTCTGTTTTTTCAAATGTGTAGGCACTGAAAAAAGGAATGGCTTCCTCTTACTTGTTTTTTACTTTGTGGGTTGACATCTAAGTGGTTGAATGTAGTGCGTCTGCTTTCAGAACTGAGCAGTGCTTTTCCCAGGGCTTGTACGTGATTTTGCCATCATGTCAGGAATCGGTACCATACTTTTGGTGCTGCTTATGGCATCTGGGGAGAGCTGTCAAGCAGTAGGGGCCACACACCACCAGAGGGTGCCAATTACTTCCATAAGCGGCAAAATAAACTTCTCAGGTAAATGCTACATTATTTACTGAGTGAGTATGTTCAGAAGGTTGTGCTGGGCATTGCACTGACCATCAAAAGCCTCCAGGTGACCCTTGACATGAGAATAAAGCCATGTGAGCCGAAGCACGCAGTGCACAGCTCTGTGCTCAGGGGGAGTGCGGCAAATGCCTCAGGTGCTATTACAGAGACAGGATGAGGTGTATGATTTGAATGACTGCCTACCAGAACTATTTTGAAGCATATGTTGTTCCACAGTCAAGAAATCTGCAGGCAAGCAGGTGAGCAACGAGGTGTGAGGACACAAGGAGTGTTAGGAGTGGTTTCCTTGCAGGGCAGGCAGCAAACACAGGGAAGCATTTTAACTGTGATATGTGGAAAGTTTGGTCATCTTTTTATGTGATGACATCTGCATATATGAAATTTAAAAGAGTATGATGGCACAGGAGATTTCCTTATTAAAGAGCAATGAGCTTGATAATGATCTTCACTTGCCCTTTTCGCTCTGCTACCCTTCCTTGTTTTTCTCTTCTGCAAATGTTCCCATTATAACCAGCTTTAGTGCTTCTCTGAGCCCGCAAAGAAAGCGCTAGTAAGAAACAGAGAGAAAATCAGACAGGATTGTGGGTAACTGTATTGAAGGAACAATTATGAGCATTTTAAAGTGCTAACAATCAGAGTTCTACAATATTAAACCAGCCTGTGTTCCAGCAATTTGGATTTTTGTTTGTTTTGTTTCCACAAGATTTACTCTGGGCTGAAAGAATCTGCAATACTTGAGCAAAGTGAAAAACAATGGTGGTCCTATTTTGTTTCTTTTTCCCTTTTTTGAGGTGGGGGCTGGGGATGTGGTGGGTTGACCTTGGCTGGCTGCCAGATGCTCACCTAGCTTCTTTCTCTCCCTCTCCACCAACTCAAAAAGCCAGGTAGAAAATAGGGCGGAAAAGCTTGTGGGTTGACATAAAGAACAGGGAGACTGCTTACCAATTAATGTCATAGGTAAAACAGATTCATCTTGGGGAAGATTAATTTAATTTATTGCCAATTAAGAATAGACTAGGACAATGAGAGATGAAGAGGAAAACTAAAACACCTTCCTCCCATCCCTCCTCCCTCCCAGCATCAACTTCACTCCTTCACTCCTTACTCCAAACTTCCTCCCCCACAGTGGTGCAGGGCGATGAGAAATGGGCGTTTATAGTCAACCCATAACAGCTCCTCTCTTCTGCTCCTTCCTCCTCATGCTGCTCCCCTGCTTCAACAGGGGTCCTTCCACAGGCTGCAGCTTTTTTCAGGGCATGTACATCCTCTCCAGTGTGGTATCCTCCCCAGTGAGAATATTTGCTTCATCATGGTTCTCTCTAGGGGGTGCAGACAACTGTCTGCTCCACTGCCTGGAGCACTCTCTCTCCCTCCTTCTTCTCTCACCTTGGTATTTGCAGGACTGTTTCACACACATTTTTCTCACTCCTCTCTCTCAACTGCTTTGCAGCATTATTTACCCTTTCTTAAATACACGTTCTCAGAGGCACCCCACCCATGGCTGAGGTGTTCAACCGTGTCCTGGAAGTGGGTGGGTTGGAACAGATTGTGTTCCATGTGGGAGGCCACCCCTGGCAAACCTCCCTAGCCCTGCCGGTGCCTGGGCACCTGTTCCCCATACAAGGGCTCGGGGAAAAGCTACAGCATTTAAGATGAAGAAAAGACTGAAGGAGGAAGGAGCATCTATTGAGATGAGCCAAGAGGCTGAGGTTTTGTGGCTGATAGAGGGAGCTGTACAGCAGAGCACTTGGGTCCAGCAGGACACCAGACAGGTTGTGCTGTAGCCAGAGCTCTGGAAGAGTTTGCTAAAGGAGAGAGCGACTGCCAACAAATGAAAACACTTTATAGGCAGAATAATGAATAATAAACTTATTATTTCATTTTCTCTGAGGGATTTTTTTCCCAAAAGAAATACCACTTAGGATGAAGATAGAGCAAGAACAAGTGGAAATGAATTTAAATCAAAAATTCACAATGTCCTGTGGCATCCTATCCTTGCAGAAATGTACTAGTTAGCTTTACAGTTTCACCATGAGATACTTCAGTGTTTTATCTGAATGCACATAAATTAATTTATGTGCCCGCTCACATCCCATGCCAAGCCACTGTCTGACCCAAGATGATGTTATTGGCATCTTCTTCACTTTCCAGCAATTGAGTTTCTTCCCAGACAACAATGATAAATCAATTAATTGTCTAGTGATTTAGTTTTAGAAAGGTTAAGAGCTGCAGGAAGCCAAATGTATCTGTGATAAGTAGGAAAAGTCATTCTTGGCTACTGGAATTGTTAGTGAATAGCTTTGACAGTAACCAAAGCACAGAAGGGAATGATGCTCACAGTTGCCCATCACACTAAAGTATCTAAGATATCATCATTTTAATGGTGAAATTTGCCCCATTTTAAATGTGATAGGACATGTTACTGGATTAAAGTTAAGCCACAGTCCTCTGCTGAACCTAGGTGAAAATGATGATTGGAAGGCACTTGCCGTAATTAATGCATTTGTGCCACATTCCCCTCTGGCTCCAGCTCCAAGAAGGTGTCAGATGTTCCCATGCCTCTACTCAGAGCTGACCAAGCAGACAGAGGAAATACATTGGAAAAGAATTGTCTCTATGTGGGGAAATTTTGACTCCTATGTCTTTCCAAAGCGTTGTAAGTGCCCATTAGTGAGGAAGTCAAGGAGTCGGTTGTTCACTGTAGTAGTTGCGTGGTAGACTTTGTAATGTGATCCATCCCTCATTTCCTCTTAAATCTCTATCAGATCTGAATTTCATGTGCTTGGGAATGTTAGCAGGAAACATATAGGAGACAATACCTGCAAAAGCAGTGACTCACCTGACTGTCCTGAATCTTCACATTCAGTAGCTACAGGATTCCCTCCAGAAAATCTGCATATTTTGCCACTAAAATGGTGACTGTGTTTATATAAGTTTCATTCTGTTTCTATTACACATGAAAATTATTAATTTTCAGCTTTTCTTTATTGTCTTTGGTATGATGCAAATTTGCTTAGGCTACTAGGAATATGACAGAATGAATCAGACAGATTTTGGCAGAAAATTGCCGGTCTGGCATTCCTGAGGCACTGAGTGTAGGTTCATTCACATCACACAAAGCCTTGTCTTTGAGACAAGAAGGCCACATGAGAGACCTCAGGGAAATTCCAAAATGAACTTTGATGTCAGTGGGGTGTGTAAGAGTTCATGAAGATCTTTTGGGGGATGGAAAGTGATTTTAAGTAGATCACCCATGACTTCTGACCTGACAAGAGTGTTCAAAATGTTGTACGGAGGAGTTGCAGACTGATTTCAAGAGATTGTCAGTTCAGTCGTGGGTGGGATTACACATGGAAAAGCATGCCATCCTCCAGTGTTAATGAAATTCCTTTAGTGTTTATGGAAAATGTGGGTATTGGTGACTGGCAGTATCTGATCATTATTTGTAATCTTGTTTTCTATTTCCGATGCCTTTTTACTATAAATAGTGCAACTTAGTAGGCCATCAGGAGAGGTAATATGTGTCTTTTCCCTCTTTATACATATTTAGATTATGTTCATTCCTTAAATACTGTGTCAGGCAGAGCCACTTGAAAGTGAGATTGATCCTTACCATCTGTGACTACTGATCCTGGTCAAATACAGAAGAGAAAAGAAACTGCAAGGAATGTTGGGAAGAGCTAGAGGAAATGCAGTTCAAACAGCAAGACTGCAAGACTGCTGAAAGGAGAAGGGAGATGTCAACTTCGATGAAGGAAGAGCTTCTAAAAACTCACTTTCTAAGCTGTGTAGAATTTGCTGCAACACAGAAGGTTACTGACTCAAACCAAGCCTAGAAACAAGATAAACTTGCAAAGACATATGAGCTAATGGGTGAGTTGGGTACAAACCCTTTTATCCACATTCTGGTTGCCCAAGTCACTTTGAATTCTTTTTGTTGAAATTTGCTATCTTGATTTTTAGTCTAATAAAACTGTGCTTTCAGAACTTGTTCCTTATAGGGAGCCCTCTATATAAGATGATCAGGACATGCGAATTTCTGAGAGGTCTCACCAGCTCAGGAGTCCACCACAGGCTCTCAGGACAATTGTTGTTTATGGTCTTTCTTTCTGTGTATCTGAATTCTGCCTGTGTTTTGTCTATGTAGCTTTCATATCCACTTCTTTCTTTTAATTTAAATGGCCATAAAATTGTTCCTGTTGATATTACATATGGGCTGTCAATTACACTGTCAGAGTACAGCCAGTTGATATCATGGACTGCAGTGAGATGTTTTCATCTACTTTTTTCTAATGTCGATCAGCACTTGAAACTTAATAACTAATATTTATGACAAGTTGCAAAAACCCCCTACTGCACTCTTATTTGTGTGCTTGAATTATCTGTTGACTTGTCTGAAAACTCAGGAAGACAGTGTTCTGTATACAATTGCATTTACTTCCTTGTAATGAAGATATTCCTTTATAATTAATTAAAGAAATAAATATATACAGATATATATAAATATATATAAAATGTAAACTTTGAAAAGCTGCAGTAATTCTACTGTGTAAACCAGGCATAATTTTCCAAGAACCCAAACCTACATGAGCTCAGATAAGTGGATAGGAACTATCATATTTTATTACTGTTCTTCTTCATGTATTTAGGTAGCTCTGAATAAAATATATTTATTTAAATTTACAGAATTAAATCTTTCTGAAGGTACTTTATCTAAAGGTTGCCTGAAGAAAAAATAGGCATAAAGATTAAATGTTAAATGTCAGTTTTTGCCAATTTTTTACCATTTATTTCAAAGTAAAGCAATAAAATAAAACCACAAAAATTGCAATTGCATTTAGAAATAAGTTAGAAAAGTTACAGAGTTTTTGTTTTATGTAAAAGTAGCTTTAATTATCCAAAGGCCTCAATTTCAAGAAAGGATAATTTAAAGTTTCAAACTCCAGAGATGCATTTTAGGCCAAATGCAAAAAATGTAGCACAAAATGTAAATATATTTATGTAATGTGCTCATAAATGATTCAGTGTTTAGACACCAATCTAATTTTGTTTAAACTGTACCACTTTATTGTAGGCTACAAAATTTTGAAGTTTGAATTAAATTAATGGGCAATATAGATATAGCTTTTGGGTGAGTTTTGTTTTCTTAGTTTTGCTTTGTTATTTTTCATTGTGGGGAAAAGCTTAGCTTTTGGGGGAGGAGAAGGTGAAAAGCAATAGAGAAAGACCTTCCTGAATAAATCTCTGTTCCTGAATTTCTCTCTGTATGACAATCTATAGCTATGATGCTAAGTCACCACTTAAAGCAGATGTTCTAGCTTTCTCTTTGGTCTTTTTACACACACAGCATTTTGGGGGTGAAGCGGGGAGGGAATATTCGCCTTTAGCAAATTAACCTTGAGATCTTGACAGACTGGATCGATGGGCTGGGGACAATGGCATGAGGCTCAATAAGGCCAAAGTTTGTGTCCTGCACTTGGGTCATGACCACCCCTGCAGCACTGCAGCACTGCAGGCCAGGGGAGGAGCAACTGGAAAGCTGCCCAGCGGAACGGGACTTGCAAGTGTTGCTCGGCAGCCTACCGAACATGATCCATCAGTGTGCCCAGGTGGCCAACAAGGCTAGTGACATCCTGGATAGTGTGGCCAGCAGGATCAGGGCAGTGATCGTGCCCCAGTAATGTCACTCTTCAAGTCCTCTGTTCAGTTCTGCACTCTCATTTCAAAAAGAACATTGAGGTGCTGGAGCAAGTCCAGAGGAAAAAAAAACAAAGCTGGTGAAGGGTCTAGAAAATATAAAATAGAAGGAGATGCTGAGAGAGCTGTGATTTTGAGAAACTAAACTTCTCAAAGTACTGTCCAAACAGACATGATAATAATGAAAATAAATGGTGAATGAATTAGTTCAGTTGATGCAGTGGTTCTCTGTAGGTAAGTATGATCTGTTGTTTGTTTGCCTATATACCAGTCTCAGGGCTGCCCAAGATTTTGACGGGACACATGCTTTGCAAATCTCCTCTATTGTACAGATATAGAGTGCCAGATTGTCCCTGAGAGAAAATAGCTCCAAAACAGAGAAAATCAAATGCCTGGATGCATGTCTTTCCTTGTGTAATAGAAAATTTCTGCTTTTGGAAAGAGGAGCTTTCTCATTTTTTAATATAAAAAATATGCTTCAATGAACAGATATCCAAAGGTTTCCCATTCTTAGAAAAAAATGGACTTCAATAAACAGAAACAACTTTCAGGGACCAAACCCTCATATTAACAAGGAAAAAAAACTCAGTATGATACTCCCAACCATTTCTAAAATAGGTGTTGGGTTTTGTTTTGTGTTACCAGGGGAGGGTTTTGGATTTTGGTGTTGAGTTTGGGGTCTATTCTAGCTGTAAAATAAAAGTCTCTTGATTCTTAAAATGGATTAAGTTGTGAGAAAAAAGTAAGTGACCAACATTTGATCAAAAGAAAAAACCCTGTGAGATGCAGTCTGAGTTACTAGATGACACTGACTTTTTTAAGCTTAGAGGGGAAAAAAGAAATAAAAATAAACTGAAATAATGTTTGAGACAGAACAAACAGCCAGAGGGGTAGCCAACAGAAAGATCATAACACATATAGCAGATCATAAATGGCAGATCATGAATGACACAATCTTGTGCATGTGTGAGCCACCCTTAATGGCCATCTGGGCTAAAATTTCCTGTACAGTGCTTTCTTTTGACCTTCAGCTTGGTAGTAAAATTCCTGAAACTATATAGCCTTCAAGAAAAAGCCAATTATAGTAGGTTCTCTGCAACTGGGCTGTCAGAATATGGATAATAAATTTTGAAGTGGGTAAGAACCTGGTAGTGGGAAGGAGCCCTGTGTGTCTACTTCTCTAGCCATGCACAACAGAAGAGTGAAGGTCGGGGTTATTGGGGGATGATTCTATTAGCTAATCATATTTGAGTTTTTCTGCTTGATGTAGTCTTATTCCCTTTATCCCTTTTCACAAATCCTGTCTGATAGAACTTGTCATTGGCAAAGCAAAACTGATAATTCCTGAGCAGCCAAAGTAAGAGATAAAGATATGTTTCAATACTGAATCACAACTAATTCTGTGCATGCATTTTCCAGCTATTAATTAAATCTAACATGAGCCATAATGTCTTTCATGCCTTAAAGAGTGACCAACATAAATATCTGGAGAGGATATATTTCTTCTGAAAAAAAAAGAATGGCACATAGCAGAGGAAAATGCCTGACAGTCTTGTTTTGTGCTAAGGAATACTGCTGGAATGAGAGCAAATGGGTGTAATAGACCTCAGGAACCACTGGAACATTGAGGTTGTAGCCTCCAGTAAAAGTTGTGCAAAATACACTGAATTCTAGCTAAATTTTAGATGAAAGAGGATACATTTATGAAAGTAAAGCAACAGTGCCATTAGGTCCCTGTTATAATTAGAAAACACTTGAAATGTTCCTTAGTCTTACATGTTGAAATTTGGTTTATTCATATTTTGTCTTTGGTTGGTTTTCTATTTGGTATCACTGAGTTTTCGGCAGATGACTTTAAAGTGTCTTGAATCTTTTCAGTTTCACTTAGATAATTAACAATATTTTTAAAAGTGAATCACTATCATTCTCTTCTAAAATATATGGCATTGTGTGTCATAAAAATGTAATTCAGTGATTGGTGATCCATTGGATATTCTTGTTGCTGTTTTCTTCAACGTAAAGAAATGCCTGTTCTCTTAACCCTGTTAATTTTCAGAGTTTTCAACTCTTTTAAGAGTCCATATTTTCTATGGTTTGGAATATGAATTTTTTGTCTCAATAAAAGCACATAACTTTGGAATTTGCAATAAAATTTTATTGCACTGTAGAATGACACTCCTGCCCTCCTTTTTCACTGTAAATCTGTCACATGGCTCAGAAGTGTTCTCCAGTATTTCTGAAAATTATTGGGTCAGCTGTGGCCTGAACTTCGGGCCTTACAGAAAAGCTTCTTATGCTTTCAAAAGCACTTGTGTTTTCACTTGCCTTTTTTTTAATGTGTAAAATGCTCTTTTATTAATTTGCTATATAAACTTGGTTTAATTCATTTTAAGGGACTGCTTGTTTCTTGAAATCATCTCAAGAAAAGGCTAAGCTGATCAATAGTATTATTTTTGCTTAATGTACATGTTGGAGATGGCCTTTAAAACACATTTAATGGTCAAGGGGCTACCATCATGTGAAGGTTTCATTCTATTCAATATTAGTAACTTGCTGTGCAGCTGCAAAACAGGGGTTGAAGAGAATGTTCTGCTACAGCACCCACTACAGTCATGTGTTCTGTGTAATTAATTCCCTGTAATGCAACAGCAATTTACATATGAGGCATTTTAGTTAAGGCATAAGAAGTATCACGCAGAAAAGGTTTTATTATTAGAAAATTAGCTGTCCAAAGGTTTGTTGTTTCAAACTGTTAATATTGTATATGTGTATTGCAATACTGTAAATGTTTCTGAATTAAAAATCTCAGCAAGGATTATTATCTCACCTGCAGGTTCTATCCATCTAGCTAGAGGTGAAACCTCTTGTAAATTAGGTTTCCTGCGGTGGCCTTCCCTCCCTACTCCTGTCCCAGCTTGAGCTCCCTGCGTATTCAGAACTGCATGAAGTATTTCACTGGTGCTTCCACAAGAACTTCGTGCAATGGCTGTACTTCTTCCCCATTCCTACTCTGAATATTGTGTTTGTTTTCTTTCCTTTTTCTCTCCCTCTGAGCTGACCAAAAGAAATGTTCTTTGTGATGGAACCAAATGACAGTAGCTTTGTAGTTCTCTTTTGTTGATCTGTTTTCCTGACTTCAGGCTTGAAGTCTTTGAAGACCACCTCTGACAGTATGAAACTTTTCATAAGGGAAAGTTTCTGTTCTTTTATGCTACTGTTGCTCTTTGTGCTCTCAGCATTTTAATTAGAGTCTGATTATTACCTCTTTTCCTGTTGTTCCCCAATATGAAATCTATGGGAGCCAAAAATAATTGGGACCATGATAAATCTAAAAAGGAACTGAAAGTGGGGCTGGGATCTTTTGCTTGTTTTTCTTTGTAAACTCTTAAATCTGATAGGCGGAACCTTCAGACATTAGCATCTGACTAGACTGAATACTCGTGATGTTTAAAGATATCATAAATATCCATTTAACATTATAGACCTTAAAGATTTGAACAATTCCTGAATAAAATTCTCTGTGTGTCAAAACTGAGTGTGATGGTTTCACTTGTTTGCTCAGGCTTTTTCTAAAATATAATTTCCATTTCAACTTCAGACTTAGAGACAGGCATTACTTATTATGAGAAAATACTGAAAACAATTTTTTGGAGGAGGAAAAAAGTCTACCACTGAAGTGGGTGTGAAATGAGTTGAACATTGCGACCTGTAAGCTGTGATGCTTCAGAATAGTTGGGATAGCTGGGAAGCTTGTGCTCTGGCAGCCTTTAGCAGTTGTGTTAGACTGTGTTTTCTTTAATTTCCTGCAGCATGCAGTTAACTTTTTCTTTTTCTAATGAGTAGTATGTAAGCATTTGTATGGCACAGTTAATGAACCTTGTCATATACATGTCTAATGTCCCACTGCGTTTCTGCCATTTAAAAAAATCTCGTCTCATGGTCAAAGCAGAAGTCTCTGAGAGAGCTATAAAAAGAAGATAAATTGCAGATTAACAATGTCAGTTTGGGAAAGATATGTTTTATTATCATACATACCAAAAGAAATAAACATTTTGCCCAGTCTTTAATTAACACAATTGCTTTTAAATGCTGGTAGTTAGAATTAATTATGTTGGTTATAAAGTGCCATTTTTTTCTGCTACAGATATAGTATGGAGTTTAGAAATTGAGTATTGGTGTGCTGACCTTAATTTTTCCCAGGGTAAAATAAAACATTGTTCTGACTCAGACTCCTTCCATCTTCATGCCAGAATGATATAGACATTAGTGTTTTGGTTTTGCTTTTATTTGCTTATTTTGTTCTTTGCTTAATTTAGTGTGTAAATTGCTGTTATTTTAGCTTGTGCTGCTTTCAGCTACAATGTCTTAGTGTTAAGTTTATAATCATTGTTGAATTTTAATGCTTTGGATGGGAGAATAAGAAATAGGAGAAGAGACAGAAGAAATTGTCCATATAACTCATGGTAATTAGGGGTCTTATTAAACTGCATTCCAGTGACTTCTTAGTATTTTCTGAAGACAGAAGAGTAAAGCATATATAAAGAGTAAAGCATCTAAATTATGCCAGCCCTTAATGTGCTTCTAATGTTTATGCTTCCATTGAAGGCCAAAGTATTCAGCCTATAAACTCTCATTGAAAACAGAGGGAGAGGTATTGCAAGCTAAAAGTTCTGGTGTGTTGCTTTCTGCATCTTTAAGGATGGTACACAAGAGGATAATGAGAGTAAATCCACTTTGGGCTTTTCCAGCGCAAAACTTTATACTAAGTTATGTCTGTTCTGTGAATGCTGCATTGAAGGGCTCAGGCATGGAAGGTGCAAGATGTCATCTACTTCTTAATATTTCTTCTGAAGCTATCAAATCAAGTCTTTGCTGTTATCTGCAAAGTGTGAGGGGCAACCCAAAAAATATGATATTGTTACAAGGATGTGTTAGAGATATTCATGGATGTTAATCTCTTGGGTTTTCTCAGTAGCTGAGTCTTGAAGTTAAGGATACCTGTGTTGTCCATGCTCTTTATATTGTTCCTCCAAGCTCCATAGTGGTAGATATATAATTCATAAATTAAGGAATATGAACTCTCTGCCCTGGTTATTTATAGAACTGACTCTCCATTTTTGATAAGTATTTTAAATTAATAATGTAAAAATCTATTGATTTTATTTATGTGTTTAGTTTAATATACAGGAATATTTGTTGGGGCATTTATGGAATAGTAAAAATAACTCAGAGAGAGAGATGATATCTTACATTTAAAATTTGCTCTGATGGGTAGTTTGGATTGTTGTGATTTTAAATTATTATTACATCTTTTGAACTTCAAAGCAGGGCTACATACATTCACTTGGAAGTACTTTAAAGTATTGCACCATTCCTTTTTTTTCTTCTGGTGAGTTAGCATACGCAAAATAAGTTAGACCTTACATTATGAGATACAACAGAATACAACAGATGCTGTTGTCAGTTTTTTACAAATTTACAAGCCCTGTGGCTGTTTTCTTTAAATATTGATTATAGGAACCAAGTTTTTCTGAATAAAACCAGAGCTAAGTTTATTCTAAGTCAAAGAGCAGCTAGACATTGCTCTATATTCTGAAAAAAACACCTTATCAGATTGTTATACACAGGAATGTTGTTCTACCCTCATTGGTCATGTAGTCTATGAGTGCATCTATTAGTCAAAATGATGTGTCAGTTTTTTTGGCTTGTGTGATACATACTCATCCACTGACCCATTTTCCATTGAACCTCAGGGCTGATATTTTTTAAGAGTTAGTGCAGCATTTTGTGCATTGTGCATGGAGCAAATTCTAAGCTATGATCCTGTTTTAATTACACTTTTGAAAATAGGCAAGCTTGATGAGTCTTTATTTTGCAAGAAATTACTGGGAAAATAAATTAGCTCTAAAGTGAGTGTGTTTAAGATAATAATTGATATGGTGCATTTCTGTTATCTCTGAATGATCTTTATTGTCTTGTGATCTCCCTTACTCTCTCTCTCATATTGTCTTATGACCTCCCTTATAAGCTGTTCAACTTGAGTCCAAAGAACATTCAAATATGATTGCTAGTACTTTTTATGGACTAATCTCAAACTAAGGGTAAAACTCATGCATTAAACTCAGAATTTTGTAGAGAAAAAAAGAAAAGGTAGGTCAAGTGATCATTTATAATAATTTATTTGCTTCCATACATACTTATTATGCACTGTGACATTAATTTCCAGACAGTAATAACGACTACTATTTGCCCATAATGGTGTTCTGTCCAAGTTCTACAATAAGCTAAAGCTACTTATACCTTTTTATTTTCTGAACTCTTCAGAAGTTGTTTCTTTATTTGCTTTTTCTCCTTCCTTCAATGTAAATTCAACCAAAAAAGCACATAAGAAGGTACTAAAAATGTTTTAGCTACAGATACCATGGTAATGAGGTACACATGATTTCATCGGGCTCCTTTCCTTTTTTCTACCTGACACTGTACTTGGTGTTGCTTTTCCTGTGAGTGAGCTGAGATGCTCATGTTCTAAACTGTGACTCTGAAGAGACTTTAGTATGAGTAAAATTAAAGGTAAATGAATTTTAACATTTGAAGTATCTATATGTCTTTTGAATCAGACTTTTATCTGGAGTTCGAGTGCATGGAGGGAAGAGTTGTTTATTTTTATTTTGTGCCTTCTCAAGCAAATTTCATAATATGCTTAGATGTGCCAGAAAATGCACTTCAAGCACTACCAGCTTGATTTTTAGAATGGTATAGCCAAAGACTTTCTGGTAATCAATAAGTTTCCTGTAGAAGGATTCACTTAAAGTATCTTGCTGATTTCTTTAGATTCGTAATGTAAAAATCTATTTCTAATTTCCTTTGCTGTTGCTAAATTAGATGCTTTGAAAGGCTTTTTAATCTTGCAGTGACTAAATACATTATACATCAATGTATGTGGAGTGCCTACCAAGGGGAAGACTTTCAGTATCTTATTTTTAAGCAGTGTAAATGAGAGAATTTTGATACTTATGAGAGAAGCAAATTAAATATTTCTATTTCCAAGTGCACTGATTCTACATGTTTGGGTCTATATGGGCTCAGCTGATATCACAGGTTAGACAGTATTATCCCCTGATAAGTGTTGGAAATAGCAAGCCTGATTTCACCCTTCCTTATTAATAATGCAGTAAGAACACTGGAAGTTTTCTTTCATTTATGTTACATTGTCTAAAGAAAATTTCATTCCAGGAGGAGATTCTTGAGTCAGTTCTAGGGCAGAGAGAGGTTAAGGCAGCATCTCTGAGATGCAGATATTTTTATGTGTCCTAGTACACACTATAATGTATACTGTGTACTTTTTTAGAAATTAGGTATATCATTGCGCTGCTTTTAGCTGGGATAGTGTTAATTTTCTTTACACTGTCTGGTACAGAGCTGTGTTTTGTTTATGGTTGTGCTGAACATAATGATAATACAGAGATGTTTTTGCTGTTGCTGGGTAGGGCTTACAGAGAGTCAAAGAATTTTCCCCTTTTGGTAGTGCCATGCTGGTAAGGCAGTTAGGGATGCACAGGAATTTAGGGTGACACAGAGCCAGGACAGGTGATCCCAAGTGACCAAAGGGGTATTCCAGACCATATGACATCATGTTCAGTAGATAAAGTGGGGAGAAGGAGGAGGAAGGGGGGGCATTTGGATTGATGGTGTTTGTGTCCCCAAGTCACTGTTATGCGTGATGGGGCCCTGCTCTGCTGGAGATGGCTGAACAGCTGCCTGCCCATGGGAAGCACTGAATTAACTCCTTCTTTTGCTTTACTTGCGTGCACAGCTTTTGGCTTTTTCTTTGCCTATTAAACTGTCTTTATCTCAACATATGAGTTTTCCAGCTTTTACCCTTCTGATTCTCTCCCCAGTCCCACTGGTGAGGGAGTTGTTGCGGGACGTTGTAAAAAATCCCTGCAGTCACCAGGTATCACAGGATCCTTAAACCTGTCACCACTTGTTGCGGGGGGAGAAGAAACTTATAGAAAAGAAACTCATTGAAGAGAAGACTTATATAAAAGAAGCATGGACCGTGACTAAACCCCGCAATTGACGAGGAGAAAAAAGCAGTCACAATCAATATGATTGATAAGCCTCAATCCGTTTATTTCACAGTTTCTCAGCCTTAAGTACATTTTTTCCAGCACCTAGCATGTCTACATGTCATCATGTCATTGGTTAGTAAAACTACTTGCCACACTATTATTGGTTAGTTGCATACAGCTACATCATTTTATTCCTGCCTGCTCGTGGACCCCTCGTGGGCCCACTAACTGATTTTCTGTATCCTTTTGACCACAATCCCTCTTTCATAAACCTCAGTACTTTCCGGACCTCCCAGGACATTGTCCTTCCAGTTTATCTTCAAGGTTCTGTCATCTGCTTGCACAATGCTCTTTGTGTGCTCTGCAAATCCTGCAGAGGCAGAGACTCTACTATCCCATGGCCCTGATCTTCGAGCCATTTCTCCACGGGGAGTGAGCAAGTGGCTGCGTGGGGCTTGGCTGCGGGCTGGGGTTAAACTGGGACAATAAACAGTGCTAAATAGCAGGCCTCTTTTTTTTTTTTTCCCCCCCTACAACCTGTGTTCAATATTCCAAATGTTGAACTAGCAAGACAGACAATTATGTGTTAATTACTTCTGTCAGTTCTGCCTGCTGTGGTTCTTGGACTTAGCTACCTTGTATGTGCTCTGTCTTTTCAGGACATCTACAAATCTTGATTTATTTTGATTGCATGGTCTCTGCTAACCAATATATTTTTGTAGGGAATCAGTCTCCCACCTTCATCTTTCTTATTTTATCTATCTTACTTTCCTACTTTGTCCCTTTTTTTTCTTTTGTTTTTTGTGTTTAATCTGTTATATTCTTTTTTTTTTTTTTTTTCTGCTAAGGTGTTCAATTCAGTATAGAAACTCATGATATTGAGATAAAGGCTATACAGTACGTAATGTCATTCTTAATGCTGTGTTTCAGTTTATCTGGTCCTTTCCTGACCTTTCTCCGATATAAAAACAAATGTAACTGCAAAACCCTGGATCAAGCCTTCCATTTTCCCCTTCCCAATACACCTTTCAGGCCATTCATACTTTTCAAAATGAATTTTATCTAGCAATTAATTTAATTTTCTTCATAGTTATTGATCTGCCTCTGAGACAGTACCAAAATTCTCAAGTAGGTTTAGAAAAAATTAAGAGCTTTAATTGTCAATAATCGTCCAGGAGAGTGAAGTGCTGAGAGAGTTATTTGCCAATTTTCACCTTTTTCAGACAGATGTGGAAAGGCTTCTAATATGCCTTTCCTTTGGGGAAAGTACTGGCAGAGTATTTTTCTCTAGTGGCTGCAATATTTATTGACAGCTTAATTAATTATGTGTCAGGGTAGCTACCAGAGTCCATTATAAAGCGAAGAAATCAAAATTCCAACCTGCGATTTCCCTGTGGTTTTCTCAAACAAAACACTGTCAGATAAAATATGCGTTATTGTCAAATAGACAGGAAACTCACTAATTTAATTGGAAGGAAAAAGAGAAACCTGACTTGCACTTTTCAGGACCCTTCAGGCTCAATGCATGTTCATAATAATATGTCCTACCTTGCTTTTTGATTTAGAGTGCAAGCTGGTAGGGTTTGCCTGATACAACTTCCTTTCACTGGAGATAGAAAATGCTAAATGGGTCTCAGAAATAATGACTTTCATACAAAAAGAGTCTCTCCTAGGATAGCAATGCTAAGAGCAGTTGAGGACAGAGAAAAGTTTGAGCTGAACTTTTTTACATTATGGCCATTACTGGTAACACAAAGTTCTAACAAGACAGTGGGCTTTTCACTCCAAATATTATTCAGTCTTTATTTTTTTAAAAAAGATGGTAAAAAAAAGAAAGGGAAAAGAGCAGATCCATATACCATATTGCTCAAAGGAAGCAATTTAAACCTAGTTTTTGGTCATGTGCAGTATCCAGTTACTGAAGCTGTGGCCAGGCTCAAAAGAGCAAAGATAAGTGGGAAGACCCAGAACAAATTTACCAAGGAAAACTGTTCTTGGCCAACATGATTGCCTTCTGCTGAAGAGATTACTGGCACTAAATAAGGCGAGAGCTCTGGATGCTGACTTTGATTTCTTCAAGGCTTTTGACATGTTTTTTTAATAGTATACTTATGGGCAAATTGAGGAGATGTGGATGAAATACATATATAAGAAACTTGATGGAAAACTTTCAGAAGTCTTGGGCTGAAAAATTTGGGATCAAAGCTATGACATCCATGTAGAAATTGGTTACAAGAGGCATTTTTCACTTTGCTGCCTAACCAAGCTGGGGAGAGTGCTCAATATTTTGGAGTGCAGAGCTGCTATTCAGAGGGATCTCAAATGAAGAAGCAGGCAGACAATAATCTCAAGAAGTTCAACAAAAGGAGATGAAAAATCCTACACCTGATAAGTGTGTAGGAAAATCCTACACCTATCCATACCATTGTATAGACTGGGGCATAGAGCAGCTCTGCAGAAAAGATCTTGGGCACCCAGGTGGTCCACAAGCTAAACATGAGTCAGCAAGTTGTCCTTGTAGTGACGTATTTTCCAGACACGTTCTGGGCTGTATTAGCAGGAATTTAACCAGCAGGCTCGAAGTAACTATTCTCCTTTAGCCAAAGCTTATGAGACTGTATCTGTAGCACTGTGTCCAGTTTGAGGCTCTGCAGATGGAGAAAGACAATGTTGGACATTGTTGGAGCAGACCCATCAGGAAGACATGAAGGGGTCAAGGTGGAGCAGCACAAGCAGTACAAGAGGCTGAGAGAGCTGGTTTTGTTCAATCCTAACAAGAGAAGGCTAAGGGGAGACCTATTTGCTGTCTTCAAATGTATACTGATAAAAGATATAGACACATCCTAGAACGGATCAGTGACAGGATGAGAAGCAAGACACATAATCCATAGCATGTAAAATTCCAATTACATATTAGGAAAATTATTTAATGCGACACAGTACAGTACAGATGATTAGTTGCCTGATCTAGATTTTCCCTGCTGTGAGAAGAAAGTTGAACCTAATAACCTCCAGAGGTCACTCCAACCTAAATTATTCAGTGATTGCATGCTAAAGCGCATTGTCCCTTCCCTATGACTACTTAACTGATATTCAAAATCAGGAAGACAGTCTTGTGTTAGAAGATAACATCTGGGTATTTTATTAGTACAGATTTGTTTATTTATGCAGAAGATGCAGAGGGAGTATACTACTTCTTTGAACCCATCAGGGACAAATACCAGAAGGCAGTTTCTCAGCTCCATAGTTCAGATTTTCTTTTCTATCCATCTTTGATAAAAAAAATCTCCATATTTCTTGCAGTCACCATGCTGCAGTTCCTCTTCCCCAGTTTCTCTAGGAGTTTTTGTTTTCAGCATACTCCAGCCGATGTGCCACTTCTGCTTTCCCAACCAATTCCCAAGAAACGAAGAGTTAGTTTGAGCTGGCCCTTGCTCCAAGTTTCATTTGCTATGAGCAGTGGTCTGTCTTATGTCACATAATCCATAAAATTGTATGTGGTTTGTTCAAATATCTTCTTGTCTGTTTGGAATGTTAGGGGTTTTTTTGTTTATTTGTTGAAGAGTTAGGTTTGGGGATTTTTAAATTTTTTTTGGCAAAAAGAAAGTCAAGTGACATTAGGAACACAACTGTCTGTCTAGGAAACATAACCTATTTTGAGATTGGGTGGAAGAAAAATTATCATAATTTAGATGAAACTAGAAGCCTTGACATTTCATAACTGTATGATTTCCTTATGGAAAAGTTGACATTCTCACAGGAAGATGCGAAAATAATAAGAGCCCTTCAGACAGGGAGTTGACTTACCATTGTGTCAAAATTATATCACAACATGGAAATTTCACTGTGGATGTGTTTGCTTATTGTGATAAGCATATTTTAATTCATAAATTTGTATTTATTCCAGACATAACATCAACAAGTTCTGTCAGAATCTGTAGTGCCCAGAAATGAAAGATATGATTGCGTAAAGTCATCAACAACCTCCATAATAATAGAATAGAAGTATAGCTCTGTACTTCAATAAGAAGTTTGTTGTGTTTGTTGTTTGGGGTTTTTTTTCTGGCTTCATTTGAGGTGTTTTAAAATGCCACGGGCTTTCAGAATTTAGTGATACAAGAAACCCACCAAGGAAACATTAAGGTTTTTCTTTCTTATTTTAAGATATAAAAAATCTCTGTGCAGACAGAATGTTTGTAAAGCCACCATAAAATAAGGAACAGTTAGATTAATCTTACAGTTTTCTTGCTTTTTACTGGTATACTTATGTATACCCTAAAAAAAAACCCCAAAACAAACAGGTGAACAGAAACAATTTTAGCTACATTGTTCTTTGCTTCCTGGCATATAGTGCCAAATATGATAATTATTTAGAGTGTAGTATGCTTTAATAGACATAATTTATTGAGCATTTTTAAAGATCACTGGTGCACAGGTATACATTTCCCTTTTTAAATATGGTTCATTGCTCTCTGGTTGTACTTGAATGTCTGATTCATTCTCTGCAACAAAATTGCATTATGTAGGAGTCTCCTATTTGGAATGTAAAGGCTGGAATACTTACTGCATCTCAAAGACTTTTATGGCCTCTACACACACCTCTTGTTACCCACTCTTGTACTCCAGCACCACGTGACTCCTCCAGTTAGAATTATAAGCGGTAAAGTCTACCTTGGCTTTTTGTCTCTTTTACTTGAATGACAATTCCTTTCCTCACTCAAAATAGAGTGTGTTCTGACATAAAAATGAAGTGTGAGAGAAAAGTCCTCAGGTGAATTTTCCCCTTTCAGGAACAATAACTTCATCAAAATTTAAACATTCACTGGCATACAGAGTGGCAGGTATATTGCAAGGTTATTGCAGAAGAGAAACTGGGGTTGAAGAAATATTTTCTGGTTCTATATTCCTCATTGTTATATGTTTTGAAGACATATATCATCGCTGATTGTTGGGGTTTTTTTACATTGTGTCTGAATATTATCATAGACAACTGTGAATATTTTTAGAGATGTGTTTCCATAGGCAAGGTATAATATAACATAATATAATATATATAAAGTCTTCATATTTTCAGTTTGGTTTTTTTTTATTTTTTTATCTTGCAACAAAAAGAGTAGTCATTCAGTTATGACAAGATTTACATTTGGTCAAGAACATGATCTAGTATTTTTAAGTATCCCAGGAGCATGTTACAGATAGATCCTCAGTATATATTTGGGAAATGTGTATTTCTCTTCTGATATGAACTTTTGAAAAAGAATAGTTCATCTTCAACCTTGATATTGTGAGTGTAAAGTTTGACTTTGGCGGAGTCAAAATTTCATTCCCAGAGGTAAAATATTGGAGAACTTTCTCAATGTCGCTCCAAAATGCTTTTTCAGAACAGTATTTGGGCAGAAATATTTTAGTTATGCAAATGATACTTCATTTCAAAACATTAAAGAAAAAGTCCTAGGTCATCTCCTTGCACTTTCACAGGGGACAAAATTGCTTTCAGGCATGATATCTGTGTTCTGCCTGTTATACTCTAACAGAGCAGAAGTTTTGCATAGGAAAATAAGGCACAGGTGGTTATAGGATTATTTTTACATATTTCTTGAAGCATAAAATATACTCTGGATTTATATTATAAATTTCCTTTGATATTAATTGTGGATATTTATGAAAAGCACAAATAGAAATATATTCAGAAATGCTGAAATAAATACAGAACAGTATTTCTTGGTACCACCGTCTTCATTGTTGAACTAAAAAACAAAAGCAGAAAAAATTTGAAAAGCATTAAGCTCTGAGAAAATACTAAACCCCAAGGCAGAGTATTTAATCTTCAATAGATTTTGTTTTCAAAAGTATAAAGAATTGTTTCTTAATTAAACATTAATGTAATTCCTGTCATAATATTGATGAAATAAAATAAAAAGTGTTTTCATATGTATTTATAAAATTCTTATAGCTATACACATATCTTGAACATATACTAATAAATATGTGTAAATGTGAAAGCATTTATGTGTCCCTAAAGGCATACAGAGAATTCATGGTGTTGTAATACCATGCCTGTTTTAGTAATATAGATTTGAGGGACCATGCTTAACCAGATTTCTTAATTACTATGAAATTATTTGTGAAGATCCCATGAGAAGAAATACGTCTTTAAATGCAGTAGTTGTTTAATGTTTAGGAGCAGTCTACTTTTAGTGGCCATTAATTTAGGCCATGCTGGATTTAAAAGCTATGATTAGGCCTATCAAGATTTTGTCCAGACAGGCTCTGCTTTGAAATAGAAATAAGTTTGGTACAATATTCATGTAGATTGGTGTACACAAGAATGAATTTATATCAAATAGTGCAGCTTCTTATTGTGTCACAACTTCATATCCCTCAAACTACTTTCATTCTTAGGCCAGCAAAACCAAATCAAATATCATCCCCATAGCCTTTCATACAGAGTTGCTGGTACAAATGAATTCTAAGAAAACATTAACAAACAGTAAAGTTCAAGCAACATAGATATTTTAATAAAAGTTTCTATAAGCTTATTTCAAAACTTCTGAGACCTTAAAAATTAGAAGTAAGTGAGAAGAGCAACCACAGCCTTCTGGACTGTTTTGCTGAAATAAATATGGCTGTTTGACCATGAAATATATATAAACATACCTTAAATATGCATATTTTAAAGAGTGGTTTATGAGAAGAACAATAGCTTTGATGTTGATATTAATGTAATAGAGATGTACTGATTGTTGTTGGAATATATAAAATGAAAAGGTAAATTTAACTTCAGAGAAGGGCATATTATTCCAGCTTTTTAGGAGCAAACATAAATTTCCAGAGTTTTGATTTAACATTTACAAGTTCTGCTCTAGGATATACACTTTGTGTGCAAAACCAGGCAGCTATTTATAGATTTGACCTCAGCCATCTTTCAGTGTTAACAAAATAAACACACAGATTTTAGGAGTGGAACACATTAATCTAAAGATATTAAAATATATGTGGTGAGTATCTGTCTGCTGATGTCTGTAAAAGAATTGATTGTCACGAAAACACACCTGTGAGTGTCTTCCTTTTTCTCTCTTCTCTGTAATTCCATTTCCACCAAGGAAAAGCAGATGTCAGGTCCCTGAAAGAGAAAACAATGATTTGTAGCACAAATACTGGTTGTCAAATCAATACATCTCTCAATTTGGCTCAAACAGAATGCCCAACTTGTATTCTCTGAACGGAAATAATAGGAGATATCTTTCTTGAATATTGTTACCTTTTCTGAGTCTTTCAGACAAAGCAGAGTTCTCTTCATTCTCAGCCATAGAAATATAAGAATGTAAGCATGCTATGTAAAGTAAAATTGCCAGGTGGTCAAGGGTGGGGATTATCCCGCTCTCCTCTGAGCTAGTGTGGCCTCACCTGAAGCCCTGTGTGCAGTTTTGGCCACCACACCGTAAAAAAAACATTAAGTTATTAAAGACCATCCAAAGGAGGGTCACGAGGATGGTGAATGGCCTTGAGAGGAAGCTGAATGAGGAGTCGCTGATGTGACTTGGTCTGTTCAGCCTGGAGAAGAGGAGACTGAGGGGAGACCTCATTGCAGTCTTCAACATCCTTGGATGGAAGAGGACGGGCAGGCACTGATCTCTTCTCTGTTGTGACCAATGACAGCATCCAAGGGAATGGCCTGAAGTTATGTCAGGGGAGGCTTTGCTTGGATATGAGAGAAAGGTTTTTAACTTAGTGGATGGTTGGGCACTGGAACAGCTCTCCAGGGCAGTAGTTACAGCACCAAGCCCGACAGAGTTCAGGGAGTCTTTGGACAACACTCTCAGGCACATGGCATGGTCTTGGGGTATCCTGTGCAGGGCAAGAGTTGGGCTTTGATGATCCTTGTGGTTCACTTCCAAATCAGGATATTCTGTGAAAATCATATTTTTTTCTTCAAAGTGATACTGCAGTGATGCTTTGAGTGTCTTGCTTCTGCTGGGTTTGTCTACATTAACATTTTAGTTGGAAGAGCTGTACTTTGGCTGTTTTGAAAGCTGTGCTTTTTGAACAGCTTTTGTTCTGGAAGTGGAGCAGCTTTGGAAGTCTTTGGAGCTTTGGAGCTATATTTCTTTCAGATGAAGCTATTCTGGAAGATGCTTTCTAGGAACACATTGAATGCCATCCAACAGCTACTGGGAAATCAAGCCACAGCTGCAGATAACTTAAATCTAATGTATGTATTTGGACAAGGATTCATATACATGTATATGCTTCCTTTACCAGTATGTCTGTTTTACAAGTGTTTTTGTAGCTTCTGAGTCTTCTGTGGTCCTTTCTGCAGAAGGACAATAAACCAGATACGATTTGCGTAAAACTGTTGAAACTAACTCTGTATGGTGCCTACCTAAGTACATGCACTCCAGTGGAATGATGGCTTTTTCCTCCTTACCTCTTCATATTGCCATAATCTGAGGCACTGTTTAGGATAATAGTAGAGTACACAAAAACAAAAACAAAAACAAAAACAATCACCAAAAGCACAAAAAACCCAAAAAACCCACCAAAAAACCCCAAAAGAAAAAAACACAACCTAAAAAGTATGACTTAAAATTTACATTAGGATTTTACTTAATATCATTTACTTCCACAAAAAATGCAGAAATAGTTTTAGTCTTTCATTTATGTGTAAGATTCCCAGATGCCTGCTTAAAGTGCTATTTTTTTTTATACATACGAATTCGTAACACACCTGCTGGATGTGCATCCTTTGAGATTAAAAAAAAAATCTTAGCTCCCCTTTGAAATAAATTTGCTGAACTGATGTTATATGTTTGCATGTGGTATTCAGCCTCTTAGCAGTTATGGACTGTTGGGTCATAAGATGTGAATGGTTTTTTTGTGTATGGAGGAGTGATATATTCTGAAAACCAATGGGGCAGGAACACTTTTCCAAGCATTTATGAACTGTTTCATACCCTGGAGTGGTGGTGTGCCTGTATAGTCTCTATAACTGCAAACATTATGTGTCATAAAACTAGCTAGTTGGTATACCATGAAATGCAGGGGAAAATGGTTTGAATGCAAGAAAAAGAGTGACTTGTCCATGATCAGAAATATTACTGGTTTTTATATATTAACAACATTTTAGAACGGGGGAGGAGGTCTCTAAATAAATAGCTAGGTTTCTGCATACCAAATAGTTTGATGCTTCTCATTAAATTATCTCCTTGTTATTTTTCCAGTATATTAGCCTCAATCTTTGGCTGCACTTATCATGTAGGTGAACACAGGTTCTCTGCTTCTCACAATTTATCCTTTAGCATGCCATTTTTTGGTGTAATATTCCTGCTCTGAAAATTGTCAAAATACTTATTCTACTTGAAAAGATCACACCGCTTATGCCACAAACATCAATATTTTCATGTGTTGGGATGGGTGACAGAAACTGTGTGGTCAGTGCGTGAATGGGAGTGGTATGAAATGACACAAAAGTTATCAAAATCAATGGATTTTTTTAATGAGAATTGAATGTTAATAAATACTTCTCAAACTGGTTCTGCTTGTCTCTGATGACTAGTTATTTGCTAGCTCTCTTTGTAGATGAAGAATTTTATATTATGTGGTCAATCAAAGCACACAATTGGTGCCCACCATCTGGTAGAAGTGGCAATCACTGTAGGGTTAATTAACCTAACCTATCTTCCTTCCATGCTGTCAAGTTCTCAGGCTTTACCCTTTTTAGTAATGTATCCCATACCATTGGTTTTCCTTTTTTGGGGAAGCTTTTTGTTAGTTTGTTTTTGGGTTTTTTGAGGTGGGTGGAGTTTGTTTGGGTTCAATTGTCATTTCTTTTAACTTTTAAAGTATCACTAATAGGATATTTAATAGTTAATCACCATTTCTAATAGCTATTTATTTAATACTTGTTTGAAAAGTTTTGGTAGGTGGTTGGTTTGGGGCATTATTATTTATTTTTAAGATAAAATTTTATGCTAAATCAACATTCTTGTGTTTGTTTTTAAAAATAATTTAAAAGAAAATAATTTTAGCATTTCCAAATTTTATTTTGTTGTAAGGGACATTTTCCTGTGAAAAATTATGGTTTATTCTCACCTGTAATTTTAATTGGGAAAATTATTAATTCCCGATTATATTCTGTGATATTCGCTTCTAAATTTAATGGTAGTTCAAGAGATTCACTTCCCACTCAGAGCTTGTAATTCACAGGTGATTACTTCTCTTAATATTTTCATGCAAATATTTTAAGCAACTGAAAACACACTACTAAGCATTGCTAACAATATAACTATTAGTTCACCTAAATAAAATGGCCTACTTGTTGATATAATCCTCCGTCCCCCTCACCTGGCTTCTCTTGGGATCCTAGGTAGGGAGAGGTCTATTTTGAAGTTTGCAGTGGAATTTTCGAAAGCTCCTATTTTGGGATAAATCCCCTTCCACTGAAGCCTTTCTTTTCCATTGAAACACATCTGAAAAGGAAAATGCCTAAGGTCTGTAGGTTTTTTCTAAGCTCTTGATCCAATATGACAATATAAAATTCAAGGAGTACCAGAGATACTGAAATGATAGGTAGCTTAGAAAGTTTGATGTACTTCAGAAAGCAGCAGAAGCTGCAAAAGCTTCAGTCTTTTCAGCTGTTCTACAGAGGAGAAGCAGCCACAACTAGAGAAGGCAATAAAGTCTATTTTGTTCACAGTTGCATGATATGGAGTAAAAGTGCAGAGAATAAGAAATGGAGGAAAAGGGAAATCTTTTAGCATAATGCACATTGTTTGTCTGCTAAATTTTGCCTGGAAAAAGCTCTTTGGGAAATAAGCTACTCCTTTGGGATGAGATTGGTCCCCCCAGTGAGAGACCATTATAGGATGGCCAGTGTTGGAAAGGATCTTTAAATTCATCTAATTCCAAACCCCCACAATGAGCAGGGATGCCAAACGCTGGATCAGGATTCTCAACCCCCATCCAATCTGAATTTGAGTGCTTCCAGGAATGGGGCATCGACAGCTTCTCTGGGCAACTTTTTCCAGTGTCTCACCACCCTCACAGTAAAGAATTTATTCCTACATATAATCTAAGTCTACCCTCTTTCAGTTAAAAGCCATAATCCCTTGTCCTGTCACTATCTGCCCATGTAAAAAGTCACTCTCCCTCTTTTCATGAGCCCCCTGTAAATACTGGAAGGTCACAAGGAGGTGTCCCTACAACCTTCTCTTCTCTAGGCTGAGCAACCCAAACTATCTCAGCCTTTTTCATAGAAGAGATGCTCCAGCCCTTTGGTCATTTCTGTGGCCTACCCTGAACCTGCTCCATCAGGCTCATGTATTTCTTGTGCTGAGGACCCCAGAGCTGGATGTGCCGCTTCAGGGGGTAGGTGGTGCTACGGCTGAGCAGAATCAGCTCCCTTGTCCTGCTGGCCACTCTGCTTTTGATGCAGCCCAGGATGTGTTTCCTGATGGGATCATTCTAAAGAAATGGATTCTTGCTACCTTCAACTGTCTTTCTATTATTGCCACTTTTTCTCCCATTGTAAAAAGATGACAAAGCTGTTCCAGAATGTGCCCATGTTTTGTTGCTGGTTTTCATATACTGTGCAAATCCCTTCCTCTGCTAAGTATCTGTATGTAATGTTGCTTTCAGAAATAACTGGCAACGTATTCAGTCTCTCAGTCAAGATAAAACATAGTATTACGCCTATAGACGGAGCAATAGCAAGTGAGAAAAGCAGCTTCAGGGTCTTTTATGTCCTTAGTAAATATTAAAATAAGGCTATCTATTGAAAAATTCTGGTCTAAAATAGATTGCTGAGAAGATATTTCACACAGCAGTGGTGTTCTGTTAATCTATGGCTCACTGATGCCTGCCAACTGCCAAATAACTCCTGATATCCTGTAAGTTGATAAATAATTTACTTGCTGTTAATAGATCTAAACTCAGATGTTCCTGTTGTAGAACAATTTTGTGCCAAGTCCTCCAGACATAGTAGTGAAAAAGCCAAAAAAGTCATGTCGAGTTACAGTGCTTTATGTTTACTCAGTGTCCTTGAGTTATCTGTCATAAGCACTTGATTCTCAGTGAATACTGTAAATCTGACTTAAATAGTCACTTAATATAAACACTTTACTTTTAAATAACATTTTTTTCCCAAAGAATTCCAATTTTTTTCTAATCGTAGCTGCAAAAGGTATTTGAAATTCCATGCTTATTACAATATGTAATAAACAGGAACCAGATATAGTGATCCTAATGGGTCCCTTCTAGCTCAAGCTATTCTATTATACGATGGAAGAAGAAAGCACCTGGCTTGAACCTTTGGCTATATTTCCCTTTGTAACTGCTGCCATTTGCATAGCTGAAACTGCGCTGTTAGCACAAAGAACCAACTTCCAATGGAACCTCCTTTTCATTCTTCCGCCCTCTGTTTCCACTGTATATTGGTTTGGTTTGGGGTTGAAATGCTTTATGTTCTGAATTAGTTTAGTCAAGAAAAAAAGTCAGCTACAGTCTTTAAAGGAAGGCAACCTAGAACCAATTTGTCAAAAGAGCAAAATGAGGAACATGTTTAACTAGACTGTGCGTATAGCTAAAATAGAATGGAAAAGATCACCTGAAGTCGGATTTTATTAAAGAAATGGGATTTTTCTGCAGCTTCTGTTCCAGCCTCATTATTATTTACAGAAAAGCACATTTTTTTCTGGAGATGTGAAACATGAATTGGTGTAGACTAATTTGTTCAACACTAATATAACACAAGCAAACTTGACTGTACAGCTTTAAACTGAAATGGCATCAGGAAAGGATTTAACAATTTTTATTACACAATTATTAACACCATTTTAATCTTTATAACACAAGCAGATAAAGATGTGCAGTAAGAGGGTACAATATTATGATTTTTTTCTCCATCAATATTATACAAGTGCATTAAAATAAGAATTTGTAGAGGAGATCAAACAAATTGACACTCAACACCTAATTAGCTTATGCTGAATTTGATTACCCAGTCACCAGGGTCTAGAATTAGGTTACTAATGTATAATTACATACTGTTTGTGGGAATTAAAAACAAATTAATATAATTTACACACTTCTATAGTTTACTGCTAGAAAAGTGAGGAGCTGCACAAAAACCATTAACAAATATGGTGTAAAGAACTGAACAAATGACTGCCTTTTAGCTTGAGTCTACTGTTTAAATCACAGATCTTTTCTTTTTTCCTCTAGCCACATTCCAATTCACTTTGTTATTCCTTCTATAACCCAAACATGCTTTATTTTCAAAATCGCTTTTATCTGTCATGCCATGTAAAATGTGCTTTAGAAGTCTAAACAAAATAATGCAAACTACCTCCCTTTCTTACTTTTTTATCCTTAGAAAAGTCAAATATATTTGTTAAACTAGATCTGCTGTCCCTGAATTCTTACTCATCTGGAATTTAAAGAAATTTCCTCCCTCAAAACAACTTCCTTAATTTACACACTACACTTCAGTTAGCTTCAAAGGATCGGTCTTACAAAAGCAAGGGGTGTTTTAAATTACTGAATACTACATAAATTTATTCCAGAAATTACTAACTTGTAGAAATCTAGAGTACAATAAATAGTCGGCCAATTCTCATTGTCTCTTCTCCTAATACCTCTTGAGATTTCTGGTTTTGCATATATATTTGCTCTACAAAGTATATCTAAGTTAAAAACCAATCAATATTGCAATTATGAAGAGTCATAATTAAATTAAAGGAAAAGCAAATCTTAGGGGAAAAGGTTAAGGATACAAGGAAACAATAACAGTCATCTCAGTCAGAATACATTTTCTATATTCTTCCTTTAGAGAATTTTGACAATGATAACATTTTTGAAATCATTATGGTGAAGCTCTCCATCCACAAATCCAAAACTGTATTCTTTTCAGAATTAGAAGTCAATTCTCCTTGAATGTGTCTTCAGTAGGTCAAGAGTTTTCATTGTAAGTGTATTCAATTTTTTAGGAATTTACAATAACTATTTAAATTACTCAATGTATACCAAAACAAAGAAAACAAAACAAAAATCTTAAGCTCTGATGATCTTATCTTAAAATAGATAATTTGGCAGAAATTAAAAATCTCATGTTCAGAAAAATGCAACTATTTGTCTATTCACAAGGAAGTGTCATCTCTAGAATTTGAAATTTAAACAGTGAAAACACTGTAAGATGGGAAGTTTCTACCATTTCAATAACATTCATGACATTTCCTTTGTACCATCTTTGCAAAATACTGACAAAGTAGAATTGAAGCCATCTGGTGTTTTGTACTTGGCTGGGGTGGGGGGGGGAAGGATGTTTAGGGACAAAATTAAGTGTCAGAGACAGAAGTGCTACAGAAACAAGAAGAAGAATATATCCCTGTCTATTTCAGAATGGCTATAATTTACACTGCAATCAATGTTTTTGAAGCTTTTTCTCATACTCATGCCCAAGTTAACATTCTCAGTGTCTTGTGCAGGTCTCAACATGAGCTAATCTCCAAGATTCCCTCTTGAGGAACATACAGAGTGTGTGTTGCCACAGCCAGATAAAGTCAGCTAAGCCACAAAACCGCGTTAACCTGCCAGGGACAGTGCACTCCAGAGTCTTACTGAAGCTGCACCTCACAAGCATTTAGAGTTTCACTGCACATCCTTTCAATCCTGTCACTGACGCAGGTTGTGACGTGTTGGTTTTGTAGCTGGTGAGACATCCTTAATAAAAATGCAAGACGCATCTAATTGCTTCTGCTCTTAAGCGCAGGGAATCTCAGAATTTCTAGTTTGTGTTCTAGATTGTTGGATTTTTTTTCTCTCTTTTTTTTTGGTCATCTTCTGAAGGACTTTTAATGTCTAATGAGATTTGAAATTATATTATGAGGAAGTTAACATGTTATTACATTCCATAGAAAGAAAGTTTCTAGTTCTGAGAATCATCTTTATTACTAGTACAATTCTTAAACAGAATGTTTGAAAGTTTAATTATCATCAAAAGAGTCTCTGTATATTCCTGTCTTTCTCTGGAAATATTTCTTCTAACTTCTTAATTATTCCTAACTTAATAATTATTAAGAAAGGAATTTTCTTAGCTTTACTAGAAACCTAAATAACTTCTTAATTTTTAACAGCCATTTATATGACATTAGCCACTTCTATACAGAAGATATAATGTACTGCCTAGTCTTCTTTCCAAATTAAATTGTTAAAGACTGCCAATCACATACCTTTTTAAAATACTTTTATTAAGAAGCTCTTCATTAGTTTGTTAAAAAACTGTTCACTAGATAGGAGGAAATTTCAGCTTGCTACTCAGTGGTCCTAAGGGAATGAGAAAGGAAAGGCCCCTACATATTTTATTAAAATTTTAAACACATGCAAAGATTATTTGTGCCTAAGGGAGAATTCTAGAGTTTGATTTTCCTGAGCATACTCTCTAGTAGAAAAAGAAAGGCACAACACAGCCGAGCAACAGAGGAAACCCAAACTGACCTTTGGCATACAACTTGAGACATTTTATTCCCCCAAAGTCCAAGATGGGCTTGCTTTTTATGAGACTTGAAGTAAATGCAAGGTATCAAAGCTCCAAACAGGAGATTAGAACAGTGGGGTGTTTCCATGGATGTCTGTATTACTGTTGGCAAATTTGGCAGAACATCTGATATCACAAATGGGAAAAAAGCCTAATTAACTTTTGACTCATAGTCCTACAAGACCCTTGCCTTCAACTCTATATTCAAGCTATTTGTTTGACTGCCAAACTGTTTTCTAGGTAATCAGAAGCTATGGGGAAGAGAGTATTAAAATATTAATTATATATTTGTGAAATAAATGTAGCATTTTTTTTAAACTAGAATAATTTAAAATGGTTTAAATTTATAAATAGTTACTCAGAGACCAGAAGAATGTGAGTCTGACCAGGGAAAATAAAAATTTGAAACATAAACATGCTTTTCAAAGTTTACAATGGATATGTCAATCATGGATACTCTGTCCTGTATTTTGAGAAGCTTCAGCACATAATCTAAGCAGAAATTTTGGGTTTTAATAAGAGATTTTTATTATGTCCTTGTAGTACAACTGATAATGTATATCATTGATACTGCTTTCGGATAAGAAGTTGATCAAGATGAGAATGTGTATCTAATTTACACTTTAAAGTTTGACTGTTACTCTATTTCTTCAAATAAAAAAATGCTAGTCTTGTAAACCCAGTTGCTATTTATTCATTGAAAGAAACATGACAGCTTAATCCACTTAGCAGAAGTAAGCTAACCTTTTATTTCGCAAGGTTAAAACAGGCACATTTAAGTACTTTATTTCCATTTTCATTGTTTAACTTGTTTAATTTCACTGGCCTAGTTCCTCCTTTGCTTAGGACCAGTGTATTCAAATTGAGATCTTAGTGTCCTGGTTTGTCTTCTGGAGTTGGGACCAGACTAATGTCTTCACTGTAAGATGTTTGCAGGAAATGCTGCTGATACATGAGTCTTGGTAGGATTGTATAGAGAGGAATAAACTTTTCAGCTCTTAAACTGTCAGCTGGTACTTTCACAAGCATTTAATTCACCTCTTAATTTAGGGTTACCAGCTCTTTTTGTTCAGAAGGGAACATCTCTTTATATCAAAGCCAGCATACACTGAGGATAGAATGTATCTTTGACAAAAAAAAAAAGGAGTAAATACAATGCAAGAAAATGCACCTTATCTAGAATTTTGAAAAAAAATTGTCTTTTTCTTACCTTATTTACCATTCCACTACCATTCTATTCTCCTTGCATTCATTTTTGTATGACTGCCATCCTCTCATATCTATGCAGGAAGTATGGACTAAAACCAAATACAAACACAATCCACAGTATTAAGTACTGCAAAACTCTGCATGTATCTGTAAACAAATAGTTTGTTATCTGTATCTTACTTCGTTTCCACAACATCACTTCTGTCCTAAATTGCAGCAAGTAGTCATCACAATTCTTCATTTTGCTTTCTTTTTGTTTTTTTACTTTTGGTTTTTGGGAATCCCAGATATTCCAGCGATTTACTGTGTATGCACACATAAAATTACATTATGATGAAAAAGGCAGTTCTCTGCAATGTGGTTATTCATGTAAAGCATCGAATTTTAAAAGAAAATTTTCTTTTATCCTTAACTGATTTTATCTGCAGAAATGCATTTGAGTAGTTAATGCTTTGGAATAGACCCCCATTATAAACATATCCTCTGAAAAAGGAAATACTTTTCTGCTTCATCTGATCTGTGTTTTTAGGAAAATAAATTCTGCAGAGGAAAAATATATCTACTTTAAATAAGAAAGAGATGGAGAAAGCTATTCTGAGATGGTTGACTTCCGTCTGAAAACTACCTAAGAAAATCTAAGTGGAGACCAAGAAGTGAGAATGATGCCTTTGTACATGAGTCAGCTCTGGGTTTGAAGATCATAGAATCATAGAATGGTTTGGGTTGGAAGGGACCTTTAAAGTCATCTGGTCCAAACCCCAAGATAACAATAATCCTCAGAGCTGGTTGAAACTTCACTATAAGTCTTTTGAAATATCCAGTCATCCATTTGTCTGAAATATCCATTAGGGCTTGGGTGAATGACAATACTAAAGTTATGTGCTCTGAAGCAAGAAAAAGTCTGTGTCACTTGTAACTAGTCACTTGTAAAAAAAATATGAAGAGAACCACAGTGGACCAGTATATGAGATTTACATATTAGAAATTAGTGCTTGCACTTTGATTAGCTTTAATTTTTAGACACCCATCATGACTCTGAAAATTATAGATTAGATAGGTAACAATGTGTGGTGATTGGGTCAAATTTCTAAGGATTGGAAAGAAAAGATGCTTCAATTCCAAACCGCTGGAGCATTTCATTTTTTTAAATGTTGCATTTGTAGTGAGGGATGCCTTTACTACTCTGAGCAGGGCTTGAATTTAGGTATGAATTATTCAATTAACCTTTCCATTTGTTCCAGGGTTATTTTATCATGTATGTGAAACCGGCCAGCTTCAAATGAGGACTAGAGATTTCGGCGTGATCCAGGGCTAAACTGGCTTATATGGAGTGAAATATGCTTCTGCCTTCAGTAAATTTTACAAATTTGACAAATTTTCTGAAAGAGAAAGGTAAGTCTAGTAGGTTTTGACCTAGAAAAGGCTAATTCATGTGTGCTCCCTTTTAATGGCATAAAATGCTCTAAAACATTCTGAAACTCAACTTCATTCCAAGTGAAAATTTCAAGTGATTGTATAAAAAGGTGTGTTTAACATTTGTATAAATTGTCTGTACCCTTATGAGTCAACATTCTTTCTGACAACACAAAAAATGTGAGCTACTGAAGGAGTGGTGATTCAGTGCATAACCAGCTTTCAGAAGACTCTATTTCTAGCCTTCTGCATGACCCAAACATATTTGCTGTTTTTCTGTTTGTTGGGTTTTTTTCAACACAGCCTCTTCCCTTCAACATTCAATCTATTCTGGACTCTAAATTACTTGAAAATTTGAAAGAGTGAGTTTTCATGTTCTGTCCACTTGAAAGGTACTGAAAAATTTGAAAGAAATTTTGCCTTTTGTAGGATTTGAAGGTAAATATTATCACCTACAATAATTTGTTTAAAAAGCCTATTGCTGTGTTTTTCTGCACAGAACTTAGTCTTCATTATCTTAAATCTCAAACACAAATATCAGTATCATGTTATGGAATTTCTTCCCACTGATAATATAGTCAAGCCTCCATAATACACCATTGGGGTTTGTCATGAATTTTCCAGCAGTTGTAAAGCTGTCATAATTATCTGCCTAATGACTTTTTTTCTGCATGGGAGCATGGATCTCCCAAACGAGGGTTTAATCTATTAGCTGTGTGGACCATTAGCTGTATCCAGATTCATGCAACCATAAAAATGAGTTTTACCCTGTGTCACAGGCTGCTTGTAAGACAGATGTAGCAATGCCCCACTTTGCTCAGACATATAGCGCGTTACAAATTGAATGAGAAACAGTAAAATTTTAAGAGTAAAACAGATGAATTAATGAAAGAAAAACTCAAGAATTCTTTCAGGGGTTCTTCGAGTATTCTTTATTTCCCATTGAACTGGACGGCCTTTTTACTACAAAAAAGGTAAAAGTGTTGAAAAGCAGTGCACTCCCAGAAACTCACAAAGTACAAAATTATATGCAAATATTCTGCTTCTCCAAACACCATGGCTAACTCTGCAACCCCAGCGAACATATATTTTTCCCAGAAGTCTTGTTATATTTGTAGGATGATGCAGTGAAAAGAGATTAGAGAACATGTTACTTCTACTCAAAAACAGTGTGTGTGAGCATACATAGGAAGGGAGGTGTATTTCATAGAGGATCATTTGAAGAACATGATGATTCAGTCCTCATGGTTTAAGGGTTGTAGTGATGCCAGCTATAGGATGGATGGATGAATGGATGGATGGATGGATGGATGGATGGATGGATAGATGGATGAATATAAGCTGTGGTCCAAGGACCCCAAGGAGCTCTAATATATATCTGAATGTTTGAAGAAAGGCGTGAACAGCACAGCTCCACTCAGTCAGCTTTTTAGATTTTTTCAGTCTGCTGAGTTGCTTAATGTTCAGCATGTGATGAACAGATCAACTGAGTTTGAAATGAGGCCATATTCCTTTAATCTTAGCATGCCTTTTGATACAAGCCTATTATTCCTCTTCAGGAAGCCTCCTTCTTGCACCCTGGCACTGCAGTTATCCAGTTTATATTTTATGCTGATTGTTTAGGAAAATAATGATTGACGGCATCATCATGAGTCATAAAGACTCTGTTTTGGCTTCTGGTTGAATTGGAATTCAACTGTGTATTTCTGTGTTTACTTTTATAAAATGAGATCATAACAACATAATTTACCTTATAATTTTTTTCACTGTGAGAAGCCACGGGATACCAGGAAAGAACATTTATGGCGTTCTGAGGTAATTCACATGATTATAGTGGGGGAAAAATCTATAAAAGCAGGATGATGCAAACTGACAGAATTAAGCAGTTGGAGAAGAGATAGGACTGGCAGGATTTGTGTTTCAGGTGCAAAATGGAGAAAAAATGGACAGAACATTTTCATATTTGAAAATTAATATTATTTGGAATGAATTTCCATATAATTTCTAACCCATAGGTGGGCAAAGAAATAATGGGGAGGAAATAGAGGGGTTATTCTTCAGCCCAAATATCACTGGGAAGTAATGTCTACATGTTATTTATAGCATTTACTGTTTATTTTTAAGTTACACTAAGCATAAAGCCATCAATTGGATTGTGATTATTTAAGTGTGTTCACAATTTCTGGCAGATCAAGAATTATTTCCTTATAAAGATTGACAGGCATACTTTACTTTTGATTATTCTGATTTTTCAGTTTGTTTTCAGTTTGTTTGAGATGATAGGGATCAATTACTTACATATTTGGTTTTGGGGCACGTAGTTTGTTGAGTTCTTTTTCTCAAGATTGATCTCAAGAGGTGAAATCCCTGAGTCCCAGCTGTGACTCACCAGTTTGGCAGCACCATCTTCCAGTGTCCAGCACAACCAGCTGACTTTGCTCTGACTAGTGTGTGTCTAGGCCTAATTACTCTTGTGCAGCCAAGTCGTTAAATAGTAGTAGCTGGACTGTGTGGATGTGAAGCAGATTTTGATATAAGCATGGGCTTAAATCCAGGCTGCAAATAGTATTGGTGTAGCCTTTAATTCAATGTTAAGTCCTATATATTGTAAATTATAAGAAAGCTAATGAGAGTAAAAAAAATATTCTGCATGTACAGAGAGTGAATAGAAAGACGTTCCCTTAGATAGATATATTATTGGCTCTCTTCCATGAGAAACCCTGCCCATTGTTATCATAGAATCATAGGATCACAGAATAGTTTGGATTGGAAGGGACTTTAATAGCCACCTAATTCCAGTCCCCTCTGCCATACACAGGGACACCTTTCACTAGACCAGCGTACTCCAAGCCCTACCCAGCCTGGCCTTGAACCCTTTCACAGCAATCCACCCCATCCACAGCTTTTCTGAGCAACCTGCTCCAGTGCCTCACCACCCTCGCAGCAAATTTCTTCCTAATATCTAACCTAAACCTGCCCTTTTTCAGCTTAAAGTCATTGCCCCTATCCCCTTTTGGTGGAAAGTTCTACCCAGATAAAAGCACCGTAGCATAAAAAGATAAGTAGCTTAAACACATCTGCCATTGGCACACACAGTGTTTAATCAGAGCTGTAAAAGATATCAAGGAATTTTTCTTGGTCCTAAGAAGAGGGAGTTACAGAGATGCCAGATGCTTTGCAGCCACTGCAAAACCCACCTCCAGAATCGGTTTCTGCCTTTTAACAGAACAGAATTGAGACTGAAAGACATGTCTGAGGCACAACAGTCTCTGCAGAGCTGCACTAAAATCCTTTGTGTCACCACAATGACAAAACACAATAAAGTAATAATGATACTGATTCAAGAGCATCACAAGCACAAAGTTATGAAAAGAAATGCTGTGAAATGCTTTTGGTATTTTTTGCCCTCTGTGCTGCAACTCCAGGCCTACAAAGGTTTATGTACATAAAGAGCAAAGCACAGTGGGACTACTCATGTGCCTTGAGTAAAATAGAGGCTAAGTCTTTGTAGGCCTGAGACTTTCAGTTCAGAGTCTCTGCACATTAATCTCTCTAATACATATATAGTGTATATTATATATACATACATACATATATATGTGTATATATATATAAATTGCTACTTAAAGGAATTATTTGCAATGCAAAATTTATTTTATTTTTACAACACATATTATACTTGCATTTGGAAAAGTTGTACCAGAGCTCTGGCTCATCGTTTAATTTAAATTGAATTTAGTGTCATTCAGTCCAATGCATCAAAAAAGCTTCAGATGTGAAATCCCTTGCGAAGGCCTCAGTATTAGAATTGGAAATTATGTCTGCCTTTAAGTCCCTAATGTAAATGCCTGAAATTTAGTATCGTTTCTTTCTATATTGAGTGTTTCAACTATTCCCTGGAAGGAAGGACAAGGTGATGGGAATGACTGCTTCTGTGTTATCTCTTTTTGTCTGTGCTTTCAGACCCCACTATTTTTCTATCCAGTCACATGCAATAGAGCATGTTGGGTGTTCAGTGTTTGGGACAGATGTGAATCAGACTATACAAGGGCTTACAGTGAAAGATTATCTGTGTCTACTACCCTGACAATTCTGGCTTAATCAAATTATGTGATCAGAGGTGTACATGGTTTCCCAGAGGTATGGTACAAACATACATAAAGATCCTTCAAAACAGTTCAACAACTTACTTTGTATAAACATGGCTCTCGCCTGTTGCAATACTTCCTAGGAGAACAGGGAATGTCTAAACAGGAATATATGCCCAAGGTTCAGCTCAGCACAGAAAATTAATTTTCAATTCTTCCAATGAAGCTGTTAAAACTAAAACTGATAACTATCCCAGATACTATCTCTCATACCCTCACCAGGCCTCTAGGCTTGGTTCTTAAGCTCTTTGACATTGAATTGACAGCTCATTGACAGCTTTGCCTCAGTGGCTTCCCCTCTTTATTCCTTTCAGAATTTAAGACATTAGCTGGACTCTGGCTTTGAGTTCCTAACTGTAAGGAGAGACAAATACTGGTGTTCCCAGATGCCTTGATCTAGCCCAAATGAGCTTTCCTTCAGAGTGGATTGTGCAAGTGTTCAACACCTAGTGTTTCATCTCCTTGCCTACCTGCTTTGGTGAGGACTGAAAGAAGAAGTCCATCACAAGTGTTTTCAGGGACACCCAATTTAGCCGTCACTGAAGTGAATGGGATCGGTCATACCTCAAAATGCAATTGTTTAAAAGTAGTGGAGAGCTGCCTTGCATCTATTGCCATGGTTTGTGAGGCTATTGCTATTGTTGTAGCAGCTAAAACCTTTTTTTTTTATAAAAGCCTTAGATTTTGGAAGAGAAGAACCTAGTGCTGTACTGATGCACAATGACGGGATCTGCACCGGCTTGTAAGTTTCCTGACTCTTTCAAAAAGACACAAAAATTTCTATTCAGGACTGTTTCAAATGAGGCAAGAAGAGAAGTCTCCAAAGACCTGAGAAAGCTAAAGCAGTGTGAGCTTTTGTCATAAGTGGTGGAGATGAAACCAACAGAAACAGCGAGCTGAGACTGAAGTGAGGTGTCTAGAACTCAGATCAAGGATGTGACCTCCTTAGATGGATGTAAATCTTCCTGCATCCTAGACAACATTTCAACAGCCATGGACTACTTTGGATTTTCTCTACACCCACCTTAGATGAAATACCCTTTTTGTAGGTTGGGATCAGATTGTAAGTGTTCTTTGGAGGAGGAACTCCAGTCTTTCCTATTTCAAACGAAGGAAGTTCTACAGACACATCCACAATGAAAATGTATGACAAAAAATGTCATCAATATTGTCTAATAAGTCTAATTATTGGTGCAAATCATGAGCTCTGATGGAGGAAAAGTGAAAAGAAAATGAACACAAATAAAAGCTGAAAGAAATGTGCATGACTGAGTTAACACCAACCAGAGATCTTTATTATTTTCAGTGAGGGAAACTAAGACTCAAATGTTTTGGTTCTCTCAAATGTCATCAGAGTTCTTAGCAGCCATGTGCTGAGTTGGAATTAGCACATGAAAGTGACCAAACACATCTGTTTCAACTCTCGAAAGCTAGAGTCTCTTGATTGCAACACATGTATATTTATTTCAGAAGAAAAATTATGTTTAAAAGGACTAAACTTAACCATTTTATTCCCTATTAGGATGGTCACAGGTCTGTATAATGGCTAAGATTTCCATAGCAAGTAGCTTTCTTTATATTCCTACTTTGTGAGTGTGCAACTTGGGACAATGTGTAGAAGCCTGTTTGCAGAGCAGTTGCTTTCTCAAAATAAAATGATGATTCTTTAAAGCAGAATAAAAAATAAGAAAATATGAATTATAGTTACAGATTTCCTTCCATGTATGTCAGTAATGAGACTCTTCTACAGTATTGCTTTCAAACCTGATTTGCATTCCGAAATGCTAAACTCAGAGCGAACTAAATAAAATCATTAATAATGTGATCTTCTATCTATGCCATGTATTTTTATTTCTTTGGATTATTTTCAGGAATGTCAAAGTCTTCTCTGCTAATAGAAATTACCATGCATCATTAAAATCATGTGATTCACTATAACTTTGTTTTCCAATTAGAACTGGAAGGCCTTCTTTGAAATCTAGCTGAATGAACTAGTGAAGCTATGAACTAAGTAAAGCAGTTGAAGGCTGTGGCATTTCTTTGTTGTATTTCAAAGTCTCGTTTCAAGATTTTTTTCTGAAAAGAAACAGTCTGCATCTCTTGAATTTCACATTTATGTGACATTGTATAGCAACATCTCACCTACAGCAAGAAAATCAATACAAAAATATAGTTTAACACCATCAATTCTCCCCAACTCTCACACGTTATTAAGACATAATATCTGTATGTTTGTAATATATACACATGTATTATCTAATATATATATACATATATATGAGATATGTAATATCTGTAAGTTAATGTAAGATAGGTAGATATATATATAGATATCTGTTATGTAGCATATATTAACTTATTTGAAGTTTATATCTATTGGCTTGAGCCCTAAGGAATCCCCTGCAATGAAACTTTCAGTTGTGCTATGTTTATAGCAATGTTTTCATTATAAATCTCACATAAACTCTTCAGTCTCTGAACTCAGTTGGGACACTCAGAGAGGGGATACTGGGTGGCCACATACATTTTTGCAGGTGAAAGAGAATAAATAAGGTCTTTAATTCTGTTAGCTAGGAGCTACCTTTTTTTAAATAGGGCGATTTTATTTATAAGGACAAGTCGTGAGCTTGTATGAGTGAAAAGTGCCCAAAATCTAGACACACAAGCAACATTGACTGCTGCACATAAAAGAAAAAATAATTATTTGTGCTTGCCAAGCCCCATGCCTGGCTGTTGTTATGGTAAACATTTCTCACAAATGTCTTTTCTTTTTTAGACAAAAAAAGTGCAGTCTTTGGAAGACACACTGGGTTGCTGTCATCATTTATCTACTTAAAAGCTCTGTGAAGACGGAATCCAGAGAACAGCAGAGCTGCTCCACATCACTGTGAATTGTTTGTTCTGAGGATGCACCAAACCTTGAAAACTGGGCATAAGTGTTGAACCTACAGAACACGTTGGTGGCGGATGCACATTGTCTGGATATTTCTGATTGGTATAAATTTAGGGAAAAAAGGCCCATTTGAAGAATTTTTGCTTAATGATATGACATCTCCATCTCTAAATATTCTCAAGCAAACCTGGATGACTTGAAAATGTGTTGGTCACAGAGGTTGATGACAGACTCAGAACATGATGTTAGGGTTGTTCTGATATTTTTATATGAACAAAATGTTCTTGAGATATTACACTTACCTCTTTCAATGTGTAAAATCTTATGCAGATATTTCTGAAATTCTATCAGACATGATGTTCTCTATGAGAGTGGGTAAAATCCTCCATCTACAGTCCTTCCTCACCTTCTGATAAAGGGAATACCTTTGCACTTGAGAACTGTCACCTGATAAAAACTTATGGTGTATTTTCTTATGCAGGGAAAATGTCTAACTGCCTTGGTTGATGTGTGAGACACTAAGACTCAGGGACTAGAAATGAAGTGTAAGTATCTCTGTGAATAAATTCTAATTAATTATGTAATTTTTCTCTTTCTTGCTTATACTTGAGAATATTGTATATGTTATCAACAGAGAGTTATATATTCCTGGCCATAGCTGGAAGCTATAAGGTAATAAGCCCTGGTGTCCCAAAAGAATAGAGAATTAAACACTGATTTGAATTTGCAAAGCATTCTTTTAGTCATGCTGATGGTTGAATCTAACACAAGGATTCCTCTCACAGAGGGTGGGTATACCTCAGCTGGTTTACCCACAACTTGTGGTTGATACAGAGGTCATCACTGGTTAGGTACAGAAGACTGCAATTTCTCTACCATCAGATTATATTTCAAATGCATGCTTGTAAGAAAAAGTAATCAGATTTGTTAAATCCCATTTGTTACAATTTACAGCAAAATTGTTTTTTAAAGGCCAAGTAAGCCATGAAGACACAGTTTAGGCATTTAAATGGTAACGAAGTTAATAAATGAAGACTCAGAATTTGGCACCTTGGCTGATAATGGAAGTGTCTTTGTGTCCCTGATACAAACCTGTTCCAATATTACAGGTAGACAAAAGAATGTTTCATATCAAATAAATATTTCTTCTTTCTCTGTTTTTGTATATGTAACAATGATATAATACATGTAAATATCTGTGAAATAATTTCAGGAAAAGACACACAGTATTTTCTTTTGGAAAAGAGTGTTCTATTTTGTTTGGCATTGCTGTAAATAATGTATGGGAAACACTTGGGAGCTACTGATCAAAATACCTTTCTGTTGATAACTTGATTTAGTAGATAAGACAAAAAGCTTTTCCCCTTGAAGCTGTTGGATTAAATGAGTTCAAGGTGAGGGCTCGCTTAGGAAAGGTTCCAAAGAAATGAGCAGTTTCATTTCTTGTGTAACTTCCACATGATCAAGTTCAACACGTCCCTGGTAGAAATGTTTGTATTCTTGGCAAAATGGTGAAAAATTACATGAGCTTGATTACACACTACTGTTTTCCAACTACAACAAACTTTTTGAACTAGAGAAAGAGAACTTCACCAATAACTTACCTGCTAATGTGCCTTAGAAGCTACACTTTTTGAAGTTGCTCCATAACTGAGGTGCATTTTCCCACATTAATTTCAAATTCTGTATTTTCAGCCTTGCCACTCACAAAAGAAAGGGAATATGTTTATGTAATTCCACCAGCTATGTGCTTCCATGAAGGCTGCAGTTTTATTCCATTAAAGATAATATTTATTTGAAAGTGTGCATGAACTGTTTTCTGATAAACACTGTGAATGTCATATAGTAAGATATTTTATTATATGTAAATATTCTTTGTTATTCCCCCTCCCTCCTTCATACTGTATGGATTTTTACTTACAATTATTATACTAGTTACCCATCTAAGTAGAAGGGAGTTTCTGTACATGTGGGATTCATTTCTAGTATTAAAAAAGGGAAGATTTACTCTCCTTTTTTTTTTTCCTGTGGGTGCACATTGGATTTAATGGCTTTTCAGTTCCCTTTAGTTCTTATGCTCATCTTCCTTGAAAGTTACAGGCAGAACTGATAACATGCCATCATTCCCTCAACACTGGGCCTTATGTTCTAAGTCATATAGTACAAGGTAAAAATCTTTTGGCTCTGCTTTCATTCCTTGCTTACCCAACACAGTCACAATCAATGAGAAGTGTGATCTAAAGAGAAATAATAGCAGCTCCCCGGTGTACCAGACACATGTAAGACTGAGTGTTGATACCTTCTGAGGGAATTTGTATGGTCCTTTTCACTGTCTTGAAGAATAGGTACTGCCTTACAGCCACAGACTTGTTCCTGCTCTAATTTCTGATAATTTTAATGCACTACACTTTTCAGCTTTCTACTCTCATCCCTCCGTGCTTGAACTCAGAAAAAAAAAAAAAAAAAAAGACCATTAAACATGAGTATTTCAGGCTTAGCATAAATTTCTCATCTGAAATAAGGAGCTATAGGTTAGGAATTCCCTGCACACTGCTTAGCTGTAATTTCAGGGCATGATTAATTTCTCGGTGCAAATCACCAGGCAGACACCCTCAGGGGTTCCTTGCTTCGGCTTAAAGCAGAAGATTGAAACAGAGCAGTGCTCATTCATAGAAGAGATTGTAATTTTACTGTTGACATAGACCTGCAAATTTTCTCTAAATCAGGAGCTACTGCTTAGATGTACACACGGTTTTCTGATAAGCTCCTTTCAGGTGCTGACGTCTAAGTTTCAGTGTCTCTAGGAAAACGCCATATGCAATGAGAATCCAGTTTGCAATGGAGAGAAGTGCATCAAAATGCAACGGTGTTTCTCAAAACTTCTTTGCCAGAGCTCTACCTTACTCTCTCCCGCATTGCCCATAACCACCCAGCAGCAGCCCCACGAGCTGAGGCGCATGGAACACTTGCAGACGGCGACATCCCATGGAAACCTTGCCTGTGACAGGCATCATCGTTACCACCCGGCAAGGCAGGGGCGACCCACGAGCCCAGCGCACCCAGGCCCTGCAGGCAGCGAGCGGGGGCGGCCACTCAGTCCTCGGCAGAACGCCCTGCCCTTTGGGATTTCTCCCCCAGCCCTCCGCTGCCGGGGGGCGACCCTCCCTGCCCCCTCCGGCCCTCGCCGCCCGGCCCGGCCCGGCCCTGCTCCGCCGCCAGGTGGCGCCTCGCGACCGCTCTTGGAGCGGAGCCGCGGGTGGGGCCGGGAGCGGGGCTGGGAACGGGTGCTGATCCGGGAGCGGGGCTGGGAACGGGTGCTGATCCGGGAGCGGGGCTGGGAACGGGTGCTGATCCGGGAGCGGGGCTGGGAACGGGTCCGGGCCCGGGAGCGGGTCCTGGCCCGGGAGCGGGGATGGGAGCGGGCCCTGGCCCGGGAGCGGGGCTGGGAGCGGGTCCTGACCCGGGAGCGGGGATGGGAGCGGGTCCTGGCCCGGGAGCGGGGATGGGAGCGGGTCCTGGCCCGGGAGCGGGGCTGGGAGCGGGTCCTGGCCCCGGAGCGGGGCTGGGAGCATGTCCCAGTCCCTGAGAGTGTCAGGGAGCGGGGTCCCTCTCCGGGAGCGGTTCAGGGAGCGAGCGGGGAAGCTGAGACACCTCGAGGAAGAAATATTTTAATAAAGGAGGAGCCGCCACCGAGCTTTGGGCGCCGAGGTGCGAGGGTGCGGGAATGGGGCCTTGAGGCGTGAGGGGCGCAGCCTTACGACCCGAAGTGCCCCAAACAGCGTGTCCTTTTTAGCGATTGTCAGAATTAAAGTCTCTGAATTCCAAACAGCTCCCAGTGAGTGATGCTGTGCGCTCCGGCCGCAGCAGGGACCGGCGAGCGCTAACGTGTCGGTGGAATGTTGGAACAGGAGCGTCTTAGCGCGACGGGCTCAAGTAGAAATAATAGGGAGATGGGTGAGGGGGGAAGAGGGGGCACGGCTTTTCCCTGCCTCCGGTGACACCGGAGAGGCCGTCCCAGTGGGAACATCGCGGCTTGTCGCGGCTGCTCGCGGCGTGTCGGGGTGCGGACCCAGGGCGGGGGGTGCGTGGCCGGGACAAAACTGGGGTGCGGGATCGCCGGCGGTGCCGTGGCTGCACTCCGCTCCGATCCCGGTGTCTGGATCCCTGCCGGGTGCCTGTGCGTGTGTGTGTGTGTGCGCGTGTGTGCCGCTGAAGAGGGAGGAGGGAGGAAGTGGGGTGGTGGTGGTAGCGGCTGGCGGGAGGGGGATGATTATTGGCAATGGGCGGGAGAGAAAGAGGCGACTCCTGTTTCCTTTTCTTTCTGCCAGCGCAACCTCGGCTCATTTTCTCTAAGCTATACAAGTTCACGGACGAGCTACCTAGCCAGCCCTCCTCTCCCGTCATGGACCTCCCAGGTAAAAAGAACGTTCTCCTCCCCGCCGGCTGTTCTTTTTGCAAAATATAATTCTAAATTATAGCAAAAATAAGATGCGGCGTTACGGCAGCGGTAGAGATGCCTCTGGGGGAGTGTAGGGACGATCTTCCAGGAGTGAGATCTCGGGGTGTTCTGGTGAACGGGAAAAACTGAGATGCAACTTCCGAGGGAGAAGCCGGGTGAGGCTTTGACTCCTGCGATATATGTGCATGCCGGGGTGGGAACCGAGGGATACCGGAGCCGGTTGTTTCCTTCTCCCGAGTTTAGGGAGTAGCCGGGGTGGGCAGCAGAGGTGATTGCCTGGCCTGGGGCACAGAAGGTTGGGAAGTACAAATCAGTGCCCGAGTGCGGCAGCCCCCAGGCGGGCAGACGGGCGGCGGCGGCTACCAGAGCCTGGCCGGGGCAGCGCCGGGGCGAGGGCTCAGGTTTCGGGGTGCCCCGGCCGCCCGCGAACTCTACAGATAGCGTGGCAGCTCCATCGAGGGGAGAGAAACCGCGTAACTCATAACAATAATAAAATCTCCTTCCGTAGTGGCTGGGGCGTTAGGAGACGGATACAAACCAGGCTCGCAGGTGTAGTAAAAAGTGGGGCTGTGGGAAGAAGTGGAGACAGGTTTTGGAGCCCCCATTTGTTGTGGGGCGGGAAAGCGATTGCCCGAGGCGCCCGCACGATGCTCCACCGCGGGTTTGGGAATGCAATCTGCCGCGCTGCCCCGTCCTCCCCCCTCGGAGTACAGCAGGGGCTGTGGGACCCCAGGCTGGTGGGGAACCGTAGAAAGAGGGGACACCGGGCAGCCAGGTGTCTCCCAGACCTGTTGTACCCTCTGGGGCGCCCGGGGCGGGGAGGGGCATCCCTCCGGGCGGCGTGGTGCCGGCTCCCGCCTGCCCGCTGCCGTGCTTCACCACCGCCTTTCCCCTCGGCAGGCTCCTGTGTGCCACCCGCCCTCTGAGGAGGCTCCTTCGCCCCGCGCAGAGGAGGAGGAGGCGGAGGAGAAGAAGGGGAGGAAGGCGCGGTCGCAGCCGCCGCTGCCCAGCCNGCCGCTGCTGCTGCTGCTGCTGCCCGCCGGGTGCCCTGTGCGGGCGCAGAACGACACGGAGCCCATCGTCCTGGAGGGGAAGTGCCTGGTGGTCTGCGACTCCAGCCCTTCGGCCGACGGCGCCATCACCTCCTCCCTGGGGATCTCGGTGCGCTCAGGCAGCGCCAAGATAGCCTTCTCGGCTACTCGCAGCACCAATCACGAGACCTCCGAGATGAGCAACCGCACCATGAACATCTACTTCGACCAGGTC